>JANRMT010062792.1:58590362-58607384 GCA_026402145.1 Polypterus bichir lapradei
ATATACGCAAACCCAATTCCAAAAAATTGGGACACTGTGTAAAATATCAAGAACAAGAGAATGCAATGATTTGCAAATTTCATAAACTCATATATTATTCACAATAGAACATAGAAAGCACATCTGATGTTGAAAGTGAGACATTTGACTATTTCATGAAAAATATTACCTCATTTTGAATTTAATGGCAGCAACACATCTAAAAAAAGTTGGGAAGGGGGCAACAAAAGGCTATAATAGTAAGTGATACTAAAAAGAAACAGCTGGAAGAATAGTTTGCAACTAATTAGGCTAATTGGCAACATGATTGGATATAGAAAGAGCACTGTAAAGAGGCAGAGTCTCTCAGAAGTAAACATAAGCAGATATTCACCAATCTCCAAAAAACTGTGTCTACAAATTGTAGATCAATTTCAGAATAATGTTCTTCAGTGTAAAATTTAGAAGACTTTGAATATCTCATCATCTACAGTACATAATATTGTCAAAAGATTCGAGAATCTGGAGAATTTCTGTGCGCATAGGACAAGACCAAACATCAGTATTGGATGCCCGTGATCTTCAGGCCTTCATACTGCGCTGCATTAAAAATGGGTATGATTCTGTCATGGAAATCACTGCATGGGCTCAGGAACACTTTCAGAAATCTTTGTCTGTAAACACAATTCACTGGGCCATCCACAAATGCAGGTTACATCTCTATCATGCAAAAAAGAAGCCATATATGAACATGATTCAGAAACGCCACCGTTTTCTCTAGGCCAAAGCTCATTTAAAATGGACTGAGGCAAAGTGGAAAACTGTTCTGTGGTCAGACGAATCGAAATTTGAAATTCTCTATGGAAAACATGGATGCCGTGTCCTCCGGACTAAAGAGGAGAGAGACCATCAGGCTTGTTATCAGTGCTCAGTTCAAAAGCCTGCACCTCTGATGGTATGGGGGTGCATTAGTACCTATGGAATTGGCAGCTTTCATATCTGGAAAGGTACCATCAATGCTAAAAGGGATATACAGGTTTTAGAGCAGCATATACTCCCATTCGGACGACGTCATTTTCAGGGAAAACCTTGCATATTTCAGCAAGACAATGGTAAACAGCATGGCTGTGTAGTACAAGAGTCTGGGTGCTGAACTAGCCTAGGAAAATATGGCAAAAAGGACTTGAGACCGTTGAGCAGCTAGAATCCTATATGGCTATATAACCTGCCAATTGATAGTGTGCAATCCACTATAACTTCTACATCATTCCCTTAAGGTGTACTTTTGATTTTCAGACCTCCTATTGAGGTGCGATTCATGGTAGACTTCTTAGGCATAAAACCACATGATAGGTAAGCAAGAGATCATGGATTTTATTGAGGACGACCCAGCAAGAGAGCAGTGTTATTCCCCTGTAGTTGCCACCATCTAGGTGATCACCCTTCCCTTTCCAGATAGTCCCATTTTCCAGTCAGTCGGGATGATGCCTGTCTCCCAAATG
This sequence comes from Polypterus bichir lapradei, assembly GCA_026402145.1. Lineage (NCBI taxonomy): Eukaryota > Metazoa > Chordata > Cladistia > Polypteriformes > Polypteridae > Polypterus > Polypterus bichir. The sequence continues at coordinate 58,591,844 of JANRMT010062792.1, forward strand.
GACGCAAAGATTGCTTGCAATTCCAGGAGGACAACCTTACCACCAGCCTGGAGAAGTTCACCCCAGATACCATAGATTGCTGCTGCCTTCCCTACCCTCAACTGGCTCACCACCTGTGTAATCTCAGTGAGACTGGGTGGTTCACAGCTAATTGGAGGATCAGCCTCAAGAACAATGGACCCAGAGATGTCCAGTATCCTAGCCAGAGGATCAGCTTTAAACAGCGGTTCAAAGTAGCCAGCCCAGCAGGTCACAACTGCAGCGTCATCTGGAACTACCTTTCCATCACCCTCCCTGACTGTGACTCTCCGAGGAACAGATTTGTATGTGCGTAATGCTTCGATTTCAGTGTGGGACGGGTGCAGGTCACTAAATAATAGATGGTGTAACAAATGCTTCCTTATCTGCTGTCAGAGCCCTTGAGGAGTTCTCATTGAGCTGAAGTGCAAATATCAACAGAATTTCTTTGCAGCCTTTGTCGATTTTCATAAAGCATTTAACTCATTTGCTTGAGCTGCCTTGTGGGATGTCCTGAGAATTTGCAGGATCTCCTGAAGTTCCTAGATATCATGGCTGGCCTGTACACTGGTACAGTGAGTGCTGTGCACCTTTGTGTTTTTCCCAGTTCATTCTGGGGTTCATCAGGGGTGTGTGTTCTTGCTCCTCCTCTGTTCAGTGCTTGCATGGACTAGGTGTTGGGCAGGGTTGTGGAGTATAGCGGCTGTGAGGATTCTGTTGGTGAAGAAAGATTCACTGATCTTGACATTGGCAATGAGGTTGTGATTTTCGTGGAGTCAATGAATGCTCTGATCGGGGCTTGAGAGAGACTGAGTGAGATGTCTGAATGTCTGTGGGCTTGAGAGTGTCCTGGATAAAAAAAACAAGATCAAGGCCTTTAATGGCCTCTTGGGCACTGCCAAGCAGTGCGTCTGTCTGCGGAGAGAATGTTGACCTTTTCAAGAGGTTAACTTACCTTGGCAGCGACATTCATATCTCTGGTGACTCTTCCTATGAAGTCTGTAGGCGGAATGGGAGAGCATGGGGTGTCATGAGGTTGCTGAAAAGGGGTCTGTGGCACTCCCAAGTCTTTAGAGGCCTTTTGTTCCCTGTTTAGCTATATAGTTGTGTGACATGGACGTTATTCAGTGATCTGAGACGAAGACCACTGATTTGACTTTGTGTCAAACGAGCAGTTGTTCACAGAGTCCTGAATGAGGCATGTTACCTGCATTGTGAGGTAGCTTCACAGTACTACGTCCATGTGGCTCGGTTCCCTGAGGGTGATCCCGCTCGCAGGACCCTCATTGTTGAAGACCCAAGCGGCTGGACCAGGCTTAGGGGTAAGACCTGGCTGCGGCAGATAGCTGGTCACTTTAAAACACTGCTGAAAACACATTACTTTAACATGGCCTTTCTATAACTTCAATTTAACTTAATTTAACTTAATCCTGATACTCTATATGTTCAATTTCCTCATAATAACTATTCAGGGTAGCTCTACAACCCGTACTGACCCCTACTCTCTTCTCTGTTTCTTTTTCCGGTTTCTTTGTGGTGGTGGCCTGCGCCACCTCCACCTACTCAAAGCTTCATGATGCTCCAACAATGATGGATGGACTAAAAGGCAGAATTCTACGTGACCATCATCATCAAGCCTTTCCGTGAGAACCCTAAATCCAAAGAGGACTGTTTCATTTATGTTAGGTAGAATGCCCAGTGGGGACTGGGCGGTCTCATGGTCTGGAATCCCTACAGATTTTATTTTTTTTTTCTCCAGCCGTCTGGAGTTTTTATTTTGTTTTTTCTGTCCCCCCTGGCCATTGGACCTTACTCTTATTCGATGTTAATTAATGCTGATTTATTTTGTTTTCATATTGTGTTTATTTTTCTATTCTTTATTATGTAAAGCACTTTGAGCTACTGTTTGTATGAATATGTGCTATATAAATAAATGTTGTTGTTGTTGTTGTTGTCATATCCGGGGGAGGGGACTGGACCGCTTTTCTACCTGGGGGCTTGCCAAATGGGATAGCAAGCTGTTTCATTGTGTGGTGGGTGCAGCAGAGTGTTGTACCAGAGTATGACCTAACCTCTGTGACCACTGAATATTCAAACCAAATATTTTTACTTTCTACATGTAATACTTTACATTTACTTGCACTAAATTTCATCTGCCACAAATTTGTCCAAGCCTGTAAGCTGTCCAAGTCCCTCTGTAATGAAATTCATGGTATTGGATATCTGGAAGCAACTGAGGCAACAGAACATCCATTTCCATTGGTGTGAGGTGGTGGAGCCTAACCTGGTTGCATCAACTTAACAAGATGGGAATCCATTCCAGACAGGATGGCAGTCCATTAAAGAGCCACTTATTTATAATGTCACAGTTGGCTATAAAAAAACAATTAGATATCATTAGTTACTCTAACATATATGTCTTTGGGATAGGAGCCCCAAAACAAGGAGAAATGGCAAAATAATTAGAAATGTCCCAGAAATATGACATAGCTCCACAAGAGGAGGAGTGACCGGATCTTTAATTATAATGGAGTTTAAACACAAAATAGAAAAATACAGGGAAAAGTCTAAAAGAGCAAAAATAGGGAAAAAGAAGTTGCCTAAAATGCAATCCTATAGCAAACAAGTCCAAATCCACAATACAGAAGAGAAAGATAAATAAAATGTATTATTATTCAGATTTCATGATACATTTTTTGCAGTGCTTTGTGGTCTGTGAATCTACTATAGTTTAACTTTGTGAAAGGAAAAAATGGCAAATAGTGTCATGAGCACAACAGATGGTGCTTTATTTACCTTAAATTTATAAGCCTTGTGTTAAGGGGTCTTCTGTTAGAACACATAACACAGTCAATGCTCTTCTACAGAAAATACCATAGATTATCCATTCATTACAGTCAGCCGCAAGCTGAAATGCATTGGATATGTAGCTGGTCTTAGCCATAGACGTCATAAAGATTACAGACTTTTCAATACTGACCAGTACTGATTAAGGGGTTTGTCTGAAGTTTGCCATAATGATTACTGCCAGCTGGTGCTAGAGCTTCTTACTTTTGCTATCTCACAAACTTTTTTCTTAATTAAAAATGTAATGAATGGGAGACCATCTCCTGCACAAGTAGGCCTGCAGAATAGACTGTACTTCTTCGACTGTGAATTGATTCGCAGATAATCATGAAATATAAGAGGATTTTGCTCAGAGTGTTTCCAGTATTTTTTGTATTGAACTAGCAAATTGCTGTGTTTCAAGGTTCACAGTTTACCAGTCCTAAAAAGACCAGACCAATTTTCCCACTTGATAAATTGTTTGTTAGATTTTATTCAAAATTAATATGTGTCTTGTGTAATTATAGTGTAGCTTAATATATAGTTTCTGCTTACATGTGTATACTTCACACCATTTCAGAATGTCTTCCTAAATACCTTTTTTTAATCTGTAAACAGTCCTATTCAGCACAGAGTAAAAGTAAAATCATGAATTTAGTTTTTACTTAGCACTGCTGCTGGAAATGAGTCTTGACTGCTAGACAGTTTGCCTGCCACTGCTGGCTGTCACAGTTATTTTCATCACATCATGTCAGTCCAGGAAGCCAGCAACAATAACAGTGAACTGCTGTTAGAAGCAAAGGTAGCAAAAAAAAAAAAAAAGGTTTGATCAAAGCAAGTGGTGTGTTATATCTTGAAAGTATGAAGACTATGCAGTATTTAGAAATAATATATTGATATTACCGTACATTTTTAGAAGTTAAAACAGCCACATCCTGGCTTATGGTATTTTTTTTTTTGTTTTGAGTGGCATTTTAAAATTTGTATTATTTAAGCAGGAAAAATGTAATATTAATCTTTCAGTACAGTTGGCACTTAGATTTTATTCTCTTATGTTTCTGACATTAACATAAATAACACAATAAATAAGTGACATGAATATGTTGTTTACTTTTTTCTCTTGCTCTTTTTTGTATTCAATCAGTCATACAGTCTTTATTTCATATAGGGCCATTACCAAAATGCATCTTCATATGATGCTTTGCAAACCAAACTTGATTACAATCACATATCTAATGTATGGAATAGATAAGCTGAATTCAATCAAAGTAGCAAACATAAAAAGGGCAGTAAATGCAACATTGACAAATACCTGGAGGGCCTTGAATCCATACTCTACTGCTTTTTCACAGAAAGTATCAAATTTAAAAGCTAGCAGTCCAAGTATAGAATATTCAGTATCCTAAGTGATGGTAATGGCATACTGAGCAAGTGTTACTTTTGAAACTCGTCAGTGAAGGAAAAGAAATTTAAATGAGTAATCTGTCTGAATCTGAATGTTAAGACATATGGAGTCAGAATTTCCTATTAAAGAAGAGAGCTTAGAGAGTAGCCAAATGAGTGCTTGCCAGAAGATCTCTAGTGGGCTTTTGAAACGTAAGAAGATCAGTGTCAGAAGATCTCGAATATAACTGGTTTATAGGCTTTATGGTGTGAGCACCGGAGATATAGAAAGTATTTTGGAGTCTTATAACAAAGAGCTGTAATTCGGTAACATCCTGTTGAAAATAATTTGTTATCTCACAGGAAGTCCACAAAGTCCGCATAGATAAACCAAGTAGCAGATATGGTGGTCATAGGTGTTAAAAGATGCAAAATGTTATTACCTGAACCTTGGCACAAATTGTTACCTGTAGCTGTTTTGTACAAAAAACCAGGACAAACAGTTTTTGATGATAGGTGGATTGTGAAATTTGAATTGCAGAGGCTCAATTTCAACATGATGAAAGCATCACAAAGAATTTAAAATCTGATCTAGGGAGGTGATTTTTACCAAATGATTCCAGCCATGATCTAAAGTTGCTGAGTAATCATCTACATAAAGCCAAGGATTGTCTATGTGCATTTCTGTCCCCCTGTTTTGTATAATATTGTAGAGTAGTAGAGCAGACGTTCAGAGGGTCTGTGTGGGTTCAAACAGCACAGAGCTGGTAAATGTCAAATAAATGAAAAGTTGGCACATTTAATAGAGTACATAGCCTAAATGTTTAAATACTGTCAGAACATATTTTACTAACCGCTTATTTCATGAGTCACACATGGATTGGTTCTGTTGTCATCAGTGAAATAAACATCTCTCTGTTAAAATTAGAAAGAGCATTTTAATTGAAACTCTGTAATTTCTAAACTTCTCATGAACTTGTGGCAGTTTAAGGTTCGCTTTTACTTCACAAAGTACAAAATTGCATGTACTCTGTATGCACAATCTAATGTAGATAAAGTGAATAATTTCATATTTTGTAATAAGTGTTCCATACTGCCAGCTAAGGACAAGGTAGCTGCTGGAATTTTGGGCAAAAAAACATTTTGGCCAAGTCTCTTGTGACTGGTAAAACATGTTATACACTTGTTATCTGTCTTTGCTGCTGCTGCTGCTACTACAGTGTACTGTAGGATGCTAGAATTTGTCATATACTGAACCACATGTAAGTACATGTTTGGTAAATGGAACAATTGAGTGTTATGTTGTAATGGTCAGTGAGTAAGTAGTTCATTGTTGTTATTAAACTGACACCTTTGTCCAAAATGATTTACAAAAAATCTAATTGCATTAAACACATCTCAGTGACCAATGAAATGGGAACAGGAATTAAGGAAGCTTTTCACTAAAGTCAGTCATAAGCTACTTTAGTAAGTAAGAAAATGAATAGTTAATGCAGGTGTATATCAGAAGCACAGAAGATGGTTAGCAAACTTGGAAAGCCTGAGATACTTTTGAAGATGTGTGTTATTAAGATCATACATTTTACTCAGATAGGAGTGTGTAAAGAATCATTACTTAATGCTTTTTTGCACTCTGTTCTGTCCCATCCAGACCATACAAGTTTATGTTTGCATAAAGGATAATTCCGGTCTGAGCTGTCATATAACTGTGAACAAAACAAATGGTTAAATCACACAGAAGTTATATAGGTAATAATAACTGAAATGTATTACAGGAAACTGAAGACTGCATGAATTTTTAGTAAATTAATTATTGAGAAAATAGAGCATTAATGATCTTCTTGCTCATTACGTCTAACTACCGTTGTGATTTTGGAAACACAAAATAGGAAAACAAGTAAGACCTTGAAAAAGACTTACAAAAACAGACTAGAATTCTCACTGGCCAGCTCCAAAATAGTTCTCACCCAAGCAAACTTGGGCAAATGGGAGGCATCAGGCTTATCCAGGCTCCAAAATGGGAGCATGCTTTTAAAGTTCAAAAATATCAAGAATCTTGGATATCTAAAAAAATGTTGCACACAAGAGAGAACTGTAGCTTGTATAGAGACAGGTCCCCAACAAGAATCTTTATAAAAAAAAAAAAAAAAAATCAGAATTCAGTAGGCTTTGCGGCTTAGGAACCAAGTTACCTGAACTATTCTATAACATTTCAGAAATTATTTACTGCCCTGATGCCGATCTTTCTGAACATAAAATAGGTAATTACGATAGCAATTGACGAGCACAATTCATAATTAATTGCAGAATTACAGTATTTGAGGGTTTCTCTAGAGTGCCTCTTTCTCTTTCGCAATTTGGCTCCAAAACTAATCAGCACATCGTCATCCCATAACAGGCTTAAGTTTTGAGTTTGGTATTTTTCTCTGCAGCCATTTTAGCTCAAGACTGCCTTCAAGAAACTGTTACACACAGACACACATCCATCCTCGAGATATGATGATTTCAGTATCAGGAGACCCTAAAACGTTCCTAATTTGAAGATAGTGAAAGTTTTGAGTTTGGTATTTTTCTCTGCAGCCATTTTAGCTCAAGGCTGCCCTCAAGAAACTGTTACACACAGACACACACCCATCATCGAGATATGATGATTTCAGTATCAGGAGACCCTAAAATGTTCTTTGAATTCAGTCCCCTGTAGGTTGATAATTTTAATTTCCATCAAACAATAAGGCATACTTTCATTCCTAACACATTATCCAGTCCATATCAGTATAGTTATTCAGCATGATTTTTTCCCCATTGAGATCTGATGTGTTTTCAAAGTGTTCCTTTAATTTTTTTTGAGCAGTTTATATATACACATATGTACTGAGGCCCTTTAAATAATACAAACTAATAAACTGAATAACTAAAGAGATGCTGTATATGACTTTTAACATAAACAGCAATGCATTTAAACTGAAAAAAACATAAGAAACTTTGAAAATACAGTATATACTACACATTGGGGTAGTATGACATATCTTAACTGAAACATTGTCTTTTCCCCATTCATTGCATCTTATGAGAAAGTGGCAAAGAGTGATCTTAGTTTGTTGACATTATGGGATTATGTACTGTATACATGTCTATAATTAGGTTTCCTAAGGACATCATTTTTAATAATACAAAAACACAATCTAAGCTTAAAATAAGTTACATTTCAGTATTTTATTCTAGAGAGTGAGAACACCTTTTTTGTTCAACAATTTCCATTGAAGTAGACATGTATGATTTTCAAAAAATGTATTCTGTCATGGCGTCTATTTTATCACTTTAAATATAGAAGCTATACATATTAGCAGACAGAGCATTTTTTTAGGTATTTATTTTGCCTTGGACTATAAACTAGAGATTAAAACATTTTAACACATTTCATAAAAACTCCTGAGCATGCGTCTAACTATAAACAATAATAAGGAATACCACATTAAAAATAAGAACGTATGATTATTAGCTCACATGTTATAATAAACTTGCACTTAAAAATTATTTTATTCAATATTCATTCAAAAAAATAATGTGAATAAATTCAATAGGAATTTAAAAAAAATGTCAATAAAACATTTTCTTTATGATATGACTTTAGTTTCTATTTCCTCCTTGTCACACTGCATCAGACAGCCTTAAACAGGACTTCAAAGTGTTACACAGCAGAGATTAGACTCCACTATTATAGACACTACGTTGGCACCACAGCTTATTGTGGATAAGTAAAAGTGAAGCACAGTATGAGGCAGACTTTGTGCGGTGGTGAAGCAAATTTCCAAGGGAGTTACTTTGATAATCAAGGTCTAAATGAGTTCTACCCCACATGGATTCAAGGATTCTGGCTTACAATGGATTCTGGCTTTCCACATACTGTAGTTTGAATAATCTAATTTACCACTATATTATTTAATATCATATGCTGTTTAATAGATTTAAATAGTATTTTATTCTTAGCTTATGAACAGAAAAACATCAAAAATACCTTCTTCAAATACCAAACACAAAAATGGGTTTAAATATAGATATGTTTACCAACTATTAGGCAGTCTAATGTGCATGATATACAGTATTTTTGAAAATGCCTTTTCACAGATGATTAGCATGAATTATTTAAATAGTCATTAAAGAGTCATTTTCCTCACTTATTAACAGTGCATTAGGATTGGACAATGTGTTGGCGACTGATGACTTAATATTTTAACATTTAAGCCAACATTCATGTTCTGTAATTCCTCAGTCATGTACTGTAATAAAAGTTAAATACAGAAAAGAACATAATGGATGAATTGGTGGCATAAAATAAATTAACCTTGCCAATTTGGCAATGCTTTGGGTTCAAAGCAAATGAATGTGGCAAAAGTCATGCTTCAACTAAGAAGGAAAGTTACAGTTGCGAAACATTCACAAACAGATGATCTTGCATAGTCATTTGTGCACACATCATCTGGGTGGCTACACAACTTTAGGCAGTGCTGCAAATACAAATACTACAGGTCTGTCTCACCAACTCTTAATTACTGATACTTTTGGATTTGTAGATAACACAAAATATAAACACTGCAGTGCAAGGTGAGCACAATGTACCACAGCCATTTCACAATTTTTATGTAAATAAATGTTAAGAAATTATGTTTGTTTTACATATTCTTTCTAAAGCATAATAAGCATTTTTTCCTTGCTAAGCCACATATACTAGCAATGAACTCCTCTGAAATAGAAAATGTACTGGCACAGAATATGATCAGTGGTCATGTTGTATAAATCCATGTGAGCGTCTTTTAGGACAGTAATGGGAATATGAGACCCAAAAAGTGCACCTCCGTATCATGGAAACCCCCAATTCCTTTCACAGCCAACCCTAATTACATGGAGCCACTTCCCCTGTGGGTGACTTACAGTATATATCACCTCCAGCAGAGATGATAAAACAGCACAACTTACATCCAACATGCACTGGCTTACTGATAAACTGCTTATTCTAAAAAGACTAGATAAGGTGTTAGAGCCAGCACTAGCGGCAAGATACCATAATGCCACTCTAACATGTTTTCACATTTTCTTTTTTTAGAAGTCTCATGTCTTTTCTTCTCAACAGATACTGCATTTTTTCACAAATGTAGAAAAATGTAATTGGACATACAGTATATGGAACTTTACCAGCCAATCACAGTCATTGGAACTTTCCAAGCAGGATTTTATCCCACCAATGTTGACTCCATTTACACATCAGGACTGACTGCAGCAGACCTGTGACTTTGACAACAGTTGTCACAACTGCAGCAGTAAAGAAACACCTCTGCCTCTCTCATCTTCTCTTACACCCACCATATTATACCCCACAACAAAAGAAGTTGCCAGACTGCTAATTTGCATTTTACAAGAGAAATTGTAATCAGACTTGCATCTGTCTCCTAAAGATGTATTTTAAGTTTAGTGTAAATGAAATGCATGTACAACATGTTTGCAGCATATCTGTGTATTATTGCTGATTGCTGACATGATCCATGTGTACTAGCCTACAGTGCACTGTTTTAATACTTGCAAAGAAAAAGTAGAGATAGATTTGCAATTAATTATATTTTTTATTGAAAGTGTTTGCAAAAATGCTTAGTAAGAAGTGAAAACAGTCTGTGTGAAATTTCTATTTATTTGAGTATGAGCAGCTAATGGTAATGTTACTATGGCTGCAGAGATTTTGTCATTCAATGCTTAAGTCAAACACCTGGGTATTACACAGCTAGAAAAAGGTTGATTTATAATATGCATTTTGCAAACATTACCTAAAAATCATGTTCTCCAACACACTATGAACTGGACTGATCAATTCACATATAAACAGAAATGATTTTTTGACTCGCTCCAATAACAAACTGCTGTAATCAAAAAGTAAACAACCAAGTACACAATTTATGGTATGTGTCTCCTTGTAATGGTTACATATAGGGATTACAAGAATGTTCTCTTAAATTTAATCCATTTGCATTTGTCTTGTTGAATACAAAATGGTCGGACATGAATTATTCCAAGTAATTTTTTTACATCAACAAAAGGTGACATTTCAATGAAAACTTGTAGACTTGTGATATAATTTATAGGAAAGTACAAGTTTGCAACCTTAAGAATTTAAGATTCACTTTTGAATATATTTAAATGTATAGATAGTATAAATATGAAACATTCAAAAGGGTCTGTATCGAAGGAGTGACACTTCATAGGTGTGACATAACAAAGGAGTGACATAAATACTGTATTAAAGGAGTGACATTTTATTGGAGTGACATAACGAGTCACCTACCACACACAACTGAAAGAACGCTCGCCAAAAAAAATCGTTGTCGCTTCACTTACCACTTGGATGGTTGGTTGGATGGTTGTCACTCCTTTGAAATTTATATCTGAGGTTTCACTCCTTTGTTATGTCACTCTTTTGAATAGGACCGCATTCAAATCATGTTTGCTATACCAGGTGTTAGCCCTATTACAAACATAATGGCTCATTTCACAAGACATCACCAAGAGTTAAGATAAGATGATACAACAATGTGTGTTTCAGTAATGTATATAAATAGTATTTGCAGTCTTACTGTGGAGACTTGAAATACTGCACATAAAACTATTTAGTTATTATTGAAATGAATTACGAATCGGATGAAGTGAATTAAGGTTTTCAAACTTCAGTGTAACAGTCCGACAATTTTATGGCCTTTGGAATATATTTATATTTTAAACTTAAGTAAGTGAGTATTAGTAAACTACAATATATTGTTTAAATTCTAATTGCAATACTTACAGTAAGCATGACAGACAATCTTATGAAGACATTTGAAGAATTTTTCATGTATTTGATAATAAATGAAAACGGACATACAAACTGGGTTTTATAAAACACTAGCAAAATACCCGCGCTTCGCATCGGCGAAGTACTGCCTTAAAATTTTTATTAAGAAGAAAATTAAACCTTTTTAAACTGAGGGAAAATATACCAATACTTATTTGTTAAGGATCTCTTTGTATACCAAATTGTGAGCTCGGCCCTCCGGTTGTAATATGACCAAGCTGTGCGCCGAGCTTACTCTTGAGCATGCAATGTACAGTTGGCCATGTGAACAGTAATCTTGTTTCAAATCTCACAGCTTGGATTGCTGCTGAGTTTCATGGTTTGTTTCAATTACGACAGTATTTGTAGGACTTGTGTTGAAGAGACATTCGGCATCTATCAAGCGTTGTAAGTATACAACCGGTTTCATCGATAACGTCACATCCAGCTTTTGAGAGTTTAAACATTCATAAACATCAAAGTGTCCACCTGTGAATCTAAGATGTTTAAGAGGCAATGGCAGTTGTCGAAAGGTGTAAAATATTTGGCCATTTTGGTACACTTGAAAGTGACAACCGAACAATTCAGCGGCAGCCATCAACTCAAGTGCAGAACCATAGGTGAAGGGCTTAAGCATTTCACTCTTCTAGTGCTCCTGTGTCATATAATTATCTCCTGTACCATCATCAGTCCACAGCTTGAACCTGTCCCCGTCATTCAATACATGAGACACAATGTTCCTCCAGATATCAAGAGTGAGCCTGATATGGCCGTGCAATATGTAACAAAGAGAATGGAAAAGGTAGGTGCCATCTCCGGGCATGGAAACCACTCGGTAAGTGACAGTTCTTTGATCGATGGTGATCACCTCGATAGACATGTTAATGGGGGCATGGTTGGAATGATAAAGGAAATGTGTACCTGAACAATGTAAAGTAAATCTAAAATACCTACACAATAACTATAATCATAATAAACGAACAATAAAACAGCGATGGATTAAATAAAAAGGCTGTAGTTATCAGCAGGGAGACGTGAATCCCGTGGCGAAGCAAAGAAAGGGAATGTAGAGACTGGAGCAACGGACGGCCTTATATAGGCAGGCAGCCAACAACGTGGGAGGCGTTGGGATGGGGGACCCAACGCCACCTCACACGGTGACCGAGCTGCAGGCTATGGACGTATATATGTACGTAAGTAGGATTCAGTTTGTGTTGGGAACCCGCGTACCAAATTCCTTGAAGATGGGCCCATAAGTAACAAAGACCATTGAAAAGTTCAATATGGTGGCCGACAGTGGCATCATACCACCGAAATAAGTACATACATTGGTTTCGGTTAAAGCAGGGAAGCCGCCTACCAAATTTCGTGAAGATGGGGCCATAAATAAGAAAGTTCAACATGGCGAACATTGTCAACCGTTATGATCGTTACACGTAGAATTTCGAAATGAAACCTGCTTAACTTTTGTAAGTAAGCTGTAAGGAATGAGCCTGCCAAATTTCAGCATTCTACCTACACGGGAAGTTGGAGAATTAGTGACGTTTGGAAAATTCAATATGGCGGCCGACAGTGGCGTCATACCACCGAAATAAGTACGTACATCAGTTTTGGTTAGCGCAGGGAAGCCACCTACCAAATTTCGTGAAGATGAGGTCAGTCTTCTACCTACATGGGAAGCTGGAGAATTAGTGACATTGGAAAGTTCAATATGGCTGCCGACAGTGGCGTCATACCATCGAAATAAGTACGTGTATCGGTTTCAGTTAGCGCAGGGAAGCTGCCTACCAAATTTCGTGAAGATGGGGCCATAAATAAGAAAGTTCAACATGGCGGACGTTGCCGACCGTTATGACTGTTACGTGTAGAATTTCGAAATGAAACCTGCTTAACTTTTGTAAGTAAGCTGTAAGGAATGAGCCTGCCAAATTTCAGCCTTCTACCTACACGGGAAGTTGGAGAATTAGTGACGTTTGGAAAATTCAATATGGCGGCCGACAGTGGCGTCATACCACCGAAATAAGTACGTATATCGATTTTGGTTAGCGCAGGGAAGCCGCCTACCAAATTTCGTGAAGATAGGGCCATGAATAAGAAAGTTCAACATGGCGGACGTTGTTGACCATTATGACCGTTACGCGTAGAATTTCGAAATGAAACCTGCTTAACTTTTGTAAGTAAGCTGTAAGGAATGAGCCTGCCAAATTTCAGCCTTCTATCTACACGGGAAGTTGGAGAATTAGTGACGTTTGGAAAATTCAATATGCCGGCCGACAGTGGCGTCATACCACCGAAATAAGTACGTACATCGGTTTTGGTTAGCGCAGGGAAGCCACCTACCAAATTTCGTGAAGATGGGGTCAGCCTTCTACTTACACGGGAAGCTGGAAAATTAGTGACGTTGGAAAGTTCAATATGGTGGCCGACAGTGGCGTCATACCATCGAAATAAGTACGTACATCGGTTTCGGTTAGCACAGGGAAGCCGCCTACCAAATTTCATGAAGATGGGGCCATAAATAAGAAAGTTCAACGTGGCAGACGTTGTCGACCGTTATCAACCGTTATGACCGTTACGTGTAGAATTTCGAAATGAAACCTGCTTAACTTTTGTAAGTAAGCTGTAAGGAATAAGCCTGCCAAATTTCAGCCTTCTACCTACACGGGAAGTTGGAGAATTAGTGATGAGTCAGTGAGTGAGTGAGGACTTTGCCTTTTATTAGTATAGACTAGCAGAATACCCGCGCTTCGCAGCGGAGAAGTAGTGTGTTAAAGAAGTTATGAAAAAGAAAAGGAAATATTTTAAAAATAACGTAACATGATTGTTAATGTAATTGTTTTGTCATTGATATGAGTGTTGTTGTCATCTCTCTCTCTCTCTCTCTCTCTCTATCTCTATATACAGGGAGTGCAGAATTATTAGGCAAGTTGTTTTTTTGAGGAATAATTTTATTATTGAACAACAACCATGTTCTCAATGAACCCAAAAAACTCATTAATATCAAAGCTGAATATTTTTGGAAGTAGTTTTTAGTTTGTTTTTAGTTTTAGCTATTTTAGGGGGATATCTGTGTGTGCAGGTGACTATTACTGTGCATAATTATTAGGCAACTTAACAAAAAACAAATATATACCCATTTCAATTATTTATTTTTACCAGTGAAACCAATATAACATCTCCACATTCACAAATATACATTTCTGACATTCAAAAACAAAACAAAAACAAATCAGTGACCAATATAGCCACCTCTCTTTGCAAGGACACTCAAAAGCCTGCCATCCATGGATTCTGTCAGTGTTTTGATCTGTTCACCATCAACATTGCGTGCAGCAGCAACCACAGCCTCCCAGACACTGTTCAGAGAGGTGTACTGTTTTCCCTCCTTGTAAATCTCACATTTGATGATGGACCACAGGTTCTCAATGGGGTTCAGATCAGGTGAACAAGGAGGCCATGTCATTAGTTTTTCTTCTTTTATACCCTTTCTTGCCAGCCACGCTGTGGAGTACTTGGACGCGTGTGATGGAGCATTGTCCTGCATGAAAATCATGTTTTTCTTGAAGGATGCAGACTTCTTCCTGTACCACTGCTTGAAGAAGGTGTCTTCCAGAAACTGGCAGTAGGACTGGGAGTTGAGCTTGACTCCATCCTCAACCCGAAAAGGCCCCACAAGCTCATCTTTGATGATACCAGCCCAAACCAGTACTCCACCTCCACCTTGCTGGCGTCTGAGTCGGACTGGAGCTCTCTGCCCTTTACCAATCCAGCCACGGGCCCATCCATCTGGCCCATCAAGACTCACTCTCATTTCATCAGTCCATAAAACCTTAGAAAAATCAGTCTTGAGATATTTCTTGGCCCAGTCTTGACATTTCAGCTTGTGTGTCTTGTTCAGTGGTGGTCGTCTTTCAGCCTTTCTTACCTTGGCCATGTCTCTGAGTATTGCACACCTTGTGCTTTTGGGCACTCCAGTGATGTTGCAGCTCTGAAATATGGCCAAACTGGTGGCAAGTGGCATCTTGGCAGCTGCACGCTTGACTTTTCTCAGT
This sequence comes from Polypterus bichir lapradei, assembly GCA_026402145.1. NCBI lineage: Eukaryota > Metazoa > Chordata > Cladistia > Polypteriformes > Polypteridae > Polypterus > Polypterus bichir. The sequence continues at coordinate 58,606,973 of JANRMT010062792.1, forward strand.
TCATGGGCAGTTATTTTGCGCCTTGGTTTTTCCACACGCTTCTTGCGACCCTGTTGACTATTTTGAATGAAACGCTTGATTGTTCGATGATCACGCTTCAGAAGCTTTGCAATTTTAAGAGTGCTGCATCCCTCTGCAAGATATCTTTCTATTTTTGACTTTTCTGAGCCTGTCAAGTCCTTCTTTTGACCCATTTTGCCAAAGGAAAGGAAGTTGCCTAATAATTATGCACACCTGATATAGGGTGTTGATGTCATTAGACCACACCCCTTCTCATTACAGAGATGCACATCACCTAATATGCTTAATTGGTAGTAGGCTTTCGAGCCTTTACAGCTTGGAGTAAGACAACATGCATAAAGAGGATGATGTGGACAAAATACTCATTTGCCTAATAATTCTGCACTCCCTG
>JANRMT010062792.1:58614986-58626977 GCA_026402145.1 Polypterus bichir lapradei
TCTTATAAAAAGATTTAAGATAAGCTACAGTGAATTAATTCAACATTACAAAGCCATTTTAACAGAACAAAGTGTAAATCAAAACATAAATTTATAATAATTAAAGAATGTTAAACTACCTGGACCACGAAGTGGGTGTGCAAGCATAAATCTAGACACTTCAATAACGAAATGTGTTCATAGCCTCAATAAAATTCCCCAGAACTGTAGAAGCCTTGTTCTTATTGCTGGCTTTAAGATAAATTATTTTTCTACTGTATCCATTGATATATCCATGGATTACAATCCTCCATCTAACACAAAAATATCCATTTGATGATGCCATATTCTTAAATGTAACTTGAATAACACGTAAGTATTAATAAAATTACATACATGTATTATTCTGTGCAAGACTACACCTCGACAATACAGTGTACTTACTGAACTAACTTGTGGTTACCATCAATGTGCCACAGTGCTAAAGGTGATGGGAAAGTATAACACTTTAGCTGAACCTTACTAATGCTGAGACCCCGGAGAAATGTGCCAATTGGATCAACAGCTCTCACTGCTGCCCATGCACTTTTCTGCTGCACTCTAAATGTTAGACAGTATGTAGTTAAAAATGCAAATATTTTTCGGGAGCTACATTAACTAGTCTAAATAGTAAAAAAAAAAAAAATTGAGCTATAGCAAACAATAACTTGATTCCAACACTTCTTCGGAAGCCTGACACTTTTTTATAGCCTGAATCTGGATATTATGTGACAAAGTCTTTAACTTTTTCAAATAATTCATCATCAGTATGCTGATTGAAAGGCCATACTCATCCATTTTTCTGTGGATTGTTCTAACACTTACTCCCAGCATCTGGGCTACGTGCAGAAAAGTAAAGTCATATCCTAAAAAGAATTCAAGCTGGTCTTCAGTCACATTTAATTTGGGACAGCCCTTGTTACCACTGCAAATTATTCTGGGGTCAAACCCAATAGCAAAAGTTCTGGGCTGGGGACCCTGTAACTCAAGGGCTCTTTCAAAATTCTGTATGACTAAATCGATTCCATGCACCATGATATTTTGGAAACATCTTACCAAATGGCCCAACATTTGCTCTATTCTGAAATTAATAAAATTGCTGCCCCTCTGTTGCAAATGTATACTTTGCAGGTGTCGAGTTGTTTTCCAAGACATTTGCAACATAATTCAGAGGAACACTTGAAAATCTGTAATCTGTAACAGTAAGTAAGGTCATATTACCCGGTTGAAGTTAAAACACTAAAAATATACAAATAAATGAACGTGTTTCTGTTAAACTAACTTGGCAATATGTGAATGAGGTTTCCAAAAAAATATTAACAGTTAACTTTATTTCAGTTAATCAATAATTCAGATTATTACAATGGATAACGTCTATAACAATATTAAAAACCATTTTAATACAATATTTCTTCATAATCAAGAAAGAGAAATGAAAACTTTGCAAATTAAAGTCATTGTTGGTAATAACATTTACGTTTGTTTTTCATCTTAAAAATCAAAACTGATGCAATGTGTAATACTCCAAGTTTACTTGTGACATGCATTTGTATTTCAAGATTGCACAATACACTGAAAAAATTGTTATAAAATGTGTAAACTGGTAATGACACAAACACATACCCTTCCTGCGCTGCCATTTTGTGTAAAGTGCACTATGGGAATCTGTTTCCATGGCAACACAAGTACACGAACGAGGACTTTCAAGTCTTAATACCGACTGAGCTTGCCCACATTGCGAGTCTTAACGCTCCGCAAGTGAATGCGCATTCCCACATTGTGAGTCTTAACTTTGGCATGCATCAACCCTTATACTGTGTTTAATGGCATTATGAACTGTGAGTGTATTTTGTTGATTGAAACATAACTTGCATTGAAATATGTGATGTATAGGCCAGCATTTGTGGTCTTGCAACAGAAACAAAAAACAAAATTTTATTAATATTATGTAAAAAAAGCCAGAACTAAATAAAATAAAAACAAAAATTTTAAACACAGAACTAAATAAAAATTGTGACTCCACTGAAAACTAGAATGAAATAAAAATAATAATTAATTTTAAAATAAAATAAAAACTAAAACTACAATTAATATCAGAACTGAAATATCACTGGTACTAGAGAGCCAGCTTTTTGCACAAGAAGTCTTGAAATACCAGCAGTGAACAAGACTTAGAGAGGATGATATTTCATTGCAGAGTCCTGACAACATACCTTTGGACCTAGAGAGGAAATTGGAGTTCCTTGGATGGAAACTAGCTCATTCATTACTCAACAAAAATAAACTCATTGTTAAAAGAAACACCCAGCCAAAACGGCTATGACTGCTAGTGAATAAGATCATTCCCAAGCAAAAAGTTTGTCTGGAACAATGTTATTTCCCAAAAATCATTATTGTATCTTGCTTGAATTTTGCATCAGGTCCATAGGAAAATAGAAAATTATAAAACCCATTTCCAGAGAAACTTTACTCAACCAAAATATTTCTGAATTTACTGTAAATAGAAGTATTAGACCTAAAACAGACTCTGTAGAGTAGGAAATACACAGCTGTCTCACACTGCCTAGTCCACAAATACTACTCCCATTACATAATGTTTTATCATGTCACACTTATCATCAGGGAAATCATTAAATGTGCTAAACTGAAAGTCCAAAAGGCATGATCCTTCTATGATGCTGTAATATTAAGACGTTTCTAACAAGCACAATTAGTCAGAATGAAAATAATCAATATAATCAATATCTTTCTCTAGCTGCTGGTGATTAAGGCAGGATCAAGTAAGGGTCAAACACATGCCGAAAGAAATCTCTCAGTCCAAAAGTTTTTTTTAAAAGATTTAGTTAAAATTCAAAGCAAATAGTTCACACACGAACAAAAGAGAAAAATTTGTTACAAATGTATAATAAAAGTCAAAAAGAATGAGAAAAATGTTTTTTTTCCCTAAACTTAGCCTTTCTTGTCAAACTTCAGTTGTTTCTATACATTAAAGATGCTCTACTTTGCCTTCAGTACGCTCTAAACGTATGGCACTGCACGTTCAATAGAGCATGTTAACTTTCATACTATTGGGCACGTAAGGCACAGTTTAAAACCGTGTGCCCGCCATACCTTACACACGGCAAGGCAGGTCACTAGTTGAGGCTAATCTATAGTCAGAAACACAAGAAATATATCAATTCAATTCAACTTGTGGGGGCTATAAGAACCTCCCATAGACTATGCAGTAATACACAGGCAAATATATAATATAACTTAAATAACTAGCAAATGGCTCTTACACTTACTATTTCATAATCTGTAGTACAAAAAAGAAAAACAAAAAACACTATTACAGGAGAAATACAAGAACTAATATCATAAAGCAAGTGCACTGATGCTTATTATTGAGTTAATATTTAAACAATATAAATTTGAAATTTACTATAAATTATGTAACAGAAAAGTGCTACATAAAAAATTGTGCCATTCTAAATATCTGAGCAGAAGTGGAGACAAAATTTGACTAACATATTAGTAGTTAACTATTTGTGTATATTTTGCCCAGAACTAAAATAAAACAACAAAGTATTGACAATACACTTTTAAATCTCAAAAATTGCCTTACAGTCTGCATATGTTGAGAAGACAATTTTGAATCAAGAATACTAACTATAAATAATTTGCAGGTACATACATAGCTTTGATATTGCGGGAAAATGTTGTTAAAAGTAATTAGACTTTATTTCATTTGCAATCGGTACATTTATGTATTTTCTTTCTTCTTTTCTATTTGGAAAGCACCTCACATTTTCCATTTCACCCGTGGGCTAGTTAATTTGATTCAAATATCATTCCATACCTAGGTTTATTAAATTTATTTTTAAATTTCCCACTGCCCAGTTTTCAGCACACCCTAGAGCTTCAGCTAACCAAATATAGTAGCACTGTTCATCACTCCTAGTCTCCTTTTAGAAATGTTTCAGTGAGATACTTATAACAATTTTTTCTACAATTACCAAACAGCTGCTGCCGAGTTTCATATACACCCCTGGCCCTGATTCCAGCTCAGACTAATGTTATGAAATTTGTTTAAGTCATGTGAACACTCTTCACCATGGTGATGTATAGCAGACTAAAACAAAAAAGAAAAGGACTAAATTCCCTTGCCTTTGCTGAATCTGTAGCTACTATATGCTCTAATATATTAACATGGAATTATCATTGTTGCCTTAGTGCTTTACAGGTCGTTCAGTTGGGCTTTATTAATCACCTAAATGCAGCAACCCCAAAAATAAAATAGAGACTGCATTTATTTTAATGCTGTCAAATTCCAGCCAGGATCTCATCCCTGGCTTAAGTGTGTTTCTCATTTATTTAATCTTTTTTATGTCTTTGACATATATTCACTATTGTGCTATTAATTATGTTTTTGGTTATGTTACTTCTGTTTTTTACCTTGTTAACATTTTATCATTTATTTCTATAATTTTGTATTATATTAATATTATATATACTTCTTTGTGTTGTTTTCAGCCTTGTCCCCATAGTTGGCCCAGCTCAGTTATGCTCTACATAATGACATAGCTGGGGACCGTGTTAGCAACTGAGTAGTGCAGTGTACAGTAACACTATATGGATCTTCAGATCTCAACCTTACAGTTTTTTGAAAAAGTTATGAGAATGTACATTAGCAAGCTTTTTCCTTCTTCTCTGCTACCATGCCTTTCGCAAGGGTTTGGCAGTCTTGATTTGATTCCTCCATCTTTGTATATTTTTCATCTTCTTCTCCCTCAATCCCCTTTCTATTTGAACATCTTTCTCCCCTCAAACTTCTCCTTGTGACATGCATTCTCCAGACTCTCTTTTCCATACATCCATAACTTTCTCAATCTAACTGTTCTAATTTTCACATTGTTCTTTACCACTCCTGCTCTTCTGCTAACTCCTTAATTCTCAGTCTGTTCGTAAATAGTGTGTATTAGTGAAAATTACCTCACCACATTTCAATCAGCAAGGCACATACTGTAATATTAAGAAAATGACGTAGAAACTTGTTTTCATTTGATATTTGTAAACATTTTTAAAATGAACAACCAAACTCACACATTTTTCTGTGTGCAAATATTTGTAGACAGCAAGCAGTATGTAGAATTAACAGAAAACAGTCCACGCCAACAGTCAGCATAAATTCTTGGCATTTTTCATTAGTATCTCTCACATGCAAAATAGTGGTGCTTATTTTGTGTCATGTCCATCATTCAACTTTGCACTCCCTCTGCACTTCATCTTGTGTTACCTTTCACAGTGTCGTGGCAGCTCCTTTCTCATTTTGTTCTCAGTTCAGTACACAACAGGCTTATTTGCCATGGAAAGTAGCACTTTGAATAATTGTTATGTTGTGTATTTATTGTTGCTCATGTCTTGTGTTGCCTTTCTTGGAGGGAGGCAACTCCTGCCTTTTCTTTTTAGCAAATTTGAAAAACCTTCATTTGGTATATGTAGAAGCAACTATGTAAGTTATTTATGCTGTTTTTAAAATTTTTTTTTTGTTTGCAATTTGGTACTTTAAAATTAACCAAAAAAGTTAAATGTTTTACTGTTTAACTTTAAAGACAGACATTTAATATAGGTTTATTATATGTTTTGGCCAAATTCTAAAGCAGGACAACATGCAGAGGTGTCTACTTGAAGAATATGTCGAAAGTAAATAAAGTAGAAGACAGAGAGCAGAATGACTGGTGAACATCAAGAAATGGACTGGTATCAAGAAATATAAAACAATTGTGAAAAAATGTTAAGACCATCAGCAGTGGAGACTTAATAACAGTCAATATTCATTTGACAGAGACCACTGAATGATGATTTATCCAGTAAGATATATTGAAACTAATGATGAGCAAGCCCTGCAGAATTCATTGAAGTCAATAAGGAAGGAGGAACTGAACTAGTTTTCAGTGAATTGTAATGGTGCAGTGGTGTTTTAAGTGTCCCTGAGGGTTAGGGAAAAGTATGGCAGCTATGCTGGACCAATTTTGGGGCCAAATATGTAATTTAAGCTGTAAGGCAGCAGTGCTAACCACTGCTCCACCATGCCTCAAATAACAAAAGTTCCAGGTGGAAGGAATACCTCAAAAAGAAGATAACAAACAGCCACAAACTAGCAATAGGTAAATACAATATAGATCATTCTGCTCACAAAGTTAGCCATGCCATGAAGTGGCAGTGTGGGACTTGCTTATTTCATTGTTTGAAGTCATGACTCCCAACTTCTAATGTGCTGTGTAGATTCTTTAAGCTTTCTTTTTCCATCAAAAAGAAAGAAATGCCTTGTAATAAATCTTTAGTTTTTACTATTTCTCAGTTTCCTGTGTTTTCCAATGAGGGTAGGAAGAATATTTTAAGGTACATGGGCATATGGCTAATTTGCATACATTCAATGGCAATGCTCAGGAATCAGTTTTTATATATCCAATGGTAGTACTTGCATTATTCATATTATAGACAGCTAATGTACCCCTAGTATACTGTCAGTTATTTTTTTTTAATTCATGCAGGATGGAAATCAGGCAGTGTTTCTCAAACTTTGTTCTTTTCAGGATGCATGTTTACCTTTTTAAGCTTACTAATGACACACATAGAACAACTGAAGAGCAATCTGAAGAGAAACGACCACGAGTGGTAAAGCAGAGTTTCCCGTTGGTGAACAAACATGGTTAGAAATGGGGAATAATAAAACACAGCAATGTCAAGCACTTCAGTGGACAAGGAGGAGTTGGTGGTTTCAGCATATCTCGGTTGTTGAATTGGCAAGGATTTTATAGTAAGCATGCATGAAAATTCTGTGCATGGCTGCTACAGTTCTGTGATGTCATAATGGCATGGGGTGCTCGGAAAAAAAGTTTTGCCTAAGCTTGCTGCAAGACAAATTTCCAGGAAAATATTTGGTGAAAAAACTCACTGGCAAACACAGCATATTCACTCGGAAAAATGCACTGGTGAATTTCTTGGCTCAATACTACTTGCAATCTAAATGAATTATTATCTATGATGTGTTCATAAATTGTAAAATTGATTTTTAGTTGGTATTATTTAATTAATTAATGTTATTACTATTAATGACTTATCTAGAAGCAGGTGAAGATCTACACTTGCAAGAATAACAGTTGTGTGGACTAAGTGATTAGGTAACAGAATTTAAACTATAGCATTTTAAATTTCCTTTATATGATGACCACATTTTCAAAATCTAATTTCTACTTTTTACTCCGACACATTTGTTGCTACTATATAAAAGTAGAAAACAAATGGACCATGCAAATTTTATTTTTTCACAAGTTTCTGTGTCATTACATGTCACCTGGCTTGATGAGGACAAGTGTGTCAGGACTGGGCTTCGAATCCATACCTCCAGGCTGTGAGGCTGCAGTGCTACCTCTGTGCCATGTATATATATGTGAAATATCTGTAGTACTATAGTACAGTGTTCCCCTAGTTCTGGCAAATTTGCATACACAAAGAATCAGGGAAAAGTTTCATATGTGAACCACTGGCACCAGAACACAGTCAAATTAACAGTTGTCCAGGTACACCACAGTGCAGCCATCAGAATGAGATGAACCAGGATGTTTGGGGTGGAATGATGTGCAATCTCAGTCTTTGTCAGAGCTAATGTTGAGTTTGCACACTGTTTTCATAGCAGCCTCCAAATATAGAATGGCTGTATGTTGGAGATGTGAAATCTTAATCTCACACTATCCGCATGGCAGACTGCTAAAGAGCGTGGGATTAGTTCTGCAGGCTGCATCAAGGTGGACTCTGGCATTCATGTGCTCTGGTTCACTCATCTTGTCACTTGTATAGCTCACATGCCTTCTAATATTTTCCTGGCCATCACAGATCTAAAACAGATCACAAACTCGAAAATCCCAAGGAAAACTTAAAAGCCATTCCTTTCAATGTGAAACTAGAAGTGATAAAGCTCTGTCTTTTATTTTTTTTTTATTGTGAAGCACATTATTTAATGAAGGAAATTGCCTTATTAGGGTTTTCTTTGATGATTAATATTATTAAACTAATTCTGTCAAGTTTCATGTATTTTGGTGTTATTTAAAAGGATGTCATTTTGAGGGCAAGAGAATGCATAGAAATATTTCCCATTTAAATTATTTATAGGTGTTTGCATTACAAAAATATAATTTACGAATAGATTTTCAGGAACTGATAAGCTCCTTATTAAAGAAAAAAGCCTGTATGTCTCTTCTATTAGGGCCCTTCCCACTGAATCAGTACACAATCAAGCTGCAGTTACTTGTTGCATAGAGATTGCATGTAGAGATTTTAATATGACTAATATGCAAAAAGAAGGTAGTCTGAATTATTAATCCCAATTATTATTTGTACCTTTTTGACTATACTGTATATAAAACAAGGAGAGATACTTCATTTACTTGTACTTTTCATATATTACGTTAATGTAAGATACTTTAAAACTTCTGTTGGAGTAGTTTACACTTGGATAAATTTAACGTTTACTTAAGTCACTTTCTAGAAAGGTAACAGTACTTATACTAAAATGTGGCTGCTGGTATACAACACTGGATTGGAAATGGTAACTCTATAAATTCACTTTGTTTGCAATGACCTAATTTATGTTTATGATCCTGCTTAAGGTGTGCCAGTCAAACACAAAATATTTAGTCAACCAATGATGGGTTCAGCTGAAGAGACACATATAAAACAGAAACACTTTTCTGTCAAATGATCAGACAAAAGCAAAGGAGCTACAGGTTAGCTACTTGGTGAGCTCAAAAAAGACACATGCAACACTACAAGTAACCAAATAACTGCTATTTTATCTATACTAATAAATGGCAAAGCCCTCACTGACTGACTGACTGATCACTAATTCTCCAACTTCCCGTGTAGGTAGAAGGCTGAAATTTGGCAGGCTCATTCCTTACAGCTTCCTTACAAAAGTTGGGCAGGTTTCATTTCGAAATTCTACGCGTAATGGTCATAACTGGAAGTTGTTTTTCTCCATTTACTGTAATGGAGTTCAGCTGGAGGGGCGGAGTTTCGTATGACATCATCACGCCTCTCACGTAATCACGCATTACGTAGAAAGCCAGGAAGAGCTACAAAACGCGCTTTAGAAAACATGCATTATATAATTAAGAAGGCAGCGAAACAATTAGAAGCGAGCGAGTGACATATAAAACCATATTCAGCGGCTCACGTGAACTGACGCAGTGCGCAGACAAAAAGTAACAGTTCCAAAGAGTGCTGAACAAAAACCGAATTACACTGCTACGCTCAAATAGATAAACCACACGCCGTGGCGCGATAGTAAAGCATTCGCCTGTAGCGCCCACGTCCGAGGTTCGATTCCCGAGAGGGGATGCACTAAGTATATACGCACGCTTCTTTATCTATAATAATAAAAGGCAAAGCCCTCACTCACTGACTGACTGACTGACTCATCACTAATTCTCCAACTTCCCATGTAGGTAGAAAGCTGAAATTTGGCAGACTCATTCCTTACAGCTTACTTACAAAAGTTAAGCAGGTTTCATTTCGAAATTCTACACGTAACGGTCATAACGGTCGACAACGTCCGCCATGTTGAACTTTCTTATTTATGGCCCCATCTTCACGAAATTTGGTAGGCGGCTTCCCTGCGCTAACCGAAACCGATGTATGTACTTATTTCGATGGTATGACGCCACTGTCGGCCGCCATATTGAACTTTCCAACGTCACCAATTTTCAAACTTCCCGTGTAGGTAGAAGGCTGACCCCATCTTCACGAAATTTGGTAGGTGACTTCCCTGCGCTAACCAAAACCGATGTACGTACTTATTTCGATGGTATGACGCCACTGTCGGCCGCCATATTGAATTTTCCAAACGTCACTAATTCTCCAACTTCCCGTGTAGGTAGAAGGCTGAAATTTGGTAGGCCCATTCCTTACAGCTTACTTACAAAAGCTAAGCAGGTTTCATTTCGAAATTCTACGCGTAACGGTCATAACGATCAACAACGTCCGCCATATTGAACTTTCTTATTCATGGCCCCATCTTCACGAAATTTGGTAGGCAGCTTCCCTGCGCTAACCGAAACCAATGTGCATACTTATTTCGGTGGTATGACGCCACTGTCAGCCGCCATATTGAACTTTCCAACGTCACTAATTCTCAAACTTCCCGTGTAGGTAGAAGGCTGAAATTTGGCAGGCCCATTCCTTACAGCTTACTTACAAAAGTTAAGCAGGTTTCATTTCGAAATTCTACGCATAACGGTCATAACGGTCAACAACGTCCGCCATGTTGAACTTTCTTATTTACGGCCCCATCTTCACGAAATTTGGTAGGTGACTTCCCTGAGCTAACCAAAACCAATGTACGTACTTATTTCGGTGGTATGACGCCACTGTCAGCCGCCATATTGAATTTTCCAACATCACTAATTCTCCAACTTCCCGTATAGGTAGAAGGCTGAAATTTGGCAGGCTCATTCCTTACAGCTTACTTACAAAAGTTAAGCAGGTTTCATTTCGAAATTCTACGCGTAACGATCAACAACGTCCGCCATGTTGAACTTTCTTATTTATGGCCTCATCTTCTCGAAATTTGGTAGGCGGCTTCCCTGCACTAACCGAAACCAATGTACGTACTTATTTCGGTGGTATGATGCCACTGTCGGCCACCATATTGAACTTTTCAACAGTCTTTGTTACTTATGGGCCTATCTTCAAGAAATTTGGTACACAGGTTCCCAACGCTAACTGAATCCTATTTATGTACATATATACGTCCATAGCCTGCAGCTTGGTCACCATGTGAGGCGGCGTTGGGTCTCCCATCCCATCACCTCCCACGTTGTTGGCTGCCTGCCTATATAAGGCCGTCCGTTGCTCCAGTCTCTACATTCCCTTCCTTGCTTCGCCACGGGATATACGTCTCCCTACTGATAACTACAGCCTTTTTGTTTAATCCATGGCTTCTCTGCTGTTTTATTGTTTGTTTATTACAATTATGGTTATTGTATAGGTTTTTTACACTTACTTTACATTACTCAGGTACCCATTTCCTTCATCATTCCAACCCCCATTACCATGTCTATCGAGGTAATCACCATCGATCAAAGAACTGTCACTTACCGAGTGGTTTCCATGCCCGGAGATGGCACCTACCTTTTCCATTCTCTGTGTAACATATTGCACGGCCATATCAGGCTCACTCTTGATATCTGGAAGAACATTGTGTCTTATGTATTGAATGACTGGGACAGGTTCAAGGTGTGAACTGATGACGGTACAGGAGATAATTAAACTACACAGGAGCACTAGAAGAGTGAAATGCTTAAGCCCTTCACCTATGGTTCTGCATGTGAGTTGATGGCTGCCGCTGAATTGTTCGGTTGGTGCTTTCAAGTGTACCAAAATAGCCAAATATTTTACACCTTTCGACAACCGCCAATGCCTCTTAAACATCTTACATTCATAGGTGACAATTTCAGTAGTGGACACTTTGATGTTTATGAATGTTTAAACTCTCAAAAGCTGGATGTGAAGTTATCGATGAAACCGGTTGTAAGCTTACAACGCTTGACAGATGCCGAATGTCACTTCAGCACAAGTCCTGCAAATACTGTCGTAATTGAAACAAACCATGAAACTGAAATCGATTATGACAGCAGCAGGTATTTTGCTAGTTTATTTTAACCTCGCATCCCCTTAGTTTGAGACGTATGAAAACGCATGCGGTTAACGCAGAAAGACAGATCACCTATTCACCTATTGAAGCTTCATGAATAATGAATACTTTATTCGCGATCAATGATTGTTTTGGTAAAGCCATACTCAGTGTATTCATTAGATGAACGGTAAAAAAGTAAGAGCGAGGGGACGGTAACTTACTGAAGCACACAAGCAAAACCACAATAGCACGCGGGCTCGATGTACTGACTTGCGCGATCACATTCCAAAAAATAT
>JANRMT010062792.1:58630262-58640568 GCA_026402145.1 Polypterus bichir lapradei
CATGGACCCTGTGATCATCAGAGGTGACTGTGTGCAGAGGGTGCAGATCTATAAATATCTGGGAGTGCAGCTGGATGACAAATTGGACTGGACTGCCAATACTGATGCTCTATGTAAGAAAGGTCAGAGCAGACTTTACTTTCTGAGAAGGTTGGCATCCTTCAACATCTGCAGTAAGATGCTGCAGATGTTCTACCAGACGGTTGTGGCAAGTGCCCTCTTCTACGCGGTGGTGTGCTGGGGTGGCAGCATAAAGATGAAAGACGCCTCACCCCTGGACAAACTTGTTAAGAAGGCAGGCTCTATTGTAGGAGTAAAGTTGGACAGTTTAACATCTGTGGCAGAGCGACGGGCATTAAGCAAACTCCTGTCAATCATGAATAATCCACTGCATCCACTGAACAGTGTCATCTCCAGGTAGAAGAGTAGCTTCAGTGACAGACTTTTGTCACTGTCCTGCTCCACTGACAGACTGAGGAGATCGTTCCTCCCCCACACTATGCGACTCTTCAATTCCACCCGGGGGAGTAAATGCTAACATTTTATTTTTATTTATTTATTTATTTTATTACTATTTAATTTAATATTGTTTCTTTGTATCAGTATACTGCTGCTGGATTATGTGAATTTCCCCTTGGGATTAATAAAGTATCTATCTATCTATCTGTTACAAACTGATTAATTGTTTTTACAGTGTTAGACGTCATTGCCCCGTGGAGGATTTAAAACACAATTAAAATCCCCAGACATTATAATTTTATGAGTGTTCACATTGGGAATGGATGCAAATATGTTTTGGATGACATCCCTATCACCTACATTAAGTGCGTAGATAAATAAATAAATAAAGTGCGTAGATAAATAAATTATCAACGATAATCACATATCTCCGCTTAGGATTAGATACTACATCTGTTACTACAAATGTTACTGTTCTATGTACAAGAATTCCCTCACCTCTAGTTTTCTTTGTAAAGCTGGAATGGAATATTTGGCCAGCCCAGTCTCTGTGCAGCCAAATCTGATCCATACTTAGTAAGTGGGTCTCCTGTAAAAATACTATTTAAGCGTTTAGACCTGTTATGTGGGAGAACACTTTTTTTCTCTTTAATTCGTGATTCAGCCCTTTAACATTTCAGCTCACAAAGTTAACTGTTTGGTCATGAAAATATTGCGTCTGAACTTTTGCTGTCATTTTGTAGTCTTAAAATAAAACACCTTTGACCTTAATTTCCAATTTTTCCACGTGTTATTGCCATGAAGCTTAATGTTAAGTTTGCACTTATGATTATAAGGATTTAAAGGATAGATTAGAAATAACTTGCTCTCTTTCTCTCCCCACCTAGACACCCCACCGCCCCATTTTGCCTCATTTTGGCTATACCACACTTCATAAAGTTCCACTCCTCTGACATACCTAGAGACAGAACACAACCAAAACAAAACAAGCCCCCCAGCAGCAGCGTATAAGCATCAAAATAGAGATATCTATTGACAATGCAGTCCAAGTACTATAAGTATAAGCATAAAATATAATCTTAAACAGTCTTGACAGAGTAAACCAAGGGAATGATGTTAAACAGTAGTCCTGGATAAGTATAGCAACTCCTAATGCAATAAACCAAGGGTATGATGTTAGACGGTCTCCTTAACACTAGAATTACCAGAGCCTACGAAAAAACGTGTAGATCCGTCCCATCCATCCATCCCAGCGTCTTTTGTTCTGTAAATGTGTGGATAAGCAGCAAACAGCAAGCAGCCTGCTATCACATTCCCCCACCACTACACAGTTTTCTCAGCTCAAGTCTGTTTACCTGCGTGTCAGTTGCTTAGAGTTGTATAGAGTGAGAAGTCAAGCAAAATGACACCTTTTATAAATACTATATCGTTATATTGGAACACTTGCATTTCATGTTTGTTCCGTGTCTACAACGATCTGTGTAAACACATTGTTGAAACAAACGTTTTTCATGTTTTAGTAATAATTGACAAAATGTATAAATGAAGTGTATAATGTGTGAAGCCTGAATTCCAAATATCAAAGAAACATTTTCACAAAAGGTACAAATATAACAGAACAAATGCGCTTTTATTCAAAAATATAACTGCAGAAAAAGAACCCACGTTAGGGTGCGACACTGACACACATTTGCTACGACTGCTTCAAATATAATTGTAATTAAAACATAAAACATAAAAAAAAGTGGCCGAAAAGTAAATAGGATGTATAATTATGGTACCAGTATCATTGCAGGCGGATCAAACAGCTAGTAAGATCTTCTTTGCCATGCCAGGACAGAATGCGATCCACGGTCATGTTTCCAAAAAATCTGTTTTTTTTAGCTCTTTTACTGCTTCCTCCATAGAAGTAAAAATGTAGAGCTTGCCTTGAATGTCCACTTACAGTTTGGCAGGATACAAGGCTGTATCTGATCTCAGCTTTCTGTAAGCGTTGTTTAATGTTGTAAAAGGTTGCATGTTTAGCAGCTGTTGAGGGTGAGAAATCTGGGAAAATACAAATGTGGTTATTTTTAAATTTAATCTTATGTTTATGTTTGAGAAGTAACATTTTATTTAGTTTAACTTGTAATTTTTCAAAATTCACGATGAGAGTCCTAGGTTTAGAGGAATTTGATTCCTGTGATCCTTGTATGCAGTAAGCTGCTGCTATCTCGTTGTCTGATTTAAAGTTCTCTCCAATTATTTTAGAGAATACTTTAGCTACGAATTTCACTGGGTTTGTACCTTCACAATTCTCAGGGAGACCTTCAATTCTAATATTATTCCGTCAGCATCCATCTTCCAGTGCAGCAAGTCTGTCTCCAAATACTTTGCATTCAGAATTTGCAGCTGTTGCTTCTCTGCCAGTGCTAGATGCCAGTTGTTCAGCTATTTCAATACAAGTCGTGAATGGTTGCTTAACATCTTCCAACTGAGCACGAAGTGCTATAAATTTAATCGCAAACTTAGGTGCATTTTCCTGTATTTGTTCCTCAATTTTTTTCTAGCATACCTTTACAGTCTGCCTCAAAGCGATTATTTAAATGTTTTTTTTGGTCTTTAATATCCTGAAGCAGCTTTTCGTTTGTCTTGTGTATGCCCTTTATTTCTTTCCTTATATCATTTATTTTGTTCTTTATAACTTTCTTTAAATCATTCTTGAGCTCCTTTATGTCTTGAGTGGTGGCGGTGGCCATTGCAGTAATCATTACCTTCCGTGGATGAAGTGGCAAGCCCAGTTGAAGTCGATGTTTCCGGCTTGTGAGGAGTGGTTGACAATGTAAGGCCATTTTCAGTTTCAATTAATGTTCTGGAATCGACGAGCTATCCTGGCCTGATTTGCTTGTACAATCGCTCCCACTTTCGTTCTCAACTGGAGCTGATACAGTAGCGTCTGGTCCCAGGAAATCTGTGCTTTAACCATCTGGTTGGTTGTATGGTAGGAAATGCAAATAAGAATTTCTCTGTACTCTGTACACTTCATAATGCAACTAACTACCAAATAAGTAAAGTAATTAAAATATACCTTAACAAATACACATAAAATGAATATGGTGAGCTTCATCCTTTTTACAATATTAGCACATTTGAACAGGAAGGAAGTTCACAGTCAGATAGATATATTACACTATCAAGTGTTATGTAATGTTATGTGATGTACTGGATAAAATGCAGTATATTAATAATTTGTTTTTACTTATACAGCTTTCTATTTCTTATGATGGTTCAGTTAGTTATTTCATACATGTTTTAAATTGAACTAAAAATATGTTTTCAGATGTTATCATTTCGTATCGTTATGCATTTTAGCTCACCGTTCCATCATGTGAAAGTTTATAGGACTTGACTGCTGCTAGGAGAACTTGCTCATGTCACTATTGTTACCCTGAAATTGTACAGTATATAATGATGTTTTAGCTTTTGTAGACTTTCTTGTCCATATCTCACCCAGTTTTGGCTGTTATTTCCACATATTTGTTTATACTCCCCAGTTCAGAAATCACAACCTGTTTTGGGTTTGCATTTTTAAACCAGGTTTTGAAGCTCAGAGGCTGATTTATGGTTGTTGTCTCTCATCCTCTGCATCAGATTCATTATTCTGTCTGCCTTGCTCCTCTGGTTCATGTAGGTTACAGTTTGTTCCTTGAAATGAATAAACTCTGCTTCAGGCAACAGAGATTCTTCCTCATCTCCACTGTGCTGAGGATTACAGGAGACTAAAGGCTGTAGCTTTATATGTGGGCTGGCAACTTCTGTTTGTGTGCTTGTCTTTGAAGTGGTTTTAAAGGTGGCGAATTTTATAAACTTTTAAAAAAAAATATCTGCAAATTTGTCTAAATTATTGAACTTTTGACCTATCATGTAAAGGCTTTTGAGGTCCATATCGTTATTATATATACTGAAAGGTCCAGCACCATAGTGGTATTTGGCTCATCTATAATTCTGATGTGTGCTTTACTTTATCCATTTCTTATATATCTGTTTTTATATAAAAATCATGGCCTAATTATACATCTCATATATATATATATATATATATATATATATATATATTTGTTTACTACACTGAATCAATTACATATATAATATATTTGTTTACTACACTGAATCAATTACATTAGCTCTTGGAAGAATATAAAGTCCCAACCATCCTTCCATTCATATTTGCTTCATGCATTAAGGGTTGTAGAAAGTCAGAGACTTATTCTGGCACTGTAAGGCAATAGGATGGCAACAGTCCTGGACAGAATGTTGGTCTATAACAGTGAACACCCTAACACACACCACCACAATGATTTAACAGATAATTCATAGATAACAATTAACATTGATGAATAAATAATGATTAATAATAATTCCAACAAAACAGAATGTGGTATTGAGGACATTATAAGAAGCTTGACTACTCAAATTGTGTGTTGAATATTGTTAAATATTGAAATATATTTTGTAAAAAGCCTTACTTTTGTAATTGATGGTTAATTGAATTTTGTGTCACATGTCTGCTATAGTTAAGACTTAATTTCACTTTCCTTTGTCACACATTTAAGACCCTTTATCTGGATAACTATATCAGTTATTAGTGATATTCTTTCACTTGTCAGTGTGCCCTGAGATGGACTGGCGTCTTGTCCAACATTGGTCCAGGCATTGCAGTAAAAGCTGTTGTGGAAGGCCCAACTCCAGTGACCCAGACGTGAATTAAGTGTAAGCCTTATATTAAATTCTGTTCCTAATGATGCTTTAGATCAGGGGTGCCCAATGCGCCAATCGCGATCGACCGGTAGATCGCAAAGGTAGTGCAGGTAGATTGTGTTGCATTCAAAAAAATTTTTTTTTAAATGTTAGTCTATCATATATCCTCCCTATGGCATTTGCCACTTGATTGACATACAAGGTGGCCAGTCTGAGATCTATTTTCTTACAACACACTGGTCATCCCACATGCATGATCAAACGCGCGAGCTACTGCAAAACTCCAGCTGTGATCTAGTTAGCCTTCCAATTTATATCGACTAAAAAAGGGATTTTAAAAAAAATTGTTTGGGGAGGGTATGGGCTGGATGTGGAATTGGAAGAGGATTTTTTTCTCACAATGTCACAATCGAAGTGTGTTTGTCTGGTCTGTCAATCTATCATTGCTATTCCAAAGAAGGAAAATGTGAAAAGGCACTGTTCATAAAAGCTACGAAACTGACGTCCTTCCAAAAAGCGATCTGAGAAAGGAGAGGGAACTAAAATTGCAGTTAATCGGACAGCCATCATTTTTCACTCGGGTGAATTCAAAAGCTACTTGACTGCATTATTTGGCTCTACTTATTTATGAGTCAGCCTTTTCCCACATGATGATTATTCAATCCAAATACTGTAGTGACCATAAATGTATTGAATTGTTATTGTGCCATAAACGTTATTCAGTTATGCAAGGTAGGACAACATACATTTTATGTATAAAGTATACTCAGTATATATATATATATATATATATATATATATATATATATATATATATTTATATACATTATAGTATCTATACTAATAAAAGGCAAAGCCCTCACTCACTCACTCACTGACTCACTCATCACTAATTCTCCAACTTCCCGTGTAGGTAGAAGGCTGAAATTTGGCAGGCTCATTCCTTACAGCTTACTTACAAAAGTTGGGCAGGTTTCATTTCGAAATTCTACGCGTAGCGGTCATAACTGGAACCTATTTTCGTCCATATACTGTAATAGACTGCAGCTCGATGGCCGTGGAAGGCGTAGTTGCGTCTCGCATCATCACACCTCCCACGTAATTGAGTGCCTGCCCATATAAGGTAAATATTCGCTGGTCAAAGACTGTGCTTAGCATATTCATAAGTAAAAATATCTGAATCACAAACTGATGTTAATTATATTTTGTCCATGAATACTTATTAAATAATTCCAAAAAGTCTGTCCGCTTCCTTTCATAGCTTTTCTGATGGTTGTGCTGCTTCCAGGCATGTATTTTCATATTAAAGCATTTAACCAATTACATTTCAGTGTGAATCATTTGTTGCCAGGCAGAGAGGCCTTCACACTCCGTTGTGCAGGCACTCTAACACAGAATAAATGTCAATTAACCTGTTGCTTCAACCAATCAGATTTTGAGTTGGTGTCAGTAGGGCCCTCTAGCAGGCGTACGGCAACGTCACCGTATTCAGACCCATTGATTGGATAGAAGCTGATATGAGGAACTCTACGAGGCCACTGAACGCACTGCAAGCACTCCGAGCACAAGATGCGAGTGCACACTACGGCCAACTCCATGGCAGGATTCTGGACAATATTATTTGCCAAGCACAGACAAGATTTCAAGACCACGAAAACTTGTTGTTTGTCACGCTCCTCGAGCCCCAGAAGTTTCGGGAATACAAGAAAAATTTCACGCATGCAACCTTCTCCAGTTTAACACAAGAGCCACGGAGCGGTTTTTGATCTGTCTTGGCTAAAAACAGAACTGACTGTAATGTATGCCATGGATGATTTTGCAGGAAAATCTCCCACTGATCTCCTTGACTTCCTTCATCAGAAAAATCTGAATGAGAGCATGGGGCAGCTGTTCACATTGGTATATTTGGCTGTGACCATTCCCGTGTACACTGCTTCTGTCGAGCGGACATTTTCAACCCTAAAGCGAATTAAAACTTATGCCAGAAATACGACAGGGCAGGTTCGACTTTCAGCAATAGCTTCGATGGCGATAGAAATGGACTTTTTGATGGAACTGAAGCGCACGGATAATCCAGACGACAGAGTAATTGAACTGTTTTTGAGGAAAGAGAGGAGGATGGATTTTGTTACAAATAATCCAAATTTTTGGTGAGTAAAATGTTGCGATTTTCCTAAATAATATTGCAAGTTTATGAGTTATTATTGATATTTTTTATGTGTGTCGTGGCTGTGGCTGCAGTAGAAAGGAACTTGCTCACCCCTGGTTTGTCTATTCAATAAAGGCATTTATTGTGGCTACAGGAGTTATCTTATATATATATATATATATATATACCCCGATCTACATACTGTCAAATAAACGAACCACACGCCGTGGAGCAACACAAGAGGCTTCGCCTCTAGTGCTGACGTCCGAGGTTCGATTCCCGAGAGGGGGTGCAGTGAGTGTGTACACCTGATGAGCCCAGAATTAGGGTGAAACACGTGCCGCGTACTCTTTGCATTATTTGACAGTAAAACTATTTCAATATATATATATACAGTGTATATATACAGTAATCCCTCCTCGATCGCGGGGGTTGCGTTCCAGACCCCCCCGCGATAGGTGAAAATCCGCGAAGTAGAAACCATATGTTTGTATGGTTATTTTTATATATTTTAAGCCCTTATAAACTCTCCCGCACTGTTTATAAATATTCCCCGCAGAGTTAAACAGCATAATCCCTTTGTATTCTCTTAGATATTAGGTAAGATTCATTGAATTATGTATATAAACACACTGTTTATATACAGTAAAACCTAAATATTATTTTAAAGATATTGAGTGTCTCCGATATCACATATGTTACAGCCATTACGATAGACAGGTCACCAGCAATAAATACGTACAATGCAAGAAAATTAGTATACAGTAAATATATTTCTGTCGACTAAATAAAAATTACTTATATTTAAAATTTAAATAGATCTTGAACAGATACAATAGTTCGTAATACCCACGCAGCACTAAGTGCACGTAAGAGCGGGAGTCATCCATTTTAACAAGCAGCGTATTGCACTAATATGAAATAGCCTGCCCATTTAATTATTTAGGAATGGATAGATAAATTAAGATTTTGTACAAATAATGTTTTTCATTTTTCTTCCTCGATGGATTCTGGCACCCCCAGCAACAGCTGCTCGCACCCCAAAGGGTATATATATATATATATATATATATATATATATATATATATATGTATATATATATATAATGTTTGTGTGTATATGTATGTGTGTATATATGTATATATATTTATATATGTGGATGTATGTGTGTGTGTGTATATGTATGTGTCTATATATGTATATATATATAATATGTATATATGTATATATATGTTTATATGTGTATGTGTGTGTGTATATATATATATATATATATGACAGCAACACTCATAACAGTGACAAAACAATTACAATGACAATCATGTTACGTTATTTTCAAAATGTTTCCTTTTCTTTTTCATTACTTCTTTAACACACTACTTCTCCGCTGTGAAGTGTGGGTATTTTGCTAGTATATAATATATATATATATATATCTATACTAATAAACGGCAAAGCCCTCACTGACTCACTCACTCACTCACTCACTCACTGACTGACTCATCACTAATTCTCCAACTTCCCGTGTAGGTAGAAGGCTGAAGTTTGGCAGGCTTATTCCTTACAGCTTCCTTACAAAAGTTGGGCAGGTTTCATTTCGAAATTCTACGCGTAATGGTCATAACTGGAAGCTGTTTTTCTCCATTTACTGTAATGGAGATGAGCTTGAAACCCATGGGGGCGGAGTTTCGTGTGACATCATCACGCCCCCCACGTAATCACTCAGTACGTAGAAAATCAGGAGGAGGCCCAAAAAGCGCTGAAAACATGCATTATATAATTGAGAAGGCAGCGAAACAATAAGAAGCGAGCGAGTGACATATACAACCATATTCATGAGTTCTGCTACTTCGGAAACAAAGCACGATGTAAACCTAAACTTTAAATGAAGTTCATAGACAGGCTGCCGCTGGCGTTTGTAATTTAGTGCCTGCCCATATAAGGCCGTCCGTCAGCGGCAATCCAATAGAAACACTGCCACAGGTAAATATTCATGGGTGAAGGACTGTGCTTATGCAGAGGAAGATGAGATGGTCAGGGTGGTGTTTGGCACAAACTCAGCGAAACTGCAAGAGAAAGTTTTAAGTGCCGGGACTTCGGTAACATTAGATACAGCCATGGACATAGCACGACATGGCACCAGCACAGCTGGGAAACTTCGATGCATGTACACCGAGCGGCTCACGTGAACTAACGCAGTGCACAGACAAAAAGCAACAGTTCCAAAGAGCGCTGAACAAAAACCGAATTACACAATTGAAAAGGCAGCAAAAAAATATGAAGCGTCTGATACATACAAGCATATTCATAAATGCAGCTACTGCGGAAACAAAGCACACGGTGGAAAAAGTCAATGTCCCGCTAAAGGAAGACAGTGTAAAAAAAAAAAGCTGTGCATGCAGTGTGTCAGGTCTCAGATAAAGAAGAAGACGAGCTGTTTATTGATGCAGTAAGAAACGAATCGATGAATGAAACCTGTCATCTTTACAACGATTGACAAACATGGAATGTAACTTGCGGCCCGCGAGATCATTTTATATACTGTATTATTGTTATTAATGGCCCGGGGATATGAAGCGCTGGTAACACAATAAACTACAGATCCCATAATGCAGCGCTTCAGCTGCCTTGCCGAACACTTACCACGTTAATCAAGTCTAGCTTATGATGCTGCAATTTATTGTGAAGCTAGCCCACACGATGCCGAAGAGAAAAGGTGATTCTGAACATAGAGCCTTTAAAAACCGATGGGAGGCTTTGTATATGTTTACTGACATTGCCGGTAAACCCGTGTGTCTCATTTCTGGAGCAAATGTGGGTGTAATTACAGAATTTAATCTAAGACGGCACTATGAGACAAAACATCAAGATAACCTGAAAGACCTGAATGCAATGCACAAGATACAGAAAGCAGAAGAGTTAAAGAAGAATCTGACACTTCAGCAGACGTTTTTACCCGT
>JANRMT010062792.1:58640668-58651822 GCA_026402145.1 Polypterus bichir lapradei
TATATATATATATAGCAACAGATGGGGGGCGCTATCGCTCCCTTGAACCCTCCGATCAAACGTCAGACACAAAGTAAAAGTCCAAATATTGACTTTATTAATTAACAACAGTGCACCAAGCACCCTCCTATCCACAATACTCATTAAATAAATCACAATAAACACAATAAACAATCCTCCAAACTCCCAGACGCGTTGCCACCCTTCCACCCAGCTCAGCTCAACGCTTTGGTGTCTCTCTCAGTCTTTTATAGTCCTTGTCCCGGAAGTGTTTTGCCCTCTCTGTCCACATGACTAGGAACACTTCCGTGTCAGATAAAAATCCTTTTTCTTTACCCCGGAAGCACGTTATTCCCCTTGTCCATGTGACTCGGACGTACTTCCGGGGCGTAGGGAAAATAGTCACTGCACCTCTCTACAGCGCCTTTTAGTGGCCCCCGTGGTATCCAGCAGAGCTGTAAAGAAAAACTCCAACGTCCATAATTCCCTGCTGGTATTTGTGGCACCTCCATGCTGCAGGGAGGGCTCCACCTGGCGGTGTTGGCCGGGATGAATGACATTTTTAATGTACTGTAGGTAGATCATTTCAACCTGGTCATTTTAAAAGTAGCTCGCAAGTCGAAAAAGTGTGGGCACCCCTGCTTTAGATCATATAGCTATGTACTCTTTTTAATAAATTGGTACAGACTGCAACTGCTGTCAATATTGTCATCATTACTAGTTAACTCAGTTTCAAACATAAATTCCTAATAGATTAGGGATGTTACTAGCTTGCAGATATTGGAAGTAGTGTGTTTCTGAAAATTATGTTCGAAATGCAAACATGCAGTCATAATAGAGATCTCTTAATGTCTGGATACCAGGTGCCTTTCACAAATTAAATACTATTTCAGTTAACGATGACTAGAATAAATGGTCATCACGCAATTGATAATAACATCTAAGCCATAAATTGTCTCCTACATTGGAACCATATTTTGAGCAAGAGATGAATCACCAGATTGCTACTTCATTTGAATTCTTTGTCTCTATAGTACAACAGTCTTTATTATTTATGGTTTGTCCTCTCCAAGTCTAGCTAGTGTATGTCAGTTTTGTATGTTTATTTTGTCGTGCGCCGTTTTATTTGTTAAACTCAAGTTTGTCAAACTCAAGGTTTAATTATAGTTTTTCTGTAAAGCACATTGTGATGGTGCATATTACATATGGTGCTATATTAAACATAGTACTTCTGAACTAGATCCTTGTACCCAAGTAAAGTATACAAGTCCATTTTTGCAATGCCATGCATGGATTCCTTATTATAAGATCTAGTACTGTGTAGATAGCTTTAATATCTCTTTACTTGTTTACCATATACTGAAGTGACATAACTTCTTGGACTTTCTTGCACAGGTTGCATTATTTGGCAAGAAAAGCTTATAGATATGGCGCATCACAGCTGTGTCTCATTCAAAACCCTACTGAGCAGAAATGTTGTGAAAATTCATACAGAGCTAACTGGTGTTTGTTGCAGTTCAGTAATTTGTCAACAGTTTCTAATATGTTTAGTGCAGTTTAAAGAACCTTATAGATTCCTGTACTCAGCCCCAAAAACCAGATAAAGCCTTTCTGTGACTGTAAATCTTAGTTTAAGTGAGTCGAATGAGTTAAACACAATTTCTGTCGACAACAAGATCTGTTAAAATGTCAAGGCTCTTATGGGGCCAAGAAACCACCAGCTGGATGCATGTAGGTAAAATTGAAACAAGTATGCTTGTACAAGAAAGTACAACTCCCCTGATGATTGCATCTGTTTGCATTTGGGTGACAAGTTGGAAAATAAGGCTTTGCTTACTGTTATATTAGTGCAGCAATTGGTTGAGAGTTGACAGTCGAAGGGAGCAGTACAGAAGCTGAAATTACAAGTTGATATATGTAGAATCAAAGGTCAATGTTTTACCGCTTGGAGACATTATCAGTGGGATAAAGAAAACATGAACCTTAACATTATTCTCATTAGTGTTCTATGTCAAAAACCTTCTTTTGAATTGCAATGTATTATTGATTCAGTAACATTACTCTTTCCTGTTAAAGCTTTGACTTTTTTTAGATGTACAATGTTAACATAGATAATTTGAAAAGCAAACCTAGCTTTGAAAGAGACTGTTAAGAAACCAATAATAAGAAATGCTCAGTCCTTATAGTAAATTTCTTTATAAGACAGACATTGTGAAGATAATTGTCATTTTATTTTTATTCTGCATATTGGTATGTTGTAAGGATGACATGGGGCCAATCTGTTGCTGATTTTCACGTAGGTTTTTCTTTATTACACATCCCACAATGCTGCCTTACAGCTTGAAGAGGCTGGGTTTGAATCCCAGTATGGTCTCTGTCTAAGAAGGCTTTTCTCAGGGCACACTAGTTTTCCTCCCAAACCCCGAAGTATGTTTGGATCATTGTGAACTCTCATCTTTTTTGGTGTGAGAGTATGTATGGTTAATGAATGTACCCTGTGATGGATTGAAAGCTAACCATGCTGGTTTCTATTGTTCCTCTATTATTGTCACAATAGGCTCCAGGTTATGCAACCTCGACTAGACTAAACAGATTCAGAAAATGAACAAATTAATGAATAAATTAGTGAAATTTAAATCCATTAAACTTTCTCATAACTCTGTTTTCATGTCCTCTGTTGGCCTATTTTTATATATTCCCTTTTTTAAATAACAAAATAAATTTCCCCAACATTTCTGCTCAGTAGGGTTTTGCGTGAGACACAGCTATGATGCACTGTTTCTATGAGATTTTCTTCCCAAGTAATGCAACTTATATAAACAAGTGAGGTGAACCATGTTGCAGGTCCATTGTGGTCCTTGATTTTTACATTAAAACTGTGCTACTCAGGCTCAGAGATTGTGGGTGAGGGAAATGAGGGAAATTACTAATTGTGTTTAACACGCATGAATGCAGTTAGCACAACTGCCCCACATCGGCACTCCACAAGTTATCTGATGCATCTGCATTATACAGAGTCTGAGTAGGATACAAGAGATTGCTAAAAGAAAAGAAGATCAGAAAAGATTGAAAGAGGGAGCAGTGGGAGAAAAAATCAAGGAAGAGAGACGAGCTGGTGAAAGTTTGGGAGTGTGAGCCAGTGCAGTAGACAGGAGACAGGTTTGCCAGATTGAGGCCCCAGAGTAAGCAATATGAGTGGCGACCAAAGGATTTTAAGGGTCGTCCAATGGCTGGTGGTGGGATGATGGAGTAAGGTCTTGAGTAACTGGCTAAGGTGGCAGCTCATTAAACACTCCTGCTCAACACATCACGTACTGTTCAATTTCTAAGCACAAATTTCATGATCAACTCTCATATTTTCATAATGCTTACATTTGGAAATCAGCAAACTTAACACAGAGCTCCACTGAGCAAGCACTGCAGATCTTTTCTCCACACTTCTCTACCAATGCTATCCAATGTGAATATTGTATCATATTTACAGTTACAGGCATGAGAATAAATTAAAGAAAAAAATATGTTAAGGTCACAAGAGGAGGGACTGAACCCATGACCTCCAGGCTTACAATGTATATATCCAAATATTGACATTGATGTGACTGCTAAGCTACCACTAGCGCAGTACACACTATAAATTGTACCATCAGAGTATGCATACATATATATGGGGGATGGGTGAATTAGACACGCCTTTCAATGTAACTTTTCATGATGTGGCAGACGTTGAGGTTTGGTTTTTGGAACACCCAACCTTCTCTGTTGTAGACATTTCACCATATTCTCCCTTTCTGAACATCATTGAGGAGTTCTTTTCCTGATATCAATCAAATACAGTAAGAGGCATTAGACTGAATTAAAAAAAAGAATTGACCATAAAGTGTCAGAAGATGGGATTGAACCCATGACTTCCAGGGTCATAATGTACATGGCCAACTATTTACAGTAACTTGACTCCTAGGCTACAGTGACATTATAAATGTATTATTTTCATTCTTATTTTAGGAGATGTGTGAATTTCACCATGCACACACTGTTTCTCATGGTCAAAAAGAAAAGAACAATGGCCTATATATATATTATGATCCAGCTGGGTACAAAAACAGGGAACAGTATTATAGAAGAAAGGTTATGCCATAAGTATAACATTATTTTCTTAAGGGTTTATATACAATAACAAGAAATACATTTATCATAGTGAATAATAAAATAACAGCGTCAGCTTTTAAGCATAAGCTCAGAAGGATACGAGACTCAGACACATACCAGGTGCACATTGGACCAGGGTTCAAATTCAACTCTTACAGTATCATCTGAAATGCAAGAATCACTTAACTCATTCTTACTTAACAAATGTTACTAGAAAATAAAGTGTCGATTGCTTTATAATGCCCTTAAATATATATTTTATGTTCTTGTCCAGAATAAACAGCATATTTTTGCTGTTGTTGATTTGATTTAGGTATTTGATTTGTGTCTGATTTATTGTCATTTGCAGCTTTACGCATCACCTGCTGATGATATAAAAAACATGAACTGCAGGTATGCAATACCCATGCCATTGGCGTAATTTCCATGCTCGCGTAAGTGTGATTTCAAAAATGTCAGTTTGTAAAAGTCAAGCTAAAAATGGACTATTCTTACTCAAACATTGTTATGCTGCTGTTCAGAAATGAAAGCCAAAGGCACAAAAGTTTTTTCAGTGTTTCAAAAGAAAACAATATGTATTTCTGTCCATGATTTTGTCCAACATTTAGGTGTTTAATCACTGCCACTCAAAAATAATTTTATAAAGAAAAAAATTGTTTAACTTTTTATTTTCATTCACTCTGCAAATTCCAATACACAAAACAAATGGCCACACAAAGAAATGTGTATGTTTTAAGTATGTTTTTGCCACATATTTGGTATTTTTAAACATTTTGTTTGAAATTAACCTTCATTTTGTTTGTGCTTTGATCAAATATTTGAATTTTCCTTATTTTTTTGGCATGCAAATAAGAATTCTTATTAAACAATGAAAAAGCAACATATTAATATGGAGAAAATTCAGCAAGTGGTTAAAAAACAATATTGATTTTCAACATGAAGGGTCTACATTTTTACTTCTGCCGAGAATTGTTGAATTTTAGATAGATAGATTGATACTTTATTAATCCCAAGGGGAAATTCACATAATCCGGCAGCAGTATACTGATACAAAAAACAATATTAAATTAAAAAGTAATAAAAATGCATGTAAAAACAGACAATAACTTTGAGTAATGTTAGAGTTTACCCCGCCGGGTGGAATTGAAGAGTCGCATAGTGTGGGGGAGGAACGATCTCCTCAGTCTGTCAGTGGAGCAGGACAGTGACAGCAGTGTGTCACTGAAGCTACTCCTCTGCCTGAAGATGACACGGTTCAGTGGATGCAGTGGATTCTCCATGATTGACAGGAGTTTGCTTAGCTCCCGTCGTTCTGCCACAGATGTTAAACTGTCCAGCTTCATTCCTACAATAGAGCCTGCCTTCCTAACAAGTTTGTCCAGGTGTGAGGCATCCTTCAACTTTATGCTGTCTCCCCAGCACACCACCGCGTAGAAGAGGGCACTCGCCACAACCGTCTGGTAGAACATCTGCAGCATCTTATTGCTGATGTTGAAGGACACCAACCTTCTAAGGAAGTATAGTCGGCTCTGACCTTTCTTACACAAAGCATCAGTATTGGCAGTCCAGTACAATTTATCATCCAGCTGCACTCCCAAGTATTTTATAGGTCTGCACCCTCTGCACACAGTCTCCTCTGATGATCATGGGGTCCATGAGGGGCCTGGGCCTCCTAAAATCCACTACAAGTTCCTTGGTTTTGCTGGTGTTCAGGTGTAAGTGGTTTGAGTCACACCATTTAACAAAGTCTTTGATTAGCCCACTCCTGATGCAGTCCACAATAGCAGTGTCATCAGCGAACTTTTGCACGTGGCAGGGCTCCGAGTCGTATTGGAAGTCTGATGTATATAGGCTGAACAGGACCGGAGAAAGTACAGTCCCTTGCGGTGCTCCTGTGTTGCTGACCACAATGTCATACCTGCAGTTCCTGAAAAGCACATACTGAGGTCTGTCTGTAAGATAGTCCACGATCCATGCCACCAGGTGTGAATCTACTCCCATCTCTGTCAGCTTGTCCCTAAGGAGCAGAGGTTGGATTGTGTTGAAGGCACTAGAGAAGTCCAAAAACATAATTCTAACAGCACCACTGTCTCTGTCCAAGTGGGAGAGGGATCGGTGTAGCATATAGATGATGGCATCCTCCGCTCCCACCTCCTCCTGGTATGCAAACTGCAGAGGATAGAGGGCGTGGCAGACTTATGGCCTCAGGTGGTGAAGCAGCAGCCGCTCCATGGTCTTCATCACATGTGACGTCAGAGCAACAGGCCGGAAATCATTCAGCTCACTAGGACGTGATACCTTTGGGACTGGGGTGATACAAGATCTTTTCCAAAGCCTCGGGACTCTCACCTGTTCCAGGCTCAGGTTGAAGATGCGCTGTAGAGGACTCCCCAGTTCCAGCGCACAGGCCTTCAGCAGTCGTGGATCTCAGAGCCTGCTCTGCCTCAGGGGACCACTTCCTGAATGATCATGTGGTTGTAGGTAGCGCCTTCACTCTTGGTTTGTAGTGAGGCTGAAGCAGAACCAGGTTATGATCTGCTTTCCCAAGCGCAGGCAGTGGGGTGGTGGTGTATGTGTCTTTAACATTTGCATACAGTAGGTCAATAGTCCTATTTCCCCGGGTGTTACAGTCCACATACCGGGAGAAGGCAGGTAACATTTTATGCATCATCTTAAATGAAATAGATCTATCTCTTGAGACAGTGTGCACAAATTATTGTGAGATGCAGGGAGACCAAGAGATGTCATGTCAGGCAGGCACATAATGAGAGACAGGTGAAGGTTTAAACTGAAAGGAAAGAGACAACTTGAGAACAAAACGTGAGGGTGACTCAAAAGAAAAGTTAGTGACAGAAAGAAGTCAAAACCAAAGCAAAATCTAGAGCTAGGATTACTTGGAGATAAACTAAGTAAACTAACTATACTAGAAGGTTTTAGTTGATGTAATTTATCCTCTGAGGAATAACACTTATACAGCAGACCT
The DNA here is from genome assembly GCA_026402145.1 of Polypterus bichir lapradei. NCBI lineage: Eukaryota > Metazoa > Chordata > Cladistia > Polypteriformes > Polypteridae > Polypterus > Polypterus bichir. Next base: position 58,647,798 of record JANRMT010062792.1, read on the forward strand.
TTATGCATGCGACATTGATGTACCACTTGCAATCATGTGACACAAACTGTATGTCACAAACAAAAGACGGTAACAACCAAAACGAAAAACAAAACTTTGTCCAAATGATAACAATTGTTTAAAATGGCACAAAATGAATTCCCCATAATAAAAAAACTAACAATCAGCATAATGAATGACTTTATTACATAACCCTCTTCCAATGCATGCAATTTGAGTGCGACCGTCCAGGGAATAAACTGTGAAATCTAGCAAGCAAACAAGATGCATACACATCTTTAAGTGTGGCAGACCTCAAATTTACAATGACCCTTCATTTCAACCAGTGGTGTGAGATAGAAGGCAGAAGTCTCAGAGAAATGACTCAGAAAACAGGCTTTCACTGAGAAATGTGAAAGGAACAGTGAGAATGAAAATGTGCTAGAAGGGTTAATTTATAAGTAACCGGAGTGATACATCTCATAATAGATTAGAGAGCAATAAATCTGAGTCCAAATTTACAAGATGGTATACATTTAGATGAATGTCCTGACAAAACAACCATACTTTGCGACCCACAGAAGGTCAAGGATAACAGCAATGACTGTTCTCCGTATTAGCCCACACGGAAACATTAGCACTAGGGAATCCAATCGGGAGCCCGGGATTCCCAGACATTTTTAATTCCTGGGAAACCGGGAACGGCCAAGCTTGCATATATAGTGTGTAAAAGTGTAAAAATCGATCAAGAAATAACAGAGTTATAGTTGAAAATAATTAAGTGGCACGGTTTTTTGGCCCACAGTGTAGTGTGTTGCCGATTAATTCAGTCAACAACAGACCAGCAACAGTCAGTGTCCCGGCTCCGACTAAGACTGAGCACAGTGGACTGGGAGGAGTCTGCACTCTGCAGCTCACGAATGCTGGGACAGGGCAGACTTCATTGACATCTGTCAGACAACAGCTTTGAAAAGCAACTTGAAATTGCAATGCGTCAGTCTGTTGCTTCCGCATTATCTGTGCCAAGAAACTTGCCATCACAGAATGATGACAAGAAACTGGATGCATCAATAAAAGCTGAAATGGCGGTGTTTCAGAGCAACGGCAAGTGCGGGCATTGTTTAGAACAAGTGTACCAGTATCTGATGACTGTGCCGCCTACTTCAGTGAAGGCAGAGTGTACTTTCTCAGCGGCTGGCGTACCCTGCACGAAGGTGTGCTCTTGGCTGGAAGACTGCATGCTGGACACGTTGTGCTTTCTACGCTCTTATTACCGCAACTAACTAGATCGGGGTGCCCAGTACGTCGATCGCATAGATTGGAAAGGTAGTGCAGGTAGATCGCGTTGCATTCAAAAAAAAATTTTTTTAAAGTGTTAGTTTATCATATATCCTCCCTATGGCATTTGCCACTTGATTGACATACAGGGCGGCCAGTCTAAGATCTCTTTTTTTCTAACACACTGGTCATCCCACATGCACCCATACAATCAGATTGTGATTCAGATTACGAATGCCATGAATGTAATTACCCCGATCTACATGCTGTCAAATAAACAAACCACACGCCGTGGCTTCGCCTCTGATGCTGACGTCCGAGGTTCGATCCCCGAGAGGGGGAGCAGTGAGTGTGTACGCCTGATGAGCCCAGAATTAGGGCGAAACAAGTGTCACATACTCTTTGCATTATTTGACAGTAAAACTATGCAACATTCTATGATCTGCTTCTCGCAACTGAGGAGGGCACCGTGGCGGATGTTTGCTGACTTGTAGACCAACCACAAGCGTTACCTAGTAGGTAACTACCCATACAATCAGATTGTGATTCAAACTATGAATGCCATGAATGTAATTACCCCGATCTACATGCTGTCAAATAAACGAAACACATGCCGGGGTGCAACGTAAACAGGCTTCGACGCTGATGTCTGAGGTTCGATCCACGAGAGGGGGTGCAGTGAGTGTGTATGCCTGATGAGCCCAGAATTAGGGCGAAACACGTGTCACGTACTCTTTGCATTATTTGACAGTAAAACTATATATATATATCTATACTAATAAATGGCAAAGCCCTCACTCACTCACTCACTCACTCACTCACTCACTGACTGACTCATCAGTAATTCTCCAACTTCCCGTGTAGGTAGAAGGCTGAAATTTGGCAGGCTTATTCCTTACAGCTTCCTTACAAAAGTTGGGCAGGTTTCATTTCGAAATTCTACGCGTAATGGTCATAACTGGAAGCTGTTTTTCTCCATTTACTGTAATGGAGATGAGCTTGAAACCCGTGGGGACGGAGTTTCGTGTGACATCATCACGCCTCCCACGTAATCACGCAGTACGTAGAAAACCAGGAAGAGGCCCAAAAAGCACTGAAGAAAACATGCATTATATAATTGAGAAGGCAGCGAAACAATAAGAAGCGAGCGAGTGACATATACAACCATATTCATGAGTTCTGCTACTTTGGAAACAAAGCACGATGTAAACCTAAACTTTAAATGAAGTTCATAGACAGGCTGCCGCTGGCGTTTGTAATTTAGTGCCTGCCCATATAAGGCCATCCGTCAGCGGCAATCCAATAGCAAACTGCCACGGGTAAATATTCACGGGTGAAGGACTGTGCTTATGCAGAGGAAGATGAGATGGTCAGGGTGGTTTTTGGCACAAACTCAGCAAAACTGCGAGAGAAAGTTTTAAGTGCCGGGACTTCAGTAACATTAGATACAGCCATGGACATAGCACGACATGGTACCAGCACAGCTGGGAAACTTCGATGCATGTACACCGAGCGGCTCACGTGAACTGACGCAGTGCACAGACAAAAAGCAACAGTTCCAAAGAGCGCTGAACAAAAACCAAATTACACAATTGAAAAGGCAGCAAAAAAATATGAAGCATCTGATACATACAAGCATATTCATAAATGCAGCTACTGTGGAAACAAAGCACACGGTGGAAAAAGTCAATGTCCCGCTAAAGAAAGACAGTGTAAAAAAAAAACCCGTGCATGCAGTGTGTCAGGTCTCAGATAAAGAAGAAGACGAGCTGTTTATTGATGCAGTAAGAAACGAATCGATGAATGAAACCTGTCATCTTTACAACGATTGACAAACACGGAATGTAACTTGAACACAACACATCCTACAAATACGAACCTGATTGAAAGAAATAATGATAATCAAATCCTTGATGACAACAACACTCAGTAAAACTCACAAAACAATTACTGTATATTGACAGTCATGTTATGTTATTTTTAAAATGTTCCCTTTTCTTTTTCATAGCTTCTTTAACACACTACGTCTCCACTGCGATACGCGGGTATATATATATATATATATATATATATACCCCGATCTACATACTTGAATAATGGATACTTTATTCGCCATCAATGATTGTTTTGGTAAAGCCATACTCAGTGTATTCATTAGATGAACGGTAAAAAAGTAAGAGCGAGGGGAGGATGACTTATTGAGGCACGCAGGCAAAACCACAATAGCACACGGGCTCGATGTACGAAAAAATATATCTTTTCAAGTTCTATTTAGTCCATATGTGTCAAACTCAAGGCCCGCAGGCCACATCCGGCCGGTGTGTAATTACCGCGAGATCATTTTATATACTGTATTATTGTTATTAATGGCCCGGGGATATGAAGCGCTGGTAACACAATAAACTACAGATCCCATAATGCGGCGCTTCAGCTGCCTTGCCAAACACTTACCGCGTTAATCAAGTCTAGCTTATGATGCTGCAAGTTATTGTGAAGCTAGCCCACACGATGCCGAAGAGAAAAGGTGATTCTGAACATAGAGCCTTTAAAAACCGATGGGAGGCTTTGTATATGTTTACTGACATTGCCGGTAAACCCGTGTGTCTCATTTCTGGAGCAAATGTGGGTGTAATTACAGAATTTAATCTAAAACGGCACTATGAGACAAAACATCAGGATAACCTGAAAGACCTGAATGCAATGCACAAGATACAGAAAGCCGAAGAGTTAAAGAAGAATCTGACACTTCAGCAGACGTTTTTACCCGT
>JANRMT010062792.1:58661025-58671399 GCA_026402145.1 Polypterus bichir lapradei
ATATATATATATATATAGATAGAGAGAGAGAGAGAGATGACAACAACACTCATATCAATGACAAAACAATTACATTAACAATCATGTAACGTTATTTTTAAAATATTTCCTTTTCTTTTTCATAACTTCTTTAACACACTACTTCTCCGGTGCGAAGCACGGGTATTCTGCTAGTTTTATATAAACAAATAAAATGGCCTTGCTGTTTCAGTATTTTCGGAGGTGATTGTACATCAGAAGGATCAATCTGCACTGCCTCACTCTGTGTTGTCCAATAATTGTCTACCCACTGCCTGGTTCTGAATCAGCTTCATCTAACATCAATGACAGAGCTTGCTGTGCTGATAAGTATTGCAGCATTTGTTTTCTTATCTCTCACCCTCAAAACTTGTAAATACCTGCAGTCATTACCTACTGTAATGAACATATACAGAAAGCATGTTTTCTTTGAGCACCGTTTATAAATGCAACACTGTAAATATGAATGTAAAAATACAGACAATTAACAATTTTCAGTTTATTTATTATAGGCAAATAAATGATCATAATAAAATCATGTTAAAATATTTTGAAACTAAACTGTTGTAGATGAAAAGTACAAGGCACAACGTTAGGAGCCGCAGCCACACTGTACCATATTGTTGCTAGTGATCCAAGATAGGAATACAGAGGTTAAACTGGCTACCTATTCCACATACCTTAGCAATAGATAATGGTTGCTATGCAGAGCACATTAAATTCAGTTTATAGCTATTTCATAGTTTAATATGATATGATTTATACTTTGCTAGATGTTATCATTTACATACAAACCTGCTGACAGGTGTGTCTAACTAATATATTGAAAATGTACATTCACTGTCTTCGTAAGTCATCACATGGTGTCAGATTTTAATCTCAATGGTGCCCCATTATTCATAATTGTGTGTACAATACAGCATATCATTGCTGTTGCAGCAGGTGCGCCCCTGTCAGCTGAAAATGAGTAATCTGGGATGAAGGTTGCAAAGGTCAAATTTCCTTATCTTAAAACAGAGGCTTTATGATAAGTTGGTACAATTTGAAGTCTGTCATCACTACAGTTTGTACATAATTATTTTGTTCTGTTCATCGTTATCTTAATAGTCAAAATAAAGTCAATAACCAGGAAATCTAGCCAGAAACTGTGTTTTTGTACACTGATCCTTGAGTGCTGCTGGCTTATATACTGCTGGGTTGATGACATCATGTGGAACAACTTCCTAATGGCACCCACTAAATGGTGTTTTGTAATAAACAAAATGAGACATGTAAAAAATAAAACCTTATGACTAGATGTTCTAAAGTACTCAAGTCCCAAAACTACTTCCAAAAATGGCCACTAGATGGGGATTTTCTATCAAACCTTCGCTATATATAAAGGTAAACAGAGGTTCTTTATTAAATAAAAAGTTTGTTATCAAAATGGTCTGTGAAGCTATGAAGAGCACAAAAGGCTTAAGGAAGTAATCAGTAATGCAAAGCAATCCAAGAGATCAAAGTACCAGTACAGAATTCAAGGCATAGTCAAAAACAGATCACAGGTTCAAAATATCCAAAAAAAATCATAAGCACAGAAACATCACTGTAACTCATCAAGCACTCCAAATTGAAAATGAACTGCCAGGAACTGTTTTGAGAACCTCCAGATTTATAGGGCAGAGGGCAGTTCCTGGCAGTGACTGGCAGGTGGCCCCACTTCTTGGGGGACCACCCACAAAACACATGTAACATAAAATAGGTAGCTAACAAACACAGACAAAATCAAAAATAAAGAACAATGCACATATTCAACATAAACGAATCAAGAGTGAACAAAAGAGACGTAAAACATGAATTTGATATAACAAGCACAAGTTCAAAATGATACTAAAGGCAAGAAATAATGCCAGGAATATGTTCTCTGCACTGCAAAACCCAGAATGGAACAAAACACACATAAAGTATGCAAAGGAAAGCATATAACATAAATATACTGCATAATCACAACAGGTGCACACCTTAATTGTCAAAATTCTGTTGTAAATCTTATCAGTTCAGTTGACCTGAGATAGCTTTTGCTATGTGACTTCAGGGCCATTGTTAATAAAGAAGTACTTTATACTCACTCATAAAACAGCAGATTAAGAAAATGTAGCGTGCATGTTTTGTACATCTTTCTTTAGGAAACTCATGTCAGCTTGATTTGCCAGTATCTTCCTCTTATAAACATATGCTGGAAGTTACTTGGTATTTTCATGCAGGCACTCTTTCAATTTATTTATTATTATAGTTTTCTTTTAGCTCTACATGGTCTCCAGAGCAGGTACAACCAAGTTTAATGTGCCCTTAAACTGGTCTGCAACTGACTTTAAACAAATGCAAACCAGAAAAGCCTTAATAACAATTGTAAACAAAGACAAACAAAACACAAATCCGTTCACTTTGTCTTGCCAATTTCTTGCTTAAACTCTTTCAAACTGAAGATAACTCTTCCCTACAGCTCCTTAAATACTTTCTAGTGCTTCCATACTAACTAACTCACAATTAGCATGCAATCAGTTCTACCTGGCTGCTAGAGCTGAAAAAACAATCTTTGATGTGCACCTAAATTGACTTGCAACTTACCTTAATTAAGTAGCAGCACTTAAAAAATGCAAACTGAAACATTCCTATTAACCACTGAAAACAAAGGAAAACAAAAAACTAAACCACTCTGTTTTGATAATTCCTTACACAAAACTGAAATCCTGCAGTGACGTGAAAGAAAGAATTTAAGTGGCCCAGTTGATGTTCAAACTTTTTTTCCTTTCAAAATCTTGTAAAGACTTTAAATTATATAATTTACTTATTAGTTTGTTTTATCTAACTCAATATGCTGTGAAGAGTATTAAAGAATCTCGGTCTAGCTCTGAAACTATTAATTTGTATTTATGAGACAAATTTTGTGAATTTCTAGGGGATGCTTAAAAAGCTACACAGCAAGGCATAGAACTGAGTATGGAAATGATAGGAAGAGACAAGAACCTGTTGTGTGATAGTGCTGGGTCTGGAGAGGACACACAGATTATTCATCTCTCTTTCCATTGCTAAGGGGTGAGAAATCTGGGGCCTCACTTATAATGCCATGCATAGAATTCACACTAAAACATGGTGTACAGACAAAAATGGAAATGTGTGTATGAACAAAAAATCCAGATGCATAAATCTGTGCATACGCCAGGTTCCACGCACTTCCCCATTTACAAATTCCAACGAATGTGAAATTTAATGCACTTGCACATGCCTACAGCTCCATCCCAACTCCTCCCATAATTTTGTATATTTTAATATTCAAATCAATATAAATATCATCTTTTGTTCAGTGCTTGGTTAAACAACAATAGAAAATGCATGTGAAAAAAGAAGAATTTCAGTGAATGTGAAACTGAGTCCAGCAAAGTCATACTATTTATTGGCTTACATAGTGGTATAACAAGCAAAAGCGTGGTGGCAACAATCCAAAGTTCAAGTTCAGAAAGTTACACAGTGACGGAAAGAAAAAAGAAGTGGTCAGATATCACAGTTGACATGAAAAGGCGAGTCGCAGCCCACTGTCTGTTTATTCTGTTTCAGACAATATTACAAAAGCTGCCCCCCTTGCAATGCTCAATCTTTGATGATGCTACTGTGCTGAGTACGTCTTCAGGCGCTGGCTGCACACACACCTCTGCCTCAGAAACCACTGGGAGGCCATCTGGCTGTGTGCTGATTGACTGAAAAGGAGTCACAAAAGGCAGTGAAGTTGTAACGCTGTTCAATATGGCTGATCATTTGGTGGGTCAGGTTCATCATAGCGCATCTCTTGCACACTGTGACACACTTTTTGTGCCCTACAGAGCAGCACATTAATAGAGTGGAAATGCTTTCTATTTACATAAGCAAATTCATTCTCTGAAGGTGCCTTTATAATGTAGCGATGGCACTGAGTGCCACAATGGGTTGATTCTCTGATCTTTACTTTGAGGTAGCTTGCTATCCTTAAAAGGACTGTTTACCTTTTGCTGCATTAGTTGGACAAAGCACCAGCGACTATGCGGAGCTAGCATTTTATAGGTTTTCCAGCTATATATGATATAATGTCAGCTCATTCTTTTGGTGATTCATCCCTGGCTGATGTAAATTTTCTGGTGTCGTTGCAATAGCAATGTGCATTAAGTTGACCGCTCCGATTACATTTAGAAAACTGGACGTTGCTGCAAATTGTGCTTTTATTTTTTCCAGTTCAACCACGGTGTAAGGAAATCTTATGCATCTGGATGATAAGCGGAAAATACCATCCTATACAGCTTGCCTATTGCGACTCAGTGCTGACTGTGAAATACCTGATCAGTCAGCAAGTACTGGTTGCACAATTCCACAAAGTCTGCCTTTGTAAAGCTGGTTCCAGTTCAGTACACAGCTCCAAAAGGATAGCTGTTGGAAATCAAAATTGACTTAGAAGCCAGTCATCATCATCTGTAAATACGGTACTCTCTTCTAATTCTTCCATTTGCAAAGTCCTCTAACAACACTAAAGCGTTCATGGTAGTTGGAATAACTTGTTCATTCTGTGCACCATTATACTGTTACAGAATGATTACAATCAAGTAAATTAAATTTGTAAATGATATGCAATTAATTTCAGTGTATTTGATAAAACCCACATCATAAATGTGAATCTAAAAAAGAAAAGCAGACCACAGAAACAGTTGCAGTGTGTAAGTGTGTATGCAAGGGGGGACCCTGCCATTAAAATGTGCGGGGTTTTACGCCAAGTTTAGTTTTTATAGATCTTGAATTGAGTGTGGAAACGGGCATACACAACTTTTTTGTGCATACTCACTGTTTGTACATGAGGCCCCTTGAGATTGTGATGACCTGTTTGGCCCTTAAGACTCATGTTGCAGTTCCAAACCTATGAGCTAAACATTTGGTGTGGTGTTTTAACAGGTTTGGTTTACCTGCTGTAGGCCACAAACCCTTGTTTCCCTGTATGTCACATCAATACCAACAAAGAGCTGGACAATTTGACATCTGTGGCAGAGCAACGGGCACTGAGCAGGCTTCTGTCAATCATGGAGAATCCACTGCATCCACTAAACAATATCATCTCCAGACAGAGGAGCAGCTTCAGCGACAGACTGCTGTCACTGCCCTGCTCCACTGACAGACTGAGGAGATCGTTCCTCCCCCACACTATGCGACTCTTCAGTTCCACCCAGGGGGGTAAACGTTAACATCACATTCCAACTTTTATCACACTGTGCCCCCGACTTTTTGCTGGTACTGCAACTCGCGCATGCATCACGTTAATTTCTGAGGACCTGCCCAGAGGATGCGTCAAATGAACACTGGGAATGCATGGCAGCCATGATGCATGCACGTACTGAGCGTGAAGTATAAACAAGCCCTAACAGTTATGGGTTCACGTATCAATTTACATTTTTTGATAAATGAGTATCTGAAATCCATTTTTCACCCGAATTGGGTTTTAAGCCGACGTGTTTCTGATGGGCTAGGATGGTCTGTTTTCTTGACTGTTTTTTTTTAAGTGTTTTAGATGGAAAAGAGGATGAATCACTTTGCCATTCCAAATATATTTTCGTGTTTATAGAGTATAACTAAAGATATGCTTTGTTTTTTTTTTATTCTGATAATGTTTTCAACTTTTTTTGTTCCAGCTAAAGGCATTATTTTTAAAAATTGGCATAATTATATTTTTTGTCATCAGTTTATGTAACTATGCAAGTTAAGTTATTGCTAAAGAAATATGATATAAAATACCTTTTCTTGTTATCATTAGAGTTTTTTGCTTTATTTGGTGTATTACACTTTTTAATATAAAATCAGCACAACAGGTGATCTGATTTTATTTTTTTCAAGAACAATAATGTATGCCAGCACAATTTATGGTTTTTCACATGCTCCATTGGGTGTAATTCACTGGCCACACAGATCATATTAACTGCTTTACAAATGCACAGTGGCCCATTTAGTTACTTGTGATGAATGTATTTCAACACGATATGAAGTTAAAGTTGCCCAAACAAATATAATTCATCTAATCTTTTAACAAGTTTGACAATTTACCTCCTTTGCATCTAATTTAAGCACTTATGAAGGATTATGTGTGTTCAATGATGAATTATTATCTTTCTTTCAAAGTTTCATGCTGTTTTTATACAGGCCAATGCCCCACTTATCACTGACTTAATAATGATCCATAGTCGTAGAATGATTCACATGCAATGGGGATTTTGTTTAAAATCAAGAATCAGTTTAACTTCATAATAGTAACCTCATTCACCAGCCAAAATATTTACACTAAAATATTATATTGACAACCCATACTACTTTCTATGGTTCTCTTTAAACCATCTATCTATAATTTATGTAGTTTGTGAATCTGAAATCAGTCAATCTGTGGCACATTGAAAGTATTGTTTACTTATCCTCTACATGATTTCCCATTCCGCAGCTATCTTTAGGGTAATATATACCAGCTGATCATTATCTAGATTTATATCCACTGCTTAGTTCATAGAAGTATTCAGATTATATACACTTAGCTGTGTGTGGTCTTCGGGACAAAAAAACGTAATCCGTTAACTTCGAGAGGCATCAGCTACTGTAACTCTTAAGAATTACCCAGGGCAGAAGACATGGACCCACCGGTGCCTCCTGCCCCAATGGATTTCGTAGGAAGACACTGGAGATATCATATCTTAGCTGTATTTCTGGCATATGAGTCATATTAATCTTTATCTCAAGAAAATGCCTCAGACAGACAATGATTTTAGTGAAAACTTCAACCCTTGCCCTCTGTTGCTGAGGTGTTTCACTTGCACGTTGTTAAGCCACAGCGTTTGCTTAGTTTCAGCATTTTGTCTCTTCATCTGTGTCATTAGTACGAGGGACGTTCAAAAAGTTTCTGCACTTTTTTTAAACTCTATTTATTAAGAATTTCAAAAACAAATTACAGCACTTTTCTACATAGTCACCTTCCTTTGCAATGCAATTTTCCAAGCACTCACATTCAGCTCTCCTGCAATCTTTTCAACTGTTATTCTTCTGTTTTCGCAAATAAGTTCCAGGGATCTTTTTTTATTTCTCGTGGTCATAGCTGTTGCTGGATGTCTGGAGTGCTCTGTATCCGTCACACTAGTATGGCCATTTTCAAACATTTTAATCCACTCATAGACTACTCTACGAGAGAGAACTTTATCCCCATACTTAGCACACATGCAGAGATGATTTTGTGCTCCGGGCACACCTTCTCCCGAAAAAAAGTGTATGTTAAAACGTTGTTCCTCTTTGGTGCAATTTATAAGTTTTGCAGCCCTCTGCACCACAGGGTGACAACTCTTATACTAAACTGCAAGGGCAGCCAGTTTGCCAGACAGAAATGACCAATTACTACTCCTCCCACCTTCACCATTTCCAACGAAAATATAAAAGTGCAGAAACTTTTTGAATGTCCTTCGTACAATGTCATAGTTGCGTGGCAGTGTTTGCTGCACACAGGTGTTTCATAGTATGAACTGATGTGTGTGCAAGTACAGAAAAAAATTAAAAGTGAATGCATGCACCTTTCTAGTGGCTGCGGTTGAGTGTGAGCAGAGCGGAGTGCCACATACACACAAACACACACACACAGGTCTTTCCATTATATATGTCTAATTCTGTCCTTGTATCACTTGTAGCTATGTAACAATAGTATCTGACCGTTGTACCTCTCTTCGATGCTGCCTCACACCTAACTGTGCAGTTCTCTAGTATTACATTATCATTATTCTCTGGATTGGTTCCATTCATCCCTTCTTGTTTTGGCTGATATTTTATCTTGTGTCTGTTTTTTCTACATATTCACTACTTGTATAAGAATAACATATTAAATAACACTCACCATACCAAACCTATCAGTTAGAGGTTTTTGAACAAATAACCATTGTAGTTAGGTGTAAAGCATACAATTTATTTATATATTGTATCTTTACTTATGCATTCAATGCCTTTGCTTAATACCAAGTTATCAATTATGAAGGTAGTAACCAATTACATTAAAAGTAGCTTATGAAACTGAATTTCAAATTGGTTAGCTGACTTGAGACAAAGGGTATAAGATATGTGGAAAGTGTTTCAAAATTGTGGAGATCATTAGTGGAGTTCTTCAAAAATCTGTTCTTAAACTATTAGTAAACTTCAGATGAGGCCATATTTGTAAGAATTAACACATAGTATGAATATAGTTAATAAATAATGAAATACATACATAAATAAAATATAAAACAACAAATTGATAAAACCTGGGATATGTAGTTTAATGTAGCCAAGTGTAAAGTACTACATGTTAACAAAAGGAACAATAATTACAAATATAAGATTTTTGATGATGAACTATAGGATGAAACATCTGATCAATGATTTAGTACAGTAATTCACATTCATGACACATTCTCATTGTGTGGGCAATGTGGAGAGCAAAACAAAAAGGCCACTAAAGTGTTAAGTTATTTTATTATTAATACTGTTGAATATAAGCCACAAACACTTAGTTCAGTCTTCATATTGTTCTACTGAGACCTTATCTAGAGTATTGTATGCAGTTCTAGTTACCACTGCTATGAATAAGATATTCAGATATAGACGCTGTACAGAAAAGAAGTGCATTCCTGGACTAACTGGCATGTATTACTCTGACAGACTAAGGGGATTTAACCAGTTTTTCCTTGAGTAGACTGTAGAATAGGATACATGGTTACCTAATCCAGGACTTCAAAAGTCTCAAAGATATTGATAAAGGTGATCAAGCAGAATTTATTAATGAAATCACAATAATTATGACCCTGCACTTAATTAAAAGTTTCCAAATGGAACAATAGGGTCTTTAAGCCTTGAGCAAAGTATCTTTTAAGAATAATGAAAAATACACAGTGTGTAGGTGACCTACAAAAAATAATATGTGTTTATAAATAGAGCTATTGCAGCAAACATAACTACGCTTTAAGTTGCATTTTTGTAATGTCAGTTTGGTTTCTACCATGCAACCATAAAGAATGGCATGTGGAACAATAATAATGAGGAATAAAACAAAAGTGGTAGGCAAGATTAATGTTGGAAAAGGCTGACGTATATTTTTGAGATATTTGCAACCAACCCCATTTAAAAGAAAAGTCCAGAAAGTGAAGAGAACTACAAAAGTTTCAGCCACTGCCACTATAATCGTTCTCCAACTCCATGTATGGCTGTCTTTGTAGCACCTTGGTCAGAAAACATGTCAGTTTCATTCAGGCTATTGTTTAACACTAGAATCCTTGAAGCTTATAATTTTTTTTGTTGCCCCGACCTTCTTAAATTTTCGTGACATACACCAAGAAGCTTGTAGATCCTTATCACTACACTAAAAGCCCGCTTTTGTTTTGCAAATGTTTGGTTTAGCAGAATGCATCCTGCTACATTCTCTGCCCCCCGATTCATTGAGATGAAGGGATTGCCCTGCTGAAATCCTCACACTTCAAGTCAGTATCGAAGTGTTTATCTGGCGATGCATTTGTATAGAATTATATAGGTAATGAAATACCGTGATTTGAAATACATACATTTCATGTGTGTCCCGTGTCAACTACGATCTGTGTAAATCCAGAATGACAGAGGAAATGCAAGGCAAGAAATTCTGAAAACATGGTTAAAACACAAAATGTTTTCATATGTTACAGTATAAAGTTGACGTGGAGTGTAGGATGTGGAAAGACTGAAACCTAAATATCCAATAAACACTTTCACAAAAAGTGTAACAAAATAAGTATGTTTTTATTCAAGAACTAGCAGAATACCCGCGCTTCGCAGCGGAGAAGTAGTGTGTTGAAGAAGGTATAAAAAAGAAAAGGAAACATTTAAAAAATAACGTAACATGATTGTTAATGTAATTGTTTTGTCATTGATATGAGTGTTGTTCCCATATCTATATATATCTATATCTATATATATCTATATATCTATCTATCTATATATCTATATCTCTATATCTATATATCTATCTATCTATATCTTTATATCTATATATATATATCTCTATATCTATATCTATATCTATATATATATATATATCTATATCTCTGTATCTATATATATATATATATATCTATATCTCTATATATATATATATATATATATATATATATATACTAGCAAAATACCCGCGCTTCGCAGCGGAGAAGTAGTGTGTTAAAGAAGCAATGAAAAAGAAAAGGAAACATTTTGAAAATAACGTAACATGATTGTCAATGTAATTGTTTTGTCACTGTTGTGAGTGATGAGTGTTGCTGTCATATATATATATATATATATATATATATA
>JANRMT010062792.1:58671499-58683182 GCA_026402145.1 Polypterus bichir lapradei
GGAGGCGTGATGATGTCAGACGAAACTCCGCCCCCACGGGTTTCAAGCTCATCTCCATTACAGTAAATGGAGAAAAACAGCTTCCAGTTATGACCATTACGCGTAGAATTTCGAAATGAAACCTGCCCAACTTTTGTAAGGAAGCTGTAAGGAATAAGCCTGCCAAATTTCAGCCTTCTACCTACACGGGAAGTTGGAGAATTAGTGATGAGTCAGTCAGTCAGTCAGTCAGTCAGTCAGTCAGTGAGTGAGTGAGTGAGGGCTTTGCCGTTTATTAGTATAGATTAAATAAAATAGATATAAGCTTATCACCAAACTCAAGGATATGCGTCTGAGCACTTCATTATGCAGCTGAATTTTTAACTTCCTGACAGGCAGACTTCACCTCATCATTCCTCACCCTCAACACAGGTGCTCCATAGGACTATGTTCTGAGTCCTCAGCTGGACTCCCTCTATATGTATGACTGAGCAGATGCACATGATTATAATATCATTCTCAAGTTTGCTGATGACACAGCTGTGGCAGGCCTGATATATATCAACAACAAACAGTTTTCCTAGATGAAATGGAGAGTCTGTCACACTGATGTCAGGACGGTAGCCTACTCCTGAATGTCAGTAAGATAAAGGAACTGATTGTGGACGAACTACTATCCCTTCACTGTTAGCAGCACTCAGGTATAGAGAGTGGACAGTTTCAGATACCTAAGTTTCCACATTATGGACAACTTAGCCTGGTCCAAACACAATGACACCTTAGTAAAGAAGGTATGACAATGTCGTTACCACCTCTGATGCCTCAGCGATTTCATGCTGCACTCCCAGAAACTAAAGAACTTCTATGTATTCACTATTAAAAGTGCCCTGACAGGAAGTATTACAGCCTTGATTGGGAATAACATGTAGCTGGATCACATGGTTCTGCAGAGTGGTGCAGTCAGCTGAATGCACCACTGGATGAGCACTCTGTAACATCAAGAACATCTGCACAAAACAATGTTGGACTAGGGAAAAGAAAATTGTCAGAAATATCAACCATTACAACAATGGCCGCCTCTCTGTTCTGCGATTAGGACAGTGGTACTGTTGCCTGAAGACCAGTTCAGAGAGACTGAGAAGCATCTATTTCCCACAGACCATTCACATCTTGAGTAAGAAAAATGTCTATAACTACACAATGCCCCATTATTAATTCTCTTACATTAAGTTATTTATTTAGTTAATATTTATTATTAATCAAATATTTACAATTTTATTAATGATTTTTGATATTTTTAAAGGTGTGTATTATTGTCATTGTCCTTAAAATTCTTCTTAAATGCACAGTCATTGGAGTTGAGCAAATGTGACAAATGCAATCTTATTTGAAATAAATGTTTAGTGTATTTTTTTTTTTGCAACAAACAGTACGTGCTCATTCTTTAGATGCCATTTTAAGATACAGGCTTAAAAATCTGTTCTGCAATGCTTGTCTTCAGCAATTTCACATGGAAATGTCAAATTTAAGCTTGGGTTGGCACAACACAGAAAATCAAGCCCCCCCCCCCAACAGGGCTGGGTAGCAATAGCAAACTTAGCTAGAGCCTCTCAAAGTGTGATAATTATTTAGAGTGATAGTAGTAGCATTGTCATGTGAACAGAATACAGTGAAGTTTATCATGCATGATGTCATCACATGATAAACAAAAAATTATTAAAATGCATAACTTCACTTTGTTGAATACATACTGTAATGCAAATCCGCTTACCTGACGTACTCCTTAACCTTCTATTCATACTATTTGTTCAGTGATAGTTTCTGTGCCTGAAACCTTGTGGAGAACAGCTATAGTTAGAAAAATATAGTACTATTTCAAAGTGCAAACAAAATTGAATGAATAGTAATGCAGCTATAATCAGATTTTATGAAATACTGCTACACAGTATAATAGTTAATAATTCAGGCAATAAATATGTGACAATATTTTTAACTTTTTAATCTTCCATTCATCCATTTATTAGCCAACCCGCTATATCCTAACTACAGGGTCACGGGGGTTTGCTAGAGACAATCCCAGCCAACACAGGGCACAAGCGAGGAAACAAACCCCGGGCAGGGCGCCAGCCCACTGTAGAACTTTTTAATCTTTCACTGCAGAAGTCTGGTTTACTACAGGGAAACACCTTGTCCCTAAAAAACATAGGTTATTTAGTTGACAAATTTAAGGAAGGCTAATAAAATAATATTTGATACATTAACCCAAAAGGACATAACAAAAGTGCCTGGCTGCCTTGAAAACAGAACTGCTAATGAATAAACGTAGTAACTAATAATTACATCATGATGTCTCTTGGACTGGTAGCCAAGACTCAGAAGAGTTTTCAGATCCATATGACAGTCCAATGCCTACTGTAGTAGGGTCAAGATCCAAATAAATATATTACAAACAATTGGAAAATGTTCACAACAGCATCATACCTCCTTGTTGTCAGAAAAGCTAAAGAGGTGAGAGGAAACTGCAAATGGTATTCAGCAGGTTCAAGTCAGAGTTTTTATTAATGGCTTGATGATCACAACCAAGTCAGTATCTGTGAGCAGATAACAATGATAATTAAAATGTGAGGTTTGCATGTTCTTAACATGTCCACATGAGTTTTCTGTGGATGCTTGGGCTTCCTCCCACAGTCCAAAGACATGAAGTTTAGACGGATTAACAAAAACGAAATTGACTCCTGATGTGAATGTGTGTATGTAGTGCGGGATGGGTGGTCTCGTGGCTTAGGAACCCCTACAGATTTTGTTTTTATCTTCAGCCCTCTGGAGTTTTTATTTTGTTTTTTTGTGTCCTCCTGGCCATCGGACCTTACTTTATTCTTTATTACTTAGTATTGTCTAATGCAGGGGTGCTCAATGCGTCGATCGCAATGGACTGGTAGATCGCAAAGGTAGTGCAGGTAGATCGCGTTGCATTCAAAAAATATTTTTTTAAAACGTTACTCTATCATATATCCTCCCTATGGCATTTGCCACTTGATTGACATACAGGGCGGCCAGTCTGAGATCTCTTTTCTTCTAACACACTGGTCATCCTGCACGCACGATCAAACGTGTGAGCTACTGCAAAACTCTGGCTGTGATCTAGTTAACCTTCCAATTTATATTGACTAAAGAAGGGATTTAAAAAAAATGTGTTTGGGGAGGGTATGGGCTGGATGTGGTATTGGAAGAGGATTTTTTTTTCTCACAATGTCACAATCAAAGTGCGTTTGTCTGATCTGTTGACCTATCATTGCTATTCCAAAGAAGGAAAATGTGGAAAGGCACTTTCGAATTGTTCATAAAAACTACGAAACTGACTTCCTTCCGAAATGTGATCTGAGAAAGAGAAAGGAGAGAGAACTAAAATCGCAGTTAATCAGACAGCCGTCATTTTTCACTCAGCTGAATTCAAAAGCTCCTTGACTGCGTTATTCGGCCCTACTTATTTATGCAAGTCAGCCTTTTCCCACATGAAGATTATTAAATCTAAATACTGTAGTGACCATAAATGTATTGAATTGTTATTGTGCCATAAAGGTTATACAGTTATGCAAGGTACGACAACATACGTTTTATGTATAAAGTATACTCAGTATATAATATATATATAGCATTTTTAATGTAGGTAGATCATTTCGACCTGGTCATTTTAAAAGTAGCTTGCAAGCCGAGAAAGTGTGGGCACCCCGGTCTAATGTTATTTTTATATTTTTCTTTTTTCTTTCTTCATCTTGTAAAGCACTTTGAGCTACATCATTTGTATGAAGACATGTTACTGTATATAGATACATTTTGTTGTTGTTTGCCCTTTTATTAGCTGGTGCCATGTCCATGGACTGTTCCTGCCTTCTGCCCAGTACTTGCTGGAATAGACTCCAGATTCCCTGACACCCTGCTCTTTATAAGTGGGATTAGAAATGGACGGATTGACTAAGCATTCGAGTTTAAGCAAATTCCTGAATCATAGCTTTCTTTCCGATCAGACTGTATAATTCAGGTAGTAGTCTGCAGTTACTTCAGAAGTAGATTGCCTCCAGGCTAACAAGACACACATCGCCATGATTTCAGAAGGTTTGGAGAAAAGGTTTAGCAATTTCAAACAGGTCTGGTTGGAAATGGTTTTAAAGCAGAGCACTCAGACAGGAAGCATAATTTCTTCAACATGTCAGTATTGCCTGGACCACAAATCAAAGTTGTGAATTGTACATGATCTTATTTAAAATTATAAGAAGGCAGGTTGGAATGAGTAAATGCATATGGTTCAAAAAAAGGTTAGAAAGATGGTGGAGGAAACCCTGTAAATAAGAGCTAAAAAATTAGAATTCAGAAAATCTGAAATTTTAGACATAGATAAAAGAAATTATTGATTTCAACAGGTTTGGAAGGTGAAACAATTTCTATGTCATTTATATCCTCTTTAATAAAACCCCTGTGTGCATGCACGTGTCCGTATGTGTCTTCTTGTGAAGTGCGCATGTGAGGGGCCGCACGTGTTCAGTCTCTCCCTGTGCATTCCCTGTGCAGAGAGAGGGAGAGAGAGAGACACACACACACAGGCGCATGCGCGAGAGAGACACACATACACACACAGGCGCGCGAGAGACACACAGGCGCGCGAGAGAGAGAGACACACACACACACACACAGGCGCATGCGTGCATTGTTGCAATGTTACTTTTCTTGGTTGTTTATTAAATTACGGATTTTTCAAATGTTCATTTTTTTCCCTGTGTTTAAAACTCATTAAAAAAAAGTGTTTTTAGCGAGCGGTTCGTTGAGCTATAGCGCAAACTCTTGCAGTGTTACTTTTCTCTGTTGTTCAAGGTTTTCTCAGTGTTATTCAATGTTTTTACATTTAGTTTACTGTTACACTGTGCATTCTATGGTATAATTAACTATACTTATGCTTAAAAAATTTAAAAAATATATACAGGGTGGGCCATTTATATGGATACACCTTAATAAAAAGGGAATGGTTGGTGATATTAACTTACTGTTTTTGGCACATTAGTATATATGAGGGGGGAAACTTTTCAAGATGGGTGGTGACCATGGTGGCCATTTTGAAGTTGGCCATTTTGGATCCAACTTTTGTTTTTTCAATAGGAAGAGGGTCATGTGACACATCAAACTTATTGGGAATTTCACAAGAAAAACAATGGTGTGCTTGGTTTTAACGTAACTTTATTCTTTCATGAGTTATTTACAAGTTTCTGACCACTTATAAAATGTGTTCAATGTGCTGCCCATTGTGTTGGATTGTCAATGCAACCCTCTTCTCCTACTCTTCACACACTGATAGCAACACCGCAGGAGAAATGCTAGCACAGGCTTCCAGCATCCGTAGTTTCAGGTGCTGCACATCTCGTATCTTCACAGCATAGACAATTGCCTTCAGATGACCCCAAAGATAAAAGTCTAAGGGGGTCAGATCGGGAGACCTTGGGGGCCATTCATCTGGCCCACGATGACCAATCCACTTTCCAGGAAACTGTTCATCTAGGAATGCTCGGACCTGACGCCCATAATGTGGTGGTGCACCATCTTGCTGGAAAAACTCAGGGAACGTGCCAGTTTCAGTGCATAAAGAGGGAAACACATCATCATGTAGCAATTTCACATATCCAGTGGCCTTGAGGTTTCCATTGATGAAGAATGGCCCCACTATCTTTGTACCCCATATACCACACCATACCATCAATTTATTTGTTCCAACAGTCTTGGAGGAATCTATCCAATGTGGGTTAGTGTCAGACCAATAGAGGTGGTTTTGTTTGTTAACACAAACACAATGGGCAGCACATTTAACACATTTTATAAGTGGTCAGAAACTTGTAAATAACTCATGAAAGAATAAAGTTACGTTAAAACCAAGCACACCATTGTTTTTCTTGTGAAATTCCCAATAAGTTTGATGTGTCACATGACCCTCTTCCTATTGAAAAAACAAAAGAGGGATCCAAAATGGCCGACTTCAAAATGGCCACCATGGTCACCACCCATCTTGAAAAGTTTTCCCCCTCATATATACTAATGTGCCACAAACAGGAAGTTAATATCACCAACCATTCCCATTTTATTAAGGTGTATGCATATAAATGGCCCACCCTGTGCAGTATTTACATACATTTCGTACGGTCTGGAATGGATTAATTGTATTTACATACAATCCTATGGGGAAAATTACTTCGGTTCACGACCAAAACATGTTTTGACCAGGGTTTTGGAACAAATTATGGTTGTGAACCGAGGTTCCACTGTATTACTGTCAGAGAAAATTACAGGCATTTTACGGAAATACAAACCAGTATTACTGCGAGAGAAAATTAAAGGCACACAATACAGAGACGCATTACAGCCACATACGAAGTCCCTTGCCATTTAATATAGACTGTTCCCACTAATGTTTATGCACTACTGTTCTAGCGCCTGTTATTGTAATGGGCTTAATGTCTAGTATAATAATAAACAGTTAACTAGGAACAGCTTTAATGCATTGTGAAATATTCAGCTATAAATATATTCTCGTCTACAAAGGGTTACATTTCTTGTCTTGTGTGCATATTAGAAAATATCAGCAATATACAAATAAAATTCATCTTTACAGGAGCATTTGAACCTTAGATAATTTATTTTTTTATAAGTGAGATAAGCTATTTAGGGTTCTAAATACCACTGCCTTAATTCTCTGACTTCCTGTATTGTGCTGTGCCATCTGCTGGTGTGGTGTCCACTCTCAGTTCTTTCACACAGACAACTGTTAAATGGATGCTCACAGGAACAAGCTCTTTCAGTGTACAATGCTCCATATCTTGACTTTACTATTGAACCAATGTTACCCTGTGTTGACCAAGAGACCCAGCTGAACTCTACATGGGAAGTCTGGGCAACTTGGACCATGTCCTACAGTCTTGCCTTGACAGCCTAGCTGAAGGGAAGTGTCAAGGATATTAGAAATGCTATGACAAAAAATACACCACCATAGCTCTCCATTTCCTGTTTGCTTAATGTTAGTAAAACAGGCCTGATATATGAAAATCTACTGTACCACCTAATAGCCTATGTTACGTGTTGTCGCATGCGGCTGGGGGTGGAGCCCAGCCGGGACGCCCAGGAGGACCGGAGGAGGGCTTGTGCCTCCTCCAGACCACGAGGGGGCGACCGCCCTGGTTGTGTTGGGGGCCACGGGTAGAGGGCTTGGTAGCCCAACCCTGTAGGGGCCCGTGGCCACAACCAGGTGGCGCCCCAGTGCCTGAAGAACCCTGGACTCAGCACTTCCACCACACCAGGAAGTGCTGGGGAGAAGAAGACTGGGGACACCCGGAGGGCTTCCGGGTGCGCAGCCGGCACTTCTGCCACACGGGGGTGTGTCTGCGGGGGATTGCCGGGAAGCAGTTGAAGCCCATCTGGGTTGGGATAAAAGGGGCTGCCTCCCTCCGTTCATTAGCAAGAGTTGGGTGGAAGAGGACGGACCTCGGAGAGAGGAGTGGAGGCGGCCAGAAAAGCAATTTGTGACTGTGAGGCCTAGACTTTGGGGGATCGGTGCTGGAGGCACTGGGTGTGCACTGACTTTTGTAAATAGATTTTTGTAAATAAAGGAGTGTGTTGGGTGAAACAATGATGTCCGCCTGTCTGTGTCCAGATCCAGTTCCACAGTGTTAATAGGTCCTTCTTATTATGTGTGCAAAATTTACATTTGAAAAGCTTCTCTCTTTGTGTTGTGTTCTTTTTGAAGAACTTGTTTTAATATAGCAGCTAGTATCTACTGTAATCACTTCCTTCATAACTTTCAATACTTCAGTTATATTACCTCTTAATTTTCATTTTCTTAAGATGAAGAAGTTCAATTCCTTTAATCTTTCCTAACTGAGCAGCTCATATACTATAATCCTGAAATAAGCATATCTTGTCTGAGATTCTGAAGCCCTCCTCATATTATGAAGATTATCCTACTCAGAGTTTGTCACATGTGGTTTTCAAAGTATTTAAACAGTTAAGCATAACCTTTCTTGACATGTACTCTACTTAACCCAGCATTATTATAGTTTTTATATGTTTCTATACACTCTCTGAAACTCCCCAGCCTCTCTCATAAGTCAGACTGTACTTTCTAGCTCACATAGTGCATTGTGACAATACGTAAAATAGATTTATAGGGTCATTGTCATGTGTTTGAAATACTGTAAATTTTTACTTGCATGTGCTAAACAGCTTGCAGTATGTCACAACCATGATTGACAGGTATTATTACCTTGCCTTGACACTTCTGTTTTCCTTACCTAAGATTTCTGTTTATTCACATTATACTGTATATTGAAGCTTCCATTGCACATAAATGCAACATGTGCCAGACATTATATTCTAGGCCCTGAAGCATTGCACAAGAGTAATAAAGAAACTAGCATTTCACTAGGAGCACAAGATGGTAGATACCCATTAGTTTAAGCCTGGGAAATATCACCTCTTATCTAGAATTCCTGCTGGAAAGCCTTGATCTCTCTAGTGGACATTGGCAGCCTGGGAATAAATAAACAAGGTTTTGTGAAGGACCTTGAGTGTGTTGGAGTTTGATGGAACATGCAAGAGACTGACAAACAGGCAGGGGAAGATTCATGTTGGATATGGCTGAAAATGACACATGGCAGAAGCCTCAGTTAAGTGGGGGTGGTTCTAGTCTGATGATCCTAATACTAAATCCACTCAAGTTACTTTGGGTTAATCAAGATGGGGAGTTCTCCAGAGAGAATCTGGTGAGGGGCTTTTCAGCTGTTAAAGCAGCAGCTAAAAAGGAACATTGATTGACCAGCCAATTTCTTAGACAAGACCGGTTAGTGAAGACTGGTCAAAACAGCCATAAGTGATGACTCTGTTTTATTTATATATTCAATACAGTACATCATATCTTTAGTACAATGTCACTCAGCCTGTAGTTCTTATGATATTCACTAGTTTGAAATGACTTCCAAGGAACATTCTGTTGTAAATGTGTCCTGTTCTGGATATACTTTTGTTTCCAGCTTTTACATGGCAATTTCTTTCCAACTTATTATATATCCAACTTATTTGATAACGCCTCACCTTCTGTACCTTTGGCATAATTTATTATTATTTGAATATCCTTTTCATCTTTATCCTTTTAATTATAACATTTTATTAACAATATAAAAACATTTACAATAAAATTTGCCCTGCGATATACTGGATATTAACCTTTCTGACCTTTCTTCAGTTATTGCCAGGATAGGCCCCTGCAACTCTGTACTGAAATAAAAGGATTCATAAAATGCATAACATTACTTGACATTCTCACATAATCTTAATCTAGTTCAGAGTCACCAGGGTCCAAAACGTAGAATGGGAAGCATAGGACACAAAGCAGAAATTAATATAGCACTAGTGTATTGAAAGGACAGCTCAAACACACACATACACGTGTACACACTCACATGGGGACAGTTTAGAGTCTCCCCTTAACGTAACACACACGACTTTGATGATATGAATGTAAAAATAGTGCCAGAAGAAACCCCTTTCTGAAATTGTAGAACATGCAGACTCCTCATAGTTAGCCACTAGACATGGAATTCAAACTGGGTATGCTAGGTTCATGAGATAATGGCTCTGTGCCTCTGTGCATGAACAGATGAATACATTATATTTTATTATCAAGATGATATCAATTGTATTTGAGTGAGCAAAGGTTTAATGTATATTCTTCAGTTCAATTAAAACTATACAGTATTTGTTTAAATAAACAATATGCATTATTTATCCTTCTAGATCTTTTTAATCCTGGTTAATCCAGGTCAGTTACACAGGTGGACGTCTATCCCAGCACCACTGAGTGAATTTCAGGGACCAACCCTAAACAAGACATATGCCATTCATAAAGCACACTCATGCACACACATTCACCCTCAATCATGCAGACCATTTTAGAGTTGTTAATTTACCAGAATGCTCCTAGGATACCTGACCTAGACATAGGGAGTGTGTGCCAAGTTCACAAGGATGGGAAGGAGACAAGGATTTCATGCAACTCAAAAAACAGGTATAACGCCTCAAGCACAATAGAAAATACTGTATATTAATTTGTGTGGACCTGTTTGATAAAGAAATTGCAAACACTACTCATGAAAAATAATTTAAATTGATTTATTTTGTTCTCCTCATTGAACTAACCTGTTAAGTCCTCTTTTCATTTGTTATTATTTGATTTTTTTCACATTTTTGTTGTAAAATACGTCTCCCCTACCTTTCATTATATTGATTTATTTCACAAGTGTAGATATCTTTTTATAGTTTGGAGAGTGTAATTTTTTTATTTTGATTTTAGTTATGAAATAATTATCAGTTAAAGCCATTTGCTATATAAGACAAATGCCTTTATTGGGGTGAACAAATGGGAAGAAGAGAGTGCAAAAAAAAAAAGTTTTTTCAGTAATGAATATGACATGAGCTGCAGCAAAAAGGCTCTCATGGATTTAGTCCTGGTGGTTTTTGGAGTATTATTGTTACTCTGTGGGATGCTTTTGAAGGAGTTCTTAACCTTACGTTTACAGCAGACACATTTATCCAAGGTGACTTACAGCATTTAAGGCACAATTAGGTAAATTTATTTTGTATTTCCAATTTGAGCACAGACTGATGTAGTGACTTGATCATGGTCACACAGTGTTAGTAGCAGGAATTGAACCCACAACCTCGGGACTTAATGTCCAAACTACTACACCATGCTGCCTGTATCTAGTGTGAAGTTTTGCCTGATAGGTATGGGGTTGTCAGGAAGAAAAAGGTGTAACTGGACAGGGCTAGGGCACATTGTTCTCAACAGAAAGAGTATAAAAGAAAAGCACCAGTGAGGACAGAAAGACTTAGAAAGGGACAGAGGAAGTGAAGAAATGTTTTTTTGGTACTTTTAGACTAGGCAAATGCAAAAGTTTTGTTGACAGAGGTTCAATGCCCATTAACAAAGGGCTAGTGTGGTTGAAGACTTTGTCTTTTGTTTTGTGTTCTCCCTTTGTTTTTCCCTCCTTGGTGTGTATTACCAATAGGTGGAGTGTGCCTTTTAACATAAAACTGCATTTTTGTGATGTGAAATGTTCTCCATTTGTAGACAATTTGGATCATAATTGCTGAGCTTTGACACTGTTGGGAAACAGGGACAAGAAAGTTGACTAGTTTAGATAAGATTAGATTAGATTAGATAAGGATACAGACTCACAGCAAAAATAATACAGCCAATCAATCAATTAATTAAATAAATAAATAAACTTGATGAGTACATCGGGTGGAAACAGTGAATTGCCTGATAGCAGTAGGCAGAAAAGAACACCAGAGTCGCTTCTTAGCATACTGTGGTGGGATGAGTCTGTGGTTTAAAGTGCTTCAAGAGAATGCCTCCTAGAAAGGATGGAAGGGGTTTTTCATTTGATTTTTCATTTTTCTCCTTTTCCACAGGTCACCCTGTGATGGAGCAGGCATTCCTGATAAGTTTGTTCGGGCATTGTGCTTCCTTTGAGAACTGATGAGGTGATAATCAAGTACAGTCAAATGAGATAATTTTAATTATTTTATAATACACATATTTTAGGTTCACTCATTTCTACATTTAGATCCATAACTTTCTGTTTGAGGTCTGAACTAGAAGCAATAGTCCATA
>JANRMT010062792.1:58683282-58696749 GCA_026402145.1 Polypterus bichir lapradei
TATGATGAAACATGGGGCATGTATTATAAAAGTAAATATGATTATTTGTTAAGACTCAAAATGTATTACATCACACTTTGGGAAACATTATCTTTTCAAAGCATTCTGATTTTGTTTGCTTACTATTTGACATCGAAAATGTTTTGTGCTTCTACTAAGAAAGTGTTAGCAACCAAAACTATAGCGTAATATATGTGAGCTTGCAATTCAAGGACTAGTCATTCATCAGGCATCCAAGCAGACTCCTAAGAGGCTAGAACAGCTGCCCCAGCTTAAAAGATTATAAATACAGAATTCTTTTTTCTGGACACTCCATGGCCTTAATGTTAAAATAGGACAATTATTAGTGCTATGTCAGAATTGCAGGCACCAGTCTAAATCTGGTATGTCATGTGACAGAGTGGCAACCCCATCTTCCTCTTGTTTTTTGAATCCTTTTCAGTATGTTACACTTTATTGGCCTTCTTAATATAAAACCTTAACATGCAAGATACAGAGTGCATTTTTGATCAGTATTTTGGTTATTAATTTAAAATGGATCTTTTTTGTATTTACCCTTTGGAGTCTGCATTTGGTCTGAATCCATATTGGGTTTATGCCTATAAGATAATCAAAGGATGGTCTGGCATGGAGGTGTCTCCCTGCAGTTGGGCTGTGGTTTAAATGATTGAGTTGAGATATGGCTTGCATCAAGAGACACATATTTAGATTAATTGTTACTTAAGCCAGCCTGGTGTTAATATGTATGGATAGTTATATTAATGGCCTGTGCAGTAGACTTTTTTCAAATTCTTACTGTCCATATTTTGCTTTCTAGATAGGCTCCTGCACTTAGGGATTCTAAATAACTAGCAAAGTGGATAAAGAGATTAGAAGAATGAATTAATGGATAGACAAAAATTTCATTGTTACTGCCTGCTAGATAATCTACATTGTTAAAACATCAATAGTCCCTAACCTAACATTTTTAGATCCTTAGCTGCAGAGCACAGAAATACCTACCATAGTTTTCTCTGACAGTAAAAACAAACACAAAGTTCCTGGCCTGGTACTTTTCAGTGTGGAGCTGTTTAAGTTTGTGTGGACAGACATTATATTCAGAGTTGTTTCTGGCCTTTCAGTTTTGCCAGAATTTGCTGTAACACTCTCCCCACTTTGAATATGTATTGGCGTGAGAAGATTTAGTTAATAAATGGAGCAATGGAATTTTACATAGTGAACATCATCCCAAAGCTACCAACCTAGAATACAGATGACTGCATACATTTTCACAGTTGCCGTGCTGGCATATGAAGTTGACTCACCAAAGGTCATGCAGCAAATTAACAGAGAGGACTGATCCTGTAGTTTAAAGCCTGCTGCCTTAACCACTAGGGCACACTGCCTAAAAGAGATGAGTATTAGCTGACTTCAAATAGCTACACTGCAAGTATTCTGACTTCTGCCCACCTTTAAGCTCTGATGTTCACTTCTAAAGCTGGAATACTCACTTATGCCCATGTGTGTGAGAGATTCCTCTCTTCAGTATGCAGAATTTGATTTTCATGATATGTGCTTCACCTCCTGGTTGTTGCAATGCTTCATAACAAAGATAATCATACATATCAATTACCTAATAATCCTGTTGAAGATAGCACTTTGTAGCCTATAGATTACACCTTTATATAGTACAGTTTTGGAAACACTTGCTTATTTTGACTTCATAAGCTATTTTCAGCAGAATTGGCTGTCTGTGTCAAAATTATGTCTAATTTTTAGAAGCTTACACTACTAAAGGCATTGATAATGTGGGCTAAAATGAATTGAAGAAAATGTGACAAGGTTTTTGAATTGGCCTTAAATGCCTATGACCATAATAGGCCTGAAGAATGTCTTTAATTATTATTTCACTTTTTTTAGTCTTTTTTTCATATTTTAAATCTAGAAACATTTCTCAAGTTGACCTTCACTTTCATGAATGTAAAATTCCTTCACTTAAACACAATAGACCTGCACACCATACTGCATCACTAAATATAATTGTTTGATTTCACAGTGGAAATGACATGAAAAGGAAGTTCCATTGTTGTTTTCTTTTTTATTTCTTTAATTATCTTTTCTGCAATTGTGATTTGTTTACTAATCTCAAATCTTTTCTGTCTTCTGACAGAAGGTTTGTATTATTGAAGATGTGCTGGCAAATCATGTAGGCGGGGACTATGACACTTCACTTTAAAATACAAGGTTGTTTGTGACATTTGTTGCTTACTCACTGTGTGACCCTGACTAGCTCATTCAATCTGTGTATATTTGAAATGTAAAAACATATTCAAGAAAGAATAATGCATACTGATCTTGTAAATCACTTTGGAAAAAAGGTTTCTGCCATATACTGTATGTATAATAAAGCTCGCAGACTCTATTAAACCTTCTTATTGCTGTCACTGTCTCTCCATGTGCTTCTAGTATTTTTCATCCGTTATTCAGGCTTTACTCCCATCACTTCTTATAAACTTGTTTTTCTTTCGGGAACTCACAAAAATTTTCGTTTTCCTCTCTTAAAGTTTAAAAGTTTTTCAACTTAACGTTTATCTCAGAAATGTGTTTCATGACCTCTGTCACATACCTTTCTCTTGATGATCTCTTTTTAATATTTTTCATTATTTATTCTTTTATTTTCACATAATTCTCATTCTAATTTAACTCATTCTTCATTGCTTTTAAATTAATTACCTTTTCATTATCAATCTTGTTCTAATTCGCTCACTCTCTCTTCCTCACATGCCTGTAATTCCTTTTGATTTGTTACAAATAGGGTAATTTTTCTGACTTAATGCCTAACATTCTCAATATCTTCTGTTAGCTTATTTTCATCCACCTTAACCCAACTACTTCTTCTGTTTTGTTCTTTATCTGTTTCAGTCACAATACATAGTTATTTTCTTTTATCTTCATTGTGCTCTATTTTAACTTGGCTTGCATTTTACTAGGAAAGGTTTCTAAATATTCACAAGGAACATCAAAAAATGGTTGTCTTGCCCCATGAGGAATAACAATGGGAAGCTAGGTATTGGACCCCCTTAATATGTTAAATAATGGATGGATGGATGGATGGATGGACGGGTGTTCTTCCCATTCACGCATTCTGTCCTGTTGGAGCTAATCACCAAATGATACTCTTTTACTCTAATTACCAAATTTGGATCACTGTGGGTGTATACTGTGTAGTAACTACCTTACCATTTTTGTATTTCATTTTGAATTTGAAGGTGCAGCATTTAGTCTTGGTCCTGTTGCTTTCATGAAATTGTTGTCCCCAATCTACCAAACAATATCTCAATAAACAGTATTTTAGAAATGAAAGATTTAGTTTGCATTTTTATATCAGTACATTGAGTGCCCTGCGGTGGGCTGGCGCCCTGCCCGGGGTTTGTTTCCTGCCTTGTGCTCTGTGTTAAGTGGGATTGGCTCCAGCAGACCTCTGTGACCCTGTAGTTAGGATATAGCGGGTTGGATAATGGATGGATGGACATTGGGTACTTTTCAATAGAGCCATAATCCTCATACCTTTCAAGACAGTTGCCTTACCTTTCTTGTTTTTAAAATCCTCTATATATCTTTCATATTGTAGCATCCCAGCCAGGATGAAGCCTGGCGGCTAAGGGACTGTTGAGTCTATAACGGGTCGGGTAGAGAGCAGTGCGAAGGCCTGAAGTCAGGGAAATGATTAGTGCTACATGAAAGGAAAGAGGTTGTTCCTTGAACGGAGGAGTTGGAAATGGAGTTGGGGGGTTCTGGATGGTTCTGGGGAAGATGGGCAGGTGCAATATATAGGGGTGAGGTATGAGTGCTGGGGGTGGAATGGATGCTGTGCAGTAACCGGAGTTTTTTTTATGATGTCTGTCAAGGCCACAACAATAAGAGGTTTATAGATAATTGCAAATAGTTCATGTTCAATTTCCTATACAGTATTTTTATTTTATATCTTGTGTATTTTTCTTACACTGTTAGGAGTACACTTTTCTGTAACCGATTCTTTAGTCGTGCTGTGTCTTTCTTCCAAACCTGTTATGATGAGGGTGCTACAATATGATTCCTTGATTGCACCAACAGCTCAATTATTTTTCTGACTTGACTGGTCAAATTAAAGATCTACTTACTGAAGTGTGCTTCCAAGCATGCCTTGTGGAATATTATTCCATTCCATACTGTGTGACAGATAGGGGGCGCTATCGCTCCCTTGAACCCCTGTCTAAGACTCCAGACACCAGATAAAAGTCCAATAGTTGACTTTATTTTTATGCCACAGTGCACTAAGCACCCTCTCCTCCACAATACTCATTCAATAATACACAATCACTAATCAATACAATCCACCACTCTCAGACGCGTTGCCCTCCTACCACCCAGCTCAGCTCGCCGTCTGGGAGCTATCACATTCCTTTTAAAGTCCCTGAAGTGTTCCAATCCCCAGTTCATGTGATCCTTATCACTTACGGGTCAGATAAAAAGTCCCTTTCTTCATCCCAGAAGCACATCATTTCTGTTGCCGCTCTGCCTATGACGCACTTCCGGGTTATAGGGCACAAATGACTCTCTATGTCTCCCTGCAGCGTCCTCTGTTGGCCCCTGGGGTATCCAGCAGCAGGTTTGTAAGGGAAAACTCCATCCATCCATGATTCCCTGCTGGCATCTGGGGCACCTCCATGCTGCAGGGAGAGCTCCATCTGGCGGCCTGGGGGTATTGGCCGTGATGACAAGCCGGCCATAGACTACAACTGTCATTTAGTTTTTTACTTACAGTACAGCACTTCAGACTCCTTGTGGTTCTTCTGGATCTCCTAAATAGGACTCCTTCAATCTTCTCTTCTAAAATCCTCACCTGCAAAGTACACCAGACCTATGCCGATCTTCTGTTCAGAAAGCCCAATGCAATGACAGATCTGAAAACCAATTGCATCAGCAACCCATATGTTCCTTGACTAATTTGCTTGAAATAAGTTCTGAACCCAGCTATTATATTTGATTTTAGCCAAAATCTAAAAAGTAGCTATTCTAACAAAATGAGTACCACAAGAGGGCACAGACTTTTGGGATTATACCTCAGGAGTCCTCTGGTACATGACCTGAGTGGAGAGACATTAGTATCTATGTTTAATCTAAACGATGTAGTCCTGAAGAAGTTTTACTTGTTTGTGGCATGTTGGTTTTAAGAGTTGTAGTGGACTTGACACTATCAAGTGCCAGACAGTGTTCAGAAGCCATTAAGAAGGATAACAGAATGATAGGTTATATAACACAATGTGTGGAGTACAAGTCCAAGGAGGTTATGCTCAAACTTTATAACACACTGGTGTGGCCTCTTCTGGAGTACAGTCTATGGTTTTGGACTCCAGGCTACAAAAAGGAAATTACAGTGATGTGGAAAGTCCAGAGAAGAGTAACTAGAGTAATTTGATGGCTAAAGGGGATGAATTACCGTATGTGGTAAGATTAAAAGAGATGAGCCCTTTCAGTTTAAGCAAAAAAAAAAAAAAAGATTAAGAGGAGACCTGATTAAAGAATTTAAAATTATGAAGGGAATTAGTAAGGTGGACTGAGACTATCATTTTAAAATGACTTAATCAAGAACACAGTTGGAAACTTGTTAATGGTAAATTTCGCACAAACATTAGAAAGTTTTTCTTTACACAAAGAACTATAGACACATAGAATATGTTACCAAGTAGTGTGGTAGACAGTAGGACCTTAGGGACTTCCAAAACTTGACTTGATGTTATTTTGGAATAGTTAAGTGGATAAGACTGGTGAGCTTTGTTGAGGTGAATGGCCTGTTCTCATCTAGAATGTTCTAAAGTGGATACTCAAAAATGAGAGGTGCAGTCTTGTGTGGCCAGAACTGGAATATAGATACAATGCATATTCTTTACCAGAAAATAAAGAGAAGGGGAAGGGAAAGCATTATAATTTCAATCTTTCATGTCACCATTTAGCTGAAAAGATCACTAATAAAAACACAGATGTCAACATTAAATCATGTCATATGATACTTATCAATATATTAATTGAATTAAATTTTCATAGTGCTATAGTAACAGCAGTCTCCTTATTTTCTTTAGAAACTGCAGCAGCACACTATACATTCAAAAGTATTCTATAAAATATGTTACATGAAACTTCCTCTGTTGAAGCAATGTTTCTCTCCTTGCATTTTCTTCTTATTATTAGGAAAGAGTGTATCTCAACTATGCTCTTTTTTAAAGAAACTTTATCATGGTATTTGGGTCATGTCCTTTAAGAAAGTAGTGCGAAATGGTACATAGAGTTCTCTTAGCACCTCTATTCTGTTTCTTATCAACTGTATTCTACATCTTAAACATCACTTCTCTGGAGGTGAAATCTACGTTAGGGAGTGTAAAATAACATCCATTTGTATGCACCAGTGGGTTTTATATATTGATGGGCATGTTACAATTCTAAAGACTTTTTTCACATGGTGTACTTTTTAACTGTAATATTTTATACTGAATATGTTTCTTGAACAGCAGTTTGAGCTTGGTGCTATTGGAATAGGTTAGGATAGAATAGGCTAAGAACCGTCATGACTAGAATGTTCAGAGAATGGACGGATGGATTTTTCCTTCCCAGAAATAATACTTTTAGTTACTTTAATTTTTTTTTTTTATTTCCCAAGTGTCTTCTAATCAATCTTTAAAAAAGACTGACAAATGCAACACCTAGTGGCCTCAAAATAATGAACAAGAATTCTGATCCTTGAACTCTGGATCTGGATGCCACACTGTTATGCAAAGGCTATGTACATGTTTCAATAAGTGAATGTTGCTTATCTCTTAATTACTTTTCTGACAGTATCAGCACTTTCTCTATTATTTTTACTTATCAGTTTACGGCCTATGGGACTTATTAGCCTAAACCTACTGTAAATGCAATCTATTTCAGATGTTAATATAGCTGATAAGTATCTCACATTTACAATGATAACCTGAAGACAGTTGTCACTCTGAGAGTCAACCAGTAAATCAGTGATGGGGACTGATAGTGTAGCCATGTCCTTTCAATTCAGTACCCTCCACCATTTAAAAGATAACCTTGCAACACATAGATAAAGTATGATGTTGTCAGGTAGTGTTGCTGAACCATATTTCAAAAATGTGAGCCAACAGGCAGGTCAGCAGTATTTGCAGTATCCTTATCTACTATCTTGCTTCTTTTTGTACTTTACTGCATCTGTGTTGTAAAGTACATACTAAGAAAAGAGCTGATTCAGCATTTATTAATTAATGTTTTAATACTATAATCATCCCAAACAATATGTATTAAAAACCTAAATTCACTGATTGATTAACAACATTATAATGCATTTTAATGGGGACCTAATCCAGGTCTTCAAAGTCTTCAAAGGCATTGATAAAGTAGACTCAAAGGAATTCTTTCAGCTTAATGGTGAATCACATACAAAAATGAAAATTAAGGGCAAAATTATGTGCATTTAAGACTGAAGCCAGGAAGCTCTTCTTTATGCAAAGATTTGTTGGAATCAGGAACAAACTATCAAGACATGTAGTTGAAACAAAAATTCTGACAACCTTTAAGAAATATCTGGATGTGATATTGGGGCAGCTTAGCTGTTAGCTAAACAAACATGCTTGATGAACTGAATGCTCTACTCTCATTTGCCAAATTTCTTATGTTCTTATGCTACCATAAAATTTGTTTTGGGGCTTTTTCCTGATTTAGTTCCATTATTTCAGTAAATTTCCACCATGGTCCCATACTAGAATTGTGAGATTAGGAAAATAGATGGAGCCTTGAAAAGATCTGAGATTATATACATTTATTTTATACTTTGTTTTTGTACTGAGGTTCGCTTATCTTGTAAAGTGATAGTTATGGAACATGTTATACAGAAATGTATTGATTAATATTTTATGTAGTCATTGTAAGCAGCAGCATTACAAGATGATAGGTGGATATTTGGATATGTAGAGAAGGGAACTAAATGTCACAACAAGTTAAAACTTCATTTTTTGCTGATTTTTAATTAGGTGAACAGATGATCCTTTTGGGCAACACTGCCCAGCACAATTAACCACGCTCCAATCAGGTCACACACTCACACTTACTTATACTGGTACAGGTTAGTTCTTAACCAGACTAACAGCTTGTCTTTGGACTGTGTCCTTGGCTGGTCCCAGCCTTGCCCCCAAAAGACTGCTGTGACAGATTCCAGATTCCAAGTCTCCATGACCCTGTACTAGAAAGGCAGGCTCAGAAAAAAGATGGCAAGATCATAGACATGCACTGCCTTTTTTTCATTTTGGTATCCATCCATTGTAAGATGAATAATATAAATGGTTCTACATAAAAATATAGAGTGCATTGACACATTTGCCCACATTTATTCACAACAAGGCAGTTAAAATTCCCAAGTCTTACATTTGGATTGTCCCTAGACTGATCTTCACTTTTTGCCTGTTACCTGTTTGCTGCCATAGTAAACTCTAGTTCCTTGAGTCTCTGCAATGAAAGAAGTGACTGAAAAAAGAAAGGAAGAATGGGTGTTTTAATATTAAAGTATTCATACATAAAAATGTAACTGTTTTTGTCAGGGTTTTTCAGTAATGCCAATCACCTTTGTGAACATTGTAAAAAATTGTAAGAAAAAACGAAAAAGTCTGATAAATAATGAATAATTATTAATAGTTATGCTCTCAAATGAAAATGTAAAAACTATTTAAAAAGCTATTATAAAGGTGCCAATATAATCCATCCATTGTTTAACCAGTTGTATTCAGTTCAAGGTTGTGAAAGACACAGACTAACTCAGCAACACTTGTTGGGGCCAAGACTTGAACCAGTCCATTGCTGGGGACAATGTAGCAGACAAATTTAAAGTCGCTAGTTGACACATAGGCCCGGACAAGATTCCGCACACGTAGATGGAAAGATCATGCAAACTTCACACATGCAGTGATAGGGTTGGGAGAAAATGGGGCCAAACAGTGTTCCTCCATGGACAGAGGTAGTAAAAGTTATAATAAGAGTATGTGAGTTAAACCATAGCTCGAGTCAGAGGAGAAGAAATATTCTCTCGATAATCAGCTTGAAAGTCAGGTCAGATAGCCTTCTTTCTGTTTCTTTGCAGTTACTCTGAATTGCTGATAAGATAAGGAGTGAGTTTATTTGTTCCAGAAGGTGACTGACTCTATTCAGTGCTTCGATCTCTTTTCTTTGGCAGATGTGTCAAGCCTCTAGGACCCAGAAGAGTACCCGATGCGCCTATTTTTTTTTTTTTTTTTTGTTGGAGAGGAGAGTGCGCATTTTGTCCGAAGAGCTCTGCCTCATCTAGGCTGTTGAAACTGTGACAGCAGCAAAAACATTCGGCAGGGATGGCAACTTGGAGAACCGCCGGCGAGAGGAGTTTGCAAGAAGGACGTTAACTTCAGGCTCCGCTTTTGGATATTGTCTTGTCGTTTTTAAGATCACATCCAGCAAGTGCGCTCTTCCAGCTTTCACCTAAGTTTGCCTAAGTTTTCCGCTGTCTAAGTGCTAGTGGGTGGCAGATGAGCGTACGTCGTGCACTGATTTTCTCTGCTCATGCTTGTTGTGGGTAAGATTTGCTCCGCTCCGGATTACAATGCTGTGTTCACACTCTTTTAAAGGCATGTAATGCCTCTTTTTTCGATTTGATTTTAAACTTCCGCGTAAGGAAGTATTGATTTTTCTGTGAATGAACACGACAATTGTTTACGCTTCATCATCTGGCAAAGTTAAACGCGGAAAGCTGTCTGCCCTGAAATCATCATCGTGATACATATTCTGTCCAGGAAACGGCAAAAAGCAAGCGGACAACATGTGTGCACAGCTGTGGTGATATTGCCTGATTCCAGGGAAATTACAGCGCAACAATAAGAGCAAGATCAAGTTTGCCATCGACGCACTTAAAGAAGTTAATGTGGCATGCCAGGCTTTCTTTGTCTTCATGTTTCAAGGGTGATACGCCTTTGCCGACGCCTGTGATTGTTTCTGCGCCCTGTGTCAAATGTCAGGCAGAGCCGACACGTCTCGGATTGGATCAGCACGGCTCGCTCCGCTGCGCCTTCTCTAGATATGGTGCCAGCTTGTGCTACAATGCCGGGATGTGCTGAGCCGCCGCGAATCTCAGAATGGCCCGCGAGGACTCGTTGAAGTGCCTACGCTCCCTCCTCTACGCTCTCAATTTACTCTTCTGGGTAAGACAAGACACCGGCAAGCAGGTGGCAGCTTCTCTGCTCACATTACACACTTTAATAAGGCTGAGTAGGCGTATTGCCACATGGGGCTGGCACGTAACTTGTCTCTGTACATGTAATAGAATTATTACCATCTTTCAAATTAAAAGTGGATGCCCCCTCGGTCACCATTCAATGAAATTAACGCGATCCTTCCCTTGCAGCGTACAGTATTCAGGGTTTCTCTACCGCTTACCTTTGAGACTTGTTGTAGTTGCTGCATTTCTTTGCGAATGTCTTACTTATTTAAAAGCGTATTTATTTAGTCCAATTCCCTATTTGCCTTTTCAGTTTTTTCTCGCTACAAAACCAAGTTTACTGCCTAAACATTTCAGACAAGCCTCCCTTAAGGAAGAGTTGGATTGTTTTGTTGCAATAAATTGCATTTCAGTGCAAGCACATAAACAGTACAGTATTCAAGACTCACATATTTATAGACATAATCTCCTAAGAAAATCAGTTACTCATCACATGAACAAATGTCCTATTAAAAGGCATGTTCTCCACTTGTGCCTGTGTAGGTTTTTCCATCATTTATTCCAACTTTCCTACCACATGTCCATGTTAGAATTCCCATTGTTTCTGAGTATCCCAGTAGTAATAGAGAATGAATGTGCCCTGTGATAATCTGGCAACTGGTTCAGGATTTGTACCCTCTTGTACCCAGTGCTGTCAGAACAGGCTAACACAGAACTGGGTAAATGGGTTAGATTCTATTGTAGATTCCATTAGAAAACAGATGAGTGGATAATGTAAAGCATCTTGCTAAGGAATTCAGAAAAAAAAATCTCATCTGCTCAAATTCCTGAGAATCACTGTAATAGAGGTTTTCATTTTAGGCCAAGATGCATAGGATTTTAGCAACTTATTTTGTAAACTAACTGCATCTATGTGAGGCCATACGTTTGAATCTATTAACAAGTATTTCAAGAAGTTACCATACTGTGTTGATTATGATTTGTTGCTTTAAGGTTTGCCATCTCCTGAATTACATGTTTGCATGTTAGGTTGTAATCATTAAAATAGTTAATTGTTTATAGATGGGATCTGCCTTTTTCTTTGTTATAGCAAGAGTTGAATTAAGAAGATTGCAGTGACATTAATGAAAGTAAGCTCAGTCAAAGCATTGCTACAAAGAAAGTCAAACTATGGAAAAAGAACCTTTAATAATGGGCATGTTAAAGTGCATCATTATCTGTATGTTAGGTGTCTGCTTATGTTAGTAATTAATGCACTTTATGTTATATACAAGTCAGTGTGCTACCTTTATTTTCTATGCAGCTCATTTTTTGTGGATGTGAACTTTTCAAAAAGTGAATATTGGACTGTTCAGGTATTTGGTTTTGAAATGTGTATTGCAATTGTACTAATCCTTTAGAGTAATTTGTGATACTGCATGCTGTTAATGGTACTACATCAAATAGTGATTGAGCAATTGATTCACTAAGTTTCTATAGAAATGAATGATGTTGTCATACATATTTCAGAACAAGCAACTCCCTGTCCATATTGATGAGCAAACTATCAGCATGGTCAAATTTTATTTTCTTTGAATTGATTATCCATCCATCCTTTGCAAAACCTGCTTAATCCACTTTAGGGTTGCAAGGGCTGAAGTCTGTCCTTGCTACATCAGGCTAAAGTCAGGAAACAATCCAAGATGGGGCTTCAGTCCATCCAAATTTTTATTGATTCACAAAGCAATGTATATAAGATAATAATTGACATTCACTTCATAGTGTTTCATATTCTATCACAGATTCATAGTTTACTAAATAGTACAATACATAGTTATAAGTTTTAATAAGTCAGCAAATTCTTTGATGAATGG
Source organism: Polypterus bichir lapradei (assembly GCA_026402145.1). Classification (NCBI taxonomy): domain Eukaryota; kingdom Metazoa; phylum Chordata; class Cladistia; order Polypteriformes; family Polypteridae; genus Polypterus; species Polypterus bichir. The sequence goes on from JANRMT010062792.1 coordinate 58,695,385, forward strand.
ATGTGCGGGTAATTTCTTTACATTGTCCCACCACAAATTTTTTGCAAAAACACTGGCTATTTCATGTTACATATTTATCCTCTTGAGCAATTATTATTATACACAAACCTCTGTAGATAAACACTCCATACTGGAAATTTGGTTTTATGTAATTACTTTTTTAAAGTCTCTTTTCCAAAAACAGGCTCATGTCCACTGCCTAACTTTAGAAGTTTTGTGTTTAATTGAGTAGCCCTGAATGAGATGAGAAAAGAAGCATCTGAATTGGTATCGACCAACACTAAACAAACAGTAGTAGATAAATAAGTAATAAACATCCATCCGTTATGCAACCCACTATATTCTAACTATAGGGTCACGGAGGTCTGCTGGAGCCAATCCCAGCCAACACAGGGTGCAAGGCAGGAAATAAACCCCGGGCAGGGCGCCAGCACACCACAGGGCACGCACACACACACCAGGGTCAATTTAAAATCGCCAATCCACCTAACCTGCATGTCTTTGGACTGTGGGAGGAAACCGGAGCACCCGGAGGAAACCCACGCAGACACGGGGAGAACATGCAAACTCCACTCAGGGAGGACCCGGAAAGTAAACCCAGGTCTCCTAACTGCAATGCTGCAGCGCTACCCACTTCGCCACCGTGCTGCCCCTACGTAATAAACAACAAAAAAAAATCATTTTGAAACCTAGTTAATCAAGTTCAGAGTCATGGGGGACTGGAACCTAGCCCAGTAACCCTGAGGGTAAGACAGAAATCAGAATAAGATAGGGTGCTATCATATTGTAGTGCACTCACCCACATACCCATACCCTTACTCAAACACTCACAGTAGCAGGGTGTTGTACAGTGTTTGCCATTATGGATGTAATGAGAAGTCAAGCAAAATGACACCATTAATTGGGTAACTAAAAAGATTGCAAGATTGCACAAGCTTTTGAGGCAGCTTTGGTCCCTTCTTTAGGCAAGATTTAAGAAGAAGAAGGGGCCTGAGCTGCCATGAAAGGGAGTGATGACTCATTTGTTATAGTTCTTTGTGCACAGTATAATAGAGTTTTCATCTTCAAATTCACTTTTCATATTGGCTTATTGAGCTTTGCTTTGCCTTAGCATATCATAGCATACAATAAATTGTTTAAATGAGCACCAACATTACAGCTAAACTAAACTGTACATGATCAATGTTAGCGAGAGGAAGGTGCAAGATAAACCAGTTGCATCATTTTAATGGCAGCATATAAAATTATTCACTTATTAGCTATTACAGTGCTTCCTAGGGACTCACTATAGCTGCAGGTTTTTGTTCCAACCAGACTCCTGGGCTAATTAAGTGATGTGTTATTTCCCAAGTTCTGTGTTTTGGG
>JANRMT010062792.1:58702562-58713605 GCA_026402145.1 Polypterus bichir lapradei
TAAATTACAAACGCCAGCGGCAGCCTGTCTATGAACTTAATTTAAAGTTTAGGTTTACATCGTGCTTTGTTTCCGAAGTAGCAGAACTCATGAATATGGCTGTATATGTCACTCGCTCGCTTCTTATTGTTTCGCTGCCTTCTCAATTATATAATGCATGTTTTCTTCAGCACTTTTTGGGCCTCTTCCTGGTTTTCTACGTACTGCGTGATTACGTGGGAGGCGTGATGATGTCACACGACACTCCGCCCCCACGGGTTTACAGCTCATCTCCATTACAGTAAATGGAGAAAAACAACTTCCAGTTATAACCATTACGCGTAGAATTTCGAAATGAAACCTGCCCAACTTTTGTAAGGAAGCTGTAAGGAATAAGCCTGCCAAATTTCAGCCTTCTACCTACACGGGAAGTTGGAGAATTAGTGATGAGTCAGTCAGTCAGTCAGTGAGAGCTTTGCCGTTTATTAGTATAGATATGTCACTCGCTCGCTTCTTATTGTTTCGCTGCCTTCTCAATTATATAATGCATGTTTTCTTCAGCGTATTTTGGAGCTCTTCCTGGTTTTCTACATAGTGCGTTGACAGTCAGTTCACGTGATTACGTGGGCGGCGTGATGATGTCACACGAAACTCCGCCCCCATGGCGGTCAAGCTCAACTCCATTACAGTAAATGGAGAAAAATACCTTCCAGTTATGACCATTACGCGTAGAATTTCGAATTGAAACCTGCCCAACTTTTGTAAGGAAGCTGTAAGGAATAAGCCTGCCAAATTTCAGCCTTCTACCTACACGGGAAGTTGGAGAATTAGTGATGAGTCAGTGAGTGAGTGAGTGAGTCAGTGAGGGCTTTGCCTTTTATTAGTATAGATTTCAGAATCAGAAATGTCACCATTCTTTAAACCTATCCCATCTTACATCTGTTGATGACAAAACAATTGTATCGTTATCTTCTAGCATTTTGTTACTGATTCAGACTGCCCAGATTGTCTATCTCTTTTTAGCCAGTATAGCTCAGGTAGTATAACCTGTTCATATTGCCCAGATATTCTTCTTCCTGATGACAATTAACTCGCAACAGCCCAACCTCTCAGGCACATATTTGTCATTCAACAGGGTTACTAAAGTGTGAGATAGGCACTCAGCAATATTATTTAAAAATTTCTTCAAATGGTTGATTCTTGGAAAACCTGAGATGTTGGTTCTCAGAGTCAACTGAGTGGACAGGCATCTCTCTTCAGGATGCCAGCTTTACTTAAACGTAAACCCAATCATTCATGGATCAGTCATCCATCCATACATTATCCGTCCCGCTATATCCTAACTACAGGGTCACAGGGATCTGCTGGAGCCAATCCAAGCCAACACAGGGCACAAGGCAGGAAATAAACCCTGGGCAGGGCGCCAGCCCACCGCAGATGGATCAGTCATCCTTACTTAAGTTACTTATTCAATTAAATGATCTATTTGAATTGAAAGAAGAGCTGTATTAGCATTCAATCATATGTCTGTTTAAGGTGTTTAAACAGATGTGATTCCTTCACAGACCAGAATAGGGCACATGTCTCACCATGCACACTAACTCAGGCTGGGCTAATGTAAAGTTCTAGTCGATCTATGATAATTTATTTAGACTTCAGATTTAAACACACACAGCCATATGAGAGGTGATATTTAAGCTACACATACAGGTAATCGTCAACTTACGACCACATTCGGTTCTAACGGACTATCGCAAGTAGATCTGGACATAAGAGAGGCCGATATATGCATTCAAACCTAACTGTATGTATAGTACTGTATATAGTAAGTCCCTTAAGTCAACTCGCTAAATAATTTACATTTAATTATTAATGATAAACTTGAATTGGCTCATCTGTAAATTGTAGTCACAAAACACAAAGGCCTACTGTATATAAACTTATTAAATATCTAGATGACTGAATATATCTTTGCTTACAGTAAATGAACACTGATACTCTTGAGCAGATTTTGGTTTGTTCAACAAAAGCTCCTGTCACACTTCACAACTTTTTCAACAATTTTCAGTTGCAGACTTTATTTACATAATCTTCATGTGTCGAGGCGGTAGTGGCAATCTCCCATGATCACCAGGAGTAATATGATGTCCCCAATGATTCATTCAATGCGACTTATATCAACAAAATAACAGAGGTTTGATTTTTCTTCAGTCGTAGGGGGTGGGCAGTTATGCCTATAAGAGTTGACTGTCAATGAGTGCATACTCAGAAGTACAATACATATATTCAGCCACTAGAAAAAAATTAAGCAGCTATTTCAAACAATACAAACACAATAGAAGGCTTATTTATCTGATGTCTCATGCTAGTCATATCTTTGTACCATAGCAGAAAAAGAAAAATAAAAGAGCTAAGATTGTGGCTGAATTGGCCATTCTTGGAAAGGTTTGCTACAGGCACCAATACTGTTTAGCAGCATGTTCATTCCCTGTTATAATGTGGTAGTTATTCTGGAAATGTTTAACTGTGCTGAAAAGTCTGTATGGAGTCCTGTACTCCTGTCATTCCCTTTGAATCCTTTTTCTTAAGGCAATGAGATCCAGTAACATCTTTGCAAATTAAGGTGAATGTCTAGTTTGTACAGTTTGATTCTAACTATTAGGAGAAAATGTGTTTAAACATTTCCAAACATTGCTGAATTTAGCCAAGTACACTATTTTGCTGCAGGATAATTTAATACCCGCCAGGTACCATACTTGACAGACTGCACTTTGTGTTTTATTTTAATCTGAACTGCAGTAGGCTAGAACCTGCCAGTGCTTTTGTAATGCAGTAGTGTGCCATCTGCTGTGATGAGATGTACTGCAGTGCTACACGCCACCAACAATGAATGTTAAAAGCAAACATAATACGGTGGATTCAGAAAATATTTATACCATTTCACTTTTTTCACATTTGGCAATGTTGCATCCTTGTTCCAAAATAATTTAAATTAATTTTTCCACTGCATCAAGCAACACTGAGTATGCCAGAAAGATAAAAGTGAAAACAGGATTTTAGACCCTCTCAGGCTCCATTAGGTTAAATGGAGTCCACCTATTTTTTAGATCTCTCAAAAGATGTTCAAGTCTGGGCTCTTGCTGGGCAACTCAAGGACAATCCCAGAGATGTCCTTAAGCCATTCATGTGTTGTGTTTGGATTATACATTGGGTCATTGTCCCGATGGAAGGAGAACTTTTGGCCTAGTATGAGGTCCAGAGCATTCTGGAGCAGGTTTTCATTGATTATATTTCTGTACTTTGTTTAGCTTTCCCGCAACCCAGTCTAGTCTTCACTGAAAAATAACTCTACAGCAACCACCATGCTTCAACCTTGGAATGGTATTGCATGGGTAATAATAGGTGCCTGGTTTCCTCCAGACTTGACACTAATCTTGGTTTCATCAGACCAGAGAATCTTGTTTCTCACAATCTGTGAATCCTTTAATTTCCTTTTTGTACACCTCAAACAGGCTTCATGTGTCTTTTACCAAGGAAAGACTTCTGTCAGTTCACTCTGTCATAAAGCTCAGATCAGTGGGGTGTTCCAGTGATGGATGTGCTTCTGGAAGTCCGCCCCCAACCCCCAAATACCTACACAGGTTCTCTGAAGCTCGATAAGAATGTCCAGCGTGTTTTTGGTCACCACTGTTACCATGGCCCTTCTCCCATGATTGCTCAGTTTGGCAAAGGGTGACCAATTCTAGGAAGAGATGTGATTCTTCCAGACTTTCATTTAAGATTTATGAAAGCAACTGTACCCTTGGGAACTTTCAGTGCTGTAGCAATTTTTTTGTAGCCTTCCCCACTTCTGTGCCTTGACAAATTCTTGTCTCAAAGCTCTGTAGGAAATTCCTACAACCTCATCATTTGGTTGTTGCCCAGGTACACATTGCCAGCTCTGGGACATTATATTACCAGATGTGACCCTTTACTAATCATGTGCAATCAAATACATTGACCACAGGTCAAGTTGTAAAAATAGCTAAATGAATGGGATGCATGTGAGCCAAATTTCAAGTGTCATACTGAAGGGCCTGATGCTTGTGTTAATGTGATGATATTTTTTTTTCCAGTTTTTATTTTTGATAGATTTGCAAAAATTTCCAAAATCCTGCTTTTGCTTTGTCATTCTGAGGTACTAATTGTAGCTTGATTTGGGGGAAAAAATAATTTAAATGATTTTAACACAAACCTGCAACATAGCAAAATGGGAAAACGCGAAGGAGTCTGAATCAACTGAATACAATTTCTCCCAGTTAAAACAATCTTTCCATTTTATTTTAGATGATGAACGTCGCCCAACATTGTTAGTAGAATGTTTGTTTTCGTTAAGCTTGCTAAAAATGTGAAGTGCAAATAATGGAGCCATTTGTTTATGGCAGTCAGATTCAAAAGTCTGTACAATTGCAAGTGAATTACATCCCAGGGGAGTGTTTATGCTCTAGACATTAAGCAAATGATTTTGATTCATATCTTTTGTCTTTTGGGATTTTGATTATTGGACGTAAAAAAGAGAAAGAGAAAAGTTAATTTAAATAGTTTCCATTCTGTTTTTAAATGTGTCATAGCTTATTGTGGGCTGCCAATGTAAATGCATTAAAAATGCCCTATTAACTTCAGAGCAGCAGTTAGTTTTTTCTGTGCCACTGATCAGGGAAATATAAATGGATTTTGAGTCAAGAATTGTTGGTTTGCAATTTTCTAATCAGTAGGGCTTACTAAACATTGACATTTTACTTATTGACCTTCCTTTATAATGACCCCATTTCCTTATGCATTTCTTTGATTGAACAGTTTTTTTGTGTTCTGTGAGGGAAAAAGAAAATCCTAAAGAAACAAAATAGCGTGATGTTTTAATGAGAGAGTTGTAAATTTTTTTTACATTATAAGTAGATAATATTTCAGGAGACGAATGTGAAAAAGTAATTTAATACTTTCTTACATTAAATCCAAAAATGCATCACTTGCTGTTATATACCATATATGACTGATATTCTGCACCAATATAGAAAACTAATATAGTACTATATACTAAACTGCTTATTGCAATACTGTTGCATCAGTATTGTATGGCTTGAAAATAGGTGATACTTTTTACAGAAAAGAAAAGTTTTCTGTATGTTGGGCTAAATATGTTAAACACTATCTTGTCCAAATATTTTCCTTTGATAACTTGGATTAAATTTATATTATGTATGCAAGAATTAAATAAAGGTGTAGTTTAAATATGTTGTTACTGTATAGGGTTTGTTAATATTATTATTACTATTAAAATGAGTTGTTAGAGAATCTAGCAGTTGGCCTGAAAAAATTTTGTTTATATGCTTTGAATCAGAAAAAAAAAATTCTTCACTATTATAAAATCCCTGCCATTTCCACATGCTGTGCTTTTTAAGCACTGCCACAGAGTTCTCCAACTGGTGCGGAAACTCATTTAATTTTTTTATTAATGCTACCTGAAATTCCCTCTGGCTCAGTTATGCATCTTCTAACATATTAAGCAGAGTGTGGATGTTCCTGTTTATGGTATTTTTTTTTTTTCATTTTGTTTGAGTTGTAACAGACTCAAGAACATGAAATATATTTATTCTGTCTATTTATGTAAGTATATAATTAACAATTTTAAATCTAGTATGTAAGATCCTGCCACAATTTTAAACTGTATTGTAGGATAGACATATGCACTTTAAACACAAAATGTACTTTAGATGAAAACTTTCAAATTTTAATACTTGACTTCCAGAATACAGCACTGCGATACATTATATAAGTTCTTCACTGTATGTGAAATTATTTCCAACTATGATTTTTGCCGCCTTTGTGTAGATTTTTATAGTATCCTTGACACAAAGAGAGAGACCTACAATTGTCGACTTTTCATTAACCTAAAAAATATAAAGGGCAAATTAAGTATTTTTGAAAATAGAAAGCTGTACCTTTTTCTGGAAAACATTCAATTAACTTTTAGTGCCTGTTGTTTAATGTTGTGTTTGACCACCCAGCCGTAGAGAACAGTTTTTCTTTGAACACACAGCCTAGAGGAATAGTAGCACTCAGTTAAAACCTGTTGAAGAGCTACTATAAAGGCTAGTAATTGACATCTTTCCCATGATGTAACATTCTAGTTAAGTGCTTGATTTTGCATTAATGCAGTATTCTTTTTTTCATTTATGATTACAGACTTCTTACTATAAGTAAGAATAAATAAAACTGAGATTCAGCAATGTAGTAAATATATAATTTTTACAGTTCTGGGACAGAATAGTCATTATCTAATCACTTTAAAGACCATTTATGGGGGTCTTAGAGCAAGATAAACTATGCAAGTCTGTGCCTTTCTTTCTTATTTAGAGGTCATCATTTAATTTGATCAGATTGCTAAATCTCTTTCACAATTATGAACATTTTTGGCTTGCATTTAGAGTTTTATGAGACTATAAAACAAGCTTATTTGTTAGCTAACAGCATAATAAGTCCTTTTTTAATCTTAATGGAGTTGTCAGCTTTACTGTATAAATGAAACACTTTTTGGAATATTTATGTAATATTCACAATATTTTTTATTTTATTCACTTGCTTCACAACTGTGCAACTTGAAACAGTCATTATAAATAATTATTTTGGTTAAGCACATGTAGAATGTGGGTTGCACAATGTGCAGTATTATCATTTCATAGACTTTGGAATCTGGGATGGGGAGATTTCTGTGTGTAGTTTGCATGGTGTCCTAATGCTTATGTGTGGGTTTCATTTTAATGCTTACATCTTCTTACACTGCGAAACGTGGGGATTGGCATTTCTAAATTCTCCAGCGTATCTGTCTTGCTTTTTTGTGGAATACAGTGGAGCAGATTTCTATCTGGGGTTGAGCCATCTAACCTTAGTTTTGTCAAAAGAGTTGCTGGGCTTCCAGCAACCCTGAACTGAATGAGAATGTCAGAATAATTAATACAGTCCCAGGAAGGTATAATCAGTAATAGTATTAGTTCGAATAATACTTGCTTAAGTATCATGTCCACAAACTTATAGATACTTTAAGATCTTTAAGATACTTTAAGGTACTTTAAGATATTAAACACATTTAAAATTTAGTCTTTTAAATAGTAGTAGTGGTGGTATGTAAACTTCACTAATATAGCTAATTAGTACTGAAGGTTTTGGGTATGTTAATTGCACTTGGCATTTGCTTTCATTTCCAAACAAAATATTTATTTTTATTTAAAATGTGTAGTTGGAAGAATGTTTGTCTTTTGTATATCTAACGATAACTTTGGTTTTGTATTGTTGAATTTTACAAACAACTAATGTACTAGGTATATTTCAAATGGAGCACAAAGAAGCCCAATAAAAGGATATTTTACCTTGAAATAAAGACATTGAAGAATTAAAGTCCCCTTTATATAGAATTATATGATCCCACTAAATTAACTCCTCTCCTTTTTTCTTTGCTGAAGCTATTGCATTTCAATAGTTAGCAGGAGATTTATCAAAAACATAGAAAATTATCAGAGTGGCACTAGAGAATGTGAAGCTTGGTCTGCTGAGTACAAACAGCATATTGAGAATGTGGTTCTGCCTGAGAGAATCACTGCTTCTGGAAATACTGTGATAAATGCACTGATAAACACAGAAAGCAGAGAATTTAGAAGTAAAAGCCTGTCAACAGCCAAGGAAGTGTTCAGTTAGAGAAATTTTTCATTGCTTGTACGAATACAATGAAATTAAGTACACTTTCCTGAAGTGAAATCAGAGTGAACAGCGTAAATCATGCTCTTGGGAGCAGGTAGTGATCGGTTTACACTGCATTCTCTAAAGTGACAGAGGGTTTTATAGCTCAGAAAAAATAATCTGTTATGTTGTTTAACACTGATCTAAATTTTTCCCCCACTCTAACAGCTACTTTGAAATTTTTACCTGAGTAAATACTGGATTTTTATCATAAAGTCAGTTATAGTTATAGTTATAGAGTTATAGAGGTTTTGAAAACGGTCATTATATGAAGTTGGAAAACTTGACTTTGTAAATGCATAATACCGCATTTAATAGAGTACTACATTTTAATAGAAGAACAATAGGCTTATATAAAATGAAGCTAAACTTTATTAACTTCTTTCATTTTTTTGTGAATAACTGCATTAAAATTATGAAAAGTGAGAAATTATGCAAGAAACGGTACCTTTTTCACTTTTTTTCACAAAAAAATTATGTATATATTTTTTCCTTTTTATTTTTTTTTTTATCTTTAGAGTATTTTTATGATTAGAATAAAAACCATAGACAGAAATAAAATAAAAATCAAATAGATCACCTAGATATATTCGTGTTTATACTTTTTATTATATTTGTTCTTATGCTTTGGGTTTAAGAAAACACATTATAAATTAAATGTTTTGTATTATTACTTTTATGTATTCAAGAACATCAGGCATCAAGAATTGAGGTTGGACATTCTAACATGAAACAATATTATTTAAAAGGGAGATCTTTCTGATACACTCATACACTTTTTATGACAAGCAATTGGGCCTGCCTTTTCAAAATGTATCAGACTTTTTCATTTAGAAAGCTATTGTGTTTCAGTTGAGTGGGAGGAAGTCTTTAAAGTTACCATATGCTATCCATTCTATTGGCATCTAATACATAGAAAATACTTTTCTTGTAGGCTTTCCAGAAAAAAATAGAAAGAACTATGCTCAGTTTTTAAAATACTCATTGCTCCTCTTTTATTTGCTGAAGTGATAATTAGGGTGGTGTTATTTCTAAGGTGTTTGGTAAGGGTGACAAAAGATAACTAAAATTATTTCAATTAAATAATATCTACCTGTAGTACAAAGATTTTCAGAAAGTTACAGTTCTTCATTGCATGGTAGTTGTGAGTATGTTACTACATAATGGCATACAGATACATAACAGCAAAATAAACATGGATTCACCAGAATTTTGGTAAAGTGGATAAAAATTGATGCACTAAATAACATGTGAAACTGCATCTCGTACACCGCCAAGTCCTGCAAAGTCTGAAGGAAACAACTAATAAAGATGCATACAGCAAGGGGCAACGCTCTTTTCTTTGCTTAACTGAGGCTTTTAAGGTGTTTATTCCGTAGAACATTTAACTTGGATAACCGTGTGGAATAAGAATTGGTTATAGTATTATTATTAAAAATTTCACTTACTATTTTTGGTTTTGAAGTTTTGTGAATTTTTTCCAACGTCAATTGTTAAGCACAAGTTTGCAATTGATAAAGGTCTAAAAACGATATATCTGTTTATTGATTTTGAGCCTGAAAAATCTGAAACAGCTTCATTATTATGTGCTTTTATACTTGGGTAGATATCTGACTTCTTTCAAATCAGAGTTTTCACTATAAACTTACAAGATGTCCTGTAGCCTAATAATTGTCATATTTAAACTTTGGATAGTAATACCCATTATTTTTAGCACACTTACACTAAAATTGAAGGCTAAAGATATGTATTTGTTAGCCATAGGTATCTTAGAATGTTGTCAGCTTTACTAGATTTTTTTATATAATCTGGCTTTTCATGTTAATGAAATTGCTTTCCTAATAGAATTCAGTTACTTTTCTGTACGTGCATATCCCAATTGCAAATTAGACTTTTGCTTTTCGTGGACATGGGGACATTGTTGAGGACCCGAGTGGCTGGACCAGACCAAGGGGACGCCCATGTAACACCCTGGCTGTGGCAGATAGACAGTCATTTCCAGAGGGTGGGTCTGGACCATGTGTCTGCCTGGGAGGGTTACCATCCAGGATCCTGAGCTGTTTCATTGTGTGGTGGGTGCAGCAACGCGCTGTACCAGTGCATGCTTCCCAACCTGACCTGACCAGACCTTACCTGACATGGGGAAATGTTTTTCATTGATAGCATAATGTATACCTAGAACCACACTTTAGAGTGTGTTTAGTCTAATATGACATTCTGTATTGTTTTTATTATGTTTAACTACTACGGTAATACCATTCTCATCATATAATTTTTTTTACTTAGAAAACTCATTGTTGGACCTTGTTTTGCCCTGTAAGGAAATAATGTAAATGTAAACAGATAGGAGCTTTCTTTTTCAGTTTATACTTGAGTTGTATTAACTCTAAGGTGTTAACAAGTATTTTCTTTGCATGAGTCATTTTTAATATTTGTTGCGTTTTCAACATCTAGCACTAGTTTCTGCATTTTCTTTTGGTTTGTAGATGACTAAATTATACTTAAAGTAGAATTGGACAGTTCCTCTTGCTAGTGTAATAAAAATGGCAAGTCCAATTTCTCATCACTATAAGATATGCAAAGTACATTTTTATTCACCTTTCTCTTATCTCTGCTGTGAAGAGTTGGGGGTGGGATGGCTTTGTTTAGAAGTAGGGATTAAGCCATTTCTCTATTGCTTTGCAAAGTGTTATTACATACTGTTTATAAAGGTAAATAATTAGGTTAATAAAATGTTTGTATTTTTTAAACTAAATTTGTGAATTACCATTCTTGAACTATAACCTATGCATTTGATATTCCCCATACTATATGCCGTAATGACATTATCTAAAAAAAATTTGATGATTGAAAGGGAGAAGATGGTAAATAATACTTAAGGCTTACTTTGCCATAACTATATTATTTCCTCAAGGTGTGTTTTATGTCATTTTAAATTCCCAGATGCCCCATAATTTTAAAATGTCCTTTATTGAATTTTATCATAGACTAGCAGAATACCCGCGCTTCGCAGCGGAGAAGTAGTGTGTTAAAGTACTTATGAAAAAGAAAAGGAAATATTTTAAAAATAATGTAACATGATTGTTAATGTAATTGTTTTGTCATTGATATGAGTGTTGTTGTCATATCTATCTCTCTCTCTCTCTCTCTCTCTCTCTCTCTCTATATATATATATATATATATATATATATATATATATATATACACATACATAGCAAAATACCCGCGTTTGCCAGCAGAGAAGTAAAAAGGAAACATTTTAATAATAACGTAACATGATTGACAATGTAATT
>JANRMT010062792.1:58713705-58725562 GCA_026402145.1 Polypterus bichir lapradei
CTATCTATCTATCTATCTATCTATCTATCTATCTATCTATCTATCTCCTTGATCATTAAATTATATTAGACTTAGCTATACCAGTAGTACGTGGCTTTCAAGACTTATATAGTTTTGGGTTGACATCCGGAATCTCAAGTTATTAATTTATATGAACTGTCTATTTTTAAAATGACTCAGTTTGTTGTTTTTGGTCATGATCCTGCTAAAATATGAATTTTCTGCAGAGATTTACAGTAGTCTGTTGCATTTTGTGTTGCTTGCTTAAGACTTTTCTTGTGCTTAATGGATATTGGACAGGTTTTCTTTTTTTGTAATAGCACAGAGCTTTGTCTCTCTTGGCCATTTAACCTTCAGCTGCTCTTTATAACAACATTTACAAACTTTGACAAATATTTTTACCAGTCTATCCATCCATTTTATTTACCTCTCTTTTTTTCTAGGTTTCTAGAAGGTAGTGTCTTTCCTATCAACACTGGCTGAAATGCAAGGGCCAACGCTGGATAAAAGCCCAGTCTATTGCACAGCCATGCACACTCACTTACAGTATACAGTACCAGTTTAGAGATGCCATTTGCCTAAGGTGCATATCTTGTGATTTAAGTTGAAAACAAAGCTGCTGTTGAAACCACACGAAGAGATGTGCAGAACATGTAAACTACACAAAGACAATGTCTGTACAGAAACCAAAACCAAGGTCATTGGAGCTCTGAGGAACCAATGAGTGTGTTTACATGCGCTTTAATAACTTGGTTATTCATACAAAACCTGGGGCCTCATGCATAACTCCGTGCATAGAATTCACACTAAAACATGGCGTACGGAAATGTACGTATGCACAAAAAAATCCAGATGCAGAAATCTGTGCCATACGCCAACGTTCCACGTTCTTCTGCTCCATAAATCCTGGTCAGCGTGAAAAGCAATGCATGTGCATGTGCCTGTTGCCACACCCAGACTCCTCCCAGAATTATGCCTTTTTGAATATGCAAATCAATATAAATAGCCCCTTATGGTTTGCGCTATGTGAAAAGACAATGGCAAAAAGCACGGGGGAAAAAGAAAAATTTCAGCGAATACCAAGTAGAGGAAAGGAGAAACATACTATTTGTTGGCTTAAGCAGTGATATAAACAACAAAAGGGAGTTGATTGAGTAACACAGTGGCGGAGAAACTCGAAAGTTCATGTTCAGAAAGTCGAAAAGTGCCTGAAAAAAATAAGTAGTGGTCAGATATCAAAGTTGCCGCGAAAAGGCAAGTCGTAGCCCACCGTCTGAGTGTCATATGGAAGTGTATTAGGGTACAGAGAAAAGAACAACAAAATAGGGACACAGTTGAATAAAATGTCCAAATCTCAACTTTAATCTTGAAATTTCCACTTTAATCACATAGTTTATTTTGTCATTAAACTAGAACGTCATAAACTTTATCCTAAAATTTAATTTACTAGTTTCCCAGATCCCATCGTAACTAAAATAGCATGTTAAATGCTTTGTATTCTGTGTGTTCTTCTTATGTGTATGAATCACTATGTGCTTTTTAAACGAGCTTTCTCTTCTGTCGACAGGACACAGAATACATTACATTCATGATATTGCAACTCTCTGAACAATTTAAATATTAAGATGTATACTTGATATCATTTTCATAATGATAGGAATTACAGCATGTATTAATGATGAGCTGGTGCCCTGTCCAGAGATTGTTCCTGTCTCCGCAAGATGCATACTATGCTGTACGCGACCCTCAATGAAATAATTTATTACAGCAGTACATTCTCTGTCAAACGCACTAACCTCTTATTCCTGTTCTTCCATTTCTTTCTCCAAGCAAACAATTCCCACTTGATCAGCTCTGTAATAATGCCAAGCCATCTGTAAGCTTAGAACGGCAATTCTTCAAAACTTTTATGGAACATTGAAATATCTTCGTATTACATGCTTAATTATTCTGTCCATCTATCCGTCCAGGGTTGTGCCAGTCCGAGCAAGCATACAGCGCGAGACAGAAACAATCCCTGAACTGGGCACCAGCTCATCGCTACCACTATCCACCATGTCCTCACATGCTTAATTATTAATATACAGTACATTATTTAAATGAAGTTAAAAACTTACCTGTATAATGTAATAAACATATTCTACTGCATTGCATCTTAAAAATAATATCAAGAGCTCCAAAAAGATAGCGCTTGGAAATCTAAATCGACTTAGAAGACAGTCTTCATCATACAGTATGTAAATACACACTTTATAAAGTAGCTCAGGTTGTGCAATATTATAACTGTAGTACAAGTTTACAGTGAGGTGATTGTACTTATAAGTACAAACAGTTCTATCAGGAACAACTGATGGACTGATTGAGTGCGTTTAGAGCACTTGGGATGAAACTGTTTCTCAACCGCGAGGTCCCTACAGGAAAAGCTCTGAAGCGTTTGCTGTACTGTATGGGAGAATTTCTTAAAGAGTGCGTGCATGGCTGAGACAGTGTGTGCTAGAGCTGTATCTTGATAATCTGATCAGCTGCTGTATAGCTGTGGTTCCACACTCAGATACAGTGGGTTAAATACTCAGCGGTGCACTGAGTGACAGCGGTAAAGCAGCTAGTATTTGGAATAGTTTGGCCATTCTGTGCACCATTATATGATTATGGGTTGATTACAATCAGATGCCTCAAACTAATAAACAATGTGAAGCTAATTTCAGTATATTTGATAAAGCCGTGTCAGGGATGTGAATCTAAAAAGTAAAGGGAAACCACACAGGAACAGTAGCACTGCTTTGACTCTGGGTGCCACCAGTTTGCAAAACTGAGCGGAGAACTTGCGTACGCAAGGGATTGACCTAGCGTGAAAATGTGCGTGACTTTACACCAAGTTTAGTTTTTATACATCGCAATGTGAGCATGGATAAAGGGGTATGCAACATTTTTTTGCGTACGCACTATTTATACAAGAGGCCCCTAGTGTCTAAAATGCCATGTAAATCCGTATTCTGGTTAGAGCAACTGGATTATTGGTCTCTGAGAAACTAGGTTAACAGGCGTAGATTTTTCCGCGAGTAAACCAGTTTGACCTTGTAAACCCTTAATCATGTTTCATTTAAGGAATTTGTAGTCCGCACATGTGCGTTGCACTGTGTCAGCCTGCGCGTATGTTAACTTTGCACACATTGTCAGCAGTCAGAGGTAGAAGTGTCCTAATGATACATTTATTGAGGCAGAGATTCAGACAATCACATTATTCCTTTTCCTGATTGAAATAATTTTTCTCAATATTTCAGAAATAATTTATGTTAATGAGCTGAATGTACAATACTAATCTTATGGTGTTGCAGACAATGCGTTAAAAGTAACATGCTTTATGTAGTCTGATAACCTATTATGTAGTATAATAACCTATATTTATTTTATCAAAGTGAAAATATTATTATTCCAGCAGCACTTTGTGTAAGGCAGGAAGCACACGTACTGGTATGCCACTCCTTTATAAAACAAGAAAATTATCACAGGCTTTATGCTTGTTTTTGGATTGACAGCGGCTGATGATGACGTTTAACTCTTTTTTTTGCGAAACTTAATGATGTTGAAGTGATTTGCTAAAGGAGAACTCTAGAAGCATACTTGCGCATGTAAACAGAGATTTTTAAGAATCCAGAATTTAGCCTTAATTAGTTTACTCAACTTCTGGTTTTGTGTGTGCATGTAAATGCACTAAATGTTAGCAACTCAACTGTGGTGCTGTTTTTATAGTAAGTCTTTTGTAAATGGTATATTCTTTCTTGCCAGATTCCAGAGCAGGCCTGCTCTAATGTATTGTTCTGCAAATTTTCAGAGTGATTCTTAGATTCGCACTGGCATCTGTAACCAGTTACTGCTTGTCTACTTCCAATGATGAACTCCAAGTATATACTTTGTAATGATAACTTGCACTTGCTGTATTTTGTGTCGTTATAGAATTTTGAAATTTTTAGAATTTTCTCTTACTGCTTGTGTATGTTTTGCAGTACCACTAAATCATTACCAGTTTGGTGAAACTTACAAAGATAGATCTGTTTAGTTTTGAACTAGCTTAATTAAACATTATCAGGAACTGTATCTCTTATTTTGCCATTTTTCTTTGTTAATCCAAAATGATTTAGGACTGTCGAAATGAATTGGTAAACACTTTATGATCTTATTTGAAAGTAAGACTGTGTTACATAACATACACATTGTTCAGTTTCAGTTATATTGAAAGTATTATGTAGAATGCAGATAATTTTGTAGGTTCGTAAATGTAAATTCAGATGTTAGAAGAATGGGAAGACTTTTACTGGTAGAGAATGATTTAATTGTGTTAAATCCATACCTCAATTAATTCTTTCATGATTATGAGTCATACTAAATGAATGTTAGGTTGGGAAAATTAATCTGTATGTAGGTTTCAATCTTACCTTTAGTTTTTGAAGTTTGAAATAATCTGGAAAATTAGTAGAAGAGCTACATGTAAGAGAGGCCATAGGGGTCAGGTGCAATGCGATATGGGTGGTAGCCAAAGGTGGGAACTCTGGCGTTCCGACCCTCGGTTGCCGAAACTGGCTCTTGGGACATGGAATGTTACCTCTCTGGCGGGGAAGGAGCCTCAACTGGTGCAAGAGGTTGAGAGGTACCGGCTAGATATAGTCGGACTCACCTCTATTCACGGTCTGGGCTCTGGAACCATTCCTGTTTAAAGAGGCTGGACTTTTTTCCACTCTGTAGTTTCTGTGGGTGAGAGGCGTTTGGCAGGGGTGGGCTTGCTTATGGCTCCCGGCTTGAGGCCAAGCATAGGGGTGTTCATATGTGCATTTGGCACCAGGACACCCTAGGCCTCAGTTCGATGATCGACTTTGTGGTTGTGTCATCGGACTTGCGGCCACATGTCTTGGACACTTGGGTGAAGAGAGGGGCGGTGCTGTCAACTGATTACCACCTGGTGGTGAGTTGGCGTCGATGGTGGGGGAGGATGCCGGTCAGGCCTGGTAGGCCCAAACGTGTTGTGAGGGTTTGCTGGGAACGGCTGGCAGAGTCCTCTGCCAGAAGTAGCTTCAACTCCCACCTCTGGCAGAACTTCGACCATGTCCTGAGGGAGGTGGGGGACATTGAGTCCGAATGGGCCTTGTTCTGTGCCTCTATTGTTGAGGCGGCTGACCGGAGCTGTGGCCGTAAGGTGGTCGGTGCCTGTCGAGGCGGCAATCCCTGAGCCCGTTGGTGGACAACAGCGGTGAGGGATGCCGTCAAGCTGAAAAAGGAGTCCTATAGGACCTTTTTGTCCTGTGGGTCTCTGGAGGCAGCTGATAGGTACCGGCAGGCCAAGCGGAATGCGGCTTCGGTGATTGCTGAGGCAAAAACTCGGGCATGGGAGGAGTTTGGGGAGGCCATGGAGAACGACTTTCGGACGGCTTTGAGGAGATTCCTGTCCGCTGTCCGGCATCTCAGGAGGGGGAAGCAGTGCAGTGTCAACACCGTATATATGGTGGGGATGGTGCGCTGCTGACCTTGACTCGGGACGTTGTGGGTCGGTGGGGGGAAATACTTCGAAGACCTCCTCAATCCCACTAACATGCCTTCCAATGAGGAAGCAGAGCCTGGGGACTCTGAGGTGGGCTCTCCCATCTCTGGGAGTGAGGTTACCGAGGTGGTCAAAAAACTCCTTGGTGGCAGGGCCCCGGGGGTGGATGAGATACGCCTGGAGTTCCTCAAGGCTCTGGATGTTGTAGGACTGTCTTGGTTGACACGTCTCTGCAACATCGCATGGACATCAGGGACAGTGCCTCTGGATTGGCAGACCGGGGTGGTGGTCCCCCTCTTTAAAAAGGGGGACTGGAGGGTGTGTTCCAACTACAGAGGGATCACACTCCTCAGCCTCCCTGGAAAAGTCTATTCGGGGGTTCTGGAGAGGAGGGTCCGTCGGATAGTCGAACCTCGGATTCAGGAAGAACAGTGTGGTTTTCGTCCTGGTCGCGGAACAGTGGACCAGCTCTACACCCTTAGCAGAATCCTGGAGGGTGCATGGGAGTTTGCCCAACCAGTCCACATGGACTTGTGGACTTGGAAAAGGCATTCGACCGTGTCCCTTGGGGAATCCTGTTCGGGGTGCTCCAGGAGTATGGGGTACCGGACCCCTTGATAAGAGCTGTTCGGTCCTTGTGCAACCGGTGTCAGAGCTTGGTCCGCTTTGCTGGCAGTAAGTCGAATCCGTTTCCAGTGAGAGTTGGACTCGCCAGAGCTGCCCTTTGTCACCGATTCTGTTCATAACTTTTATGGACAGAATTTCTAGGCGAACCCAGGGTGTTGAAGGGGTCCAGTTTGGTGGACTCAGGATTGGGTCACTGCTTTTTGCAGATGATGTTGTCCTGTTTGCTTCATCAGGTCATAATCTTCAGCTCTCTCTGGATCGGTTCGCAGCTGAGTGTGAAGCGGCTGGGATGAGAATCAGCACCTCCAAATCCGGGACCATGGTCCTCAGCTGGAAAAGGGTGGAGTGCCCTCTCAGGGTTGGGGGAGAGATCGTGCCTCAAGTAGAGGAGTTCAAGTATCTCGGGGTCTTGTTCACGAGTGAGGGAAGAATGAAGTGTGAGATCGACAGGCGGATCGGTGCAGCATCCGCAGTGATGCGGGCTCTGCATTGGTCTGTCGTGGTGAAAAAAGAGCTGAGCCGTAAGGCAAAGCTCTCAATTTACCAGTCGATCTACGTTCCTACCCTCATCTATGGTCATGAGCTATGGGTTGTGACCGAAAGAACGAAATCGCGAATACAAGCGGCTGAAATTAGTTTCCTCCACAGGGTGTCTGGGCTTTCCCTTAAAGACAGGGTGAGAAGCTCAGTCATCCGGGAGGGGCTCAGAGTAGAGCCGCTACTCCTCTGCATCGAGAGGAGTCAGATGAGGTAGCTCGGGTATCTGATCAGGATGCCTCCTGGACGCCTCCCTGGTGAGGTGTTCCGGGCACGTCTAACTGGGAGGAGGCCACGGGGAAGACCCAGGACACGCTGGAGGGACTATGTCTCCCGGCTGGCCTGGGAACGCCTTGGGATTCTCCCGGAAGAGCTAGAAGTGGCCAGGGAGAGGGAAGTCTGGGCCTCTCTGTTCAAGCTGCTGCCCCCGCGACCCGACCCCGGATAAGTGGAAGAGGATGGATGGATGGATGGCTTGAGGCCTGCACGTTGGGGTTCTCCCTGTTGGACGAGAGGGTTGTTTCCCTACACTTTCGAGTTGGGGGAAGGACATTGACTGATGTTTGCGCTTACGCGCCGAACGACAGTTTCATAGTACCCAGCCTTCTTGGACTCCCTGGAAGAGGCGCTGCGAGGCGCAACTCCTGGGGACTCTATTGTCCTACTGGGAGACTTAAATGCTCATGCCAGCAACGACAGTGAAACCTTGAGAGGTGTGATTGGGAGGAACGGCTTCCCTGATCTAATCTCGAGTGGTGTTCAGTTGTTGGACGTCTGTGTTGGTCATGGATTGTCCATAACGAACACCATGTTCGAGCATAAGGGTGTCCATAGGTGCACTTGGTGCCAGGATGACCAAAGTCGCATCGCGATGATCGACTTTGTAATTGTGTCATTAGATCTGCGACCTTATGTCTTGTGCACTCGGGTGAAGAGAGGGGCTGAGCTGTCAACTGATCACCACCTGGTAGTAAGTTGGATTAGATGGCGGGAGAAGCTGCCAGACAGACCCAAACGTATAATGAGGGTCTGCAGGGAACGTCTGGCGGAGGAACCAGTCAGAACGATCTTTAACTGCCACCTCTGGCAGAACTTCAACCTCATTCCGAGGGAGGCGAAGGACATTGAGTCTGAATGGAGCTGTGGCCGCAAGGTTTTCTGTGCCTCTCGTGGCAGCAATCCACGAACCCGGTGGTGGACACCTAATGTTTGAGAGGTTGTCAAGCTGAAGAAAGAGTCCTGTCGGGTCTGGTTGACCAGTGGGACTCCAGAGGCAGCTGAGGGTAACCGGCGGGCCAAGTGTGTGGTGGCATCGGCTGTTGCAGAGGCAAAAACTCGGGCATGGGAGGAGTTTGGGGAAGCCATGGAAAATGACTTTCGGTCGGCACTGAAAAGGTTCTGGCAAACCGCCAGGCGCCTCAGGAGGGGAAAGTGGTGCTCCACCAACACTGTGTACAGTGGAGATGGGGCCCTGCTGACTTCAACTGCAGACATTATTGACCGGTGGAAGGAATACTTTGAGGATCTTCTCAATCCCACCAGCACGTCTTCCTTAGAGGAAGCAGAGCTGGAGGACTCCAGGGGGGACCCGTCCATAACAGGGGCCGAGGTCGCCAAGGTAGTTAAAAATCTCCGAGGTGGCGGGGCCCCTGGGGTGAATGAGGTTCACCCTGGGTTCCTGAAGGCTCTGGATGTTGTGGGGCTGTCCTGGTTGACACGTCTCTGCAACATCGCATGAAGATCGGGGGCAGTGCCTCTGGATTGGCAAACCGGGGTGGTGGTCCCCCTTTTTAAGAATGGTGACCAGAGGATGTGCTCCAACTATAGGGGGATCACACTTCTCAGCCTCCCTGGTGAGGTCTATTCAGGGGTGTTAGAGAAGAGAGTTTGCTCGATGGTCGAATCACGGATTCAAAAGGAACAATCTGGATTCCGTCCCAGCCGTGGTACACTGGACCAGCTCTACACCCTGGCCAGGATCTTGGAGGGGGCATGGGAGTTTGCCCAACCAGTCCACATGTGTTTTGTGGATTTGGAGAAGGCATTCGACCGTGTCCCTCGAAGCATCCTGTGGGGTGTGCTCCAAGAGTACGGGGTACAAGGCTTGTTGTCACGACCCATTCAGCCCATGTACAGGAGGAGCAAGAGCTTGGCCCGCGTTGCCGGTAATAAGTCAGACTCGTTTCCTGTTGAGGTTGGACTCCGCAAGGGGTGCCCTTTGTCAACCGATTCTGTTGATAAGTTGTATGGACAGAATTTCTAGACGCAGCAAAGGAGCGGAAGGGGTCTTGTTCAGTGACCACATAATCTCGTCTCTGCTAATTGCAGATGACGTGGTTCTGTTAGCTACATCGGACAGTGACCTCCAGCTCTCACTGGAGCGGTTCGCAGCTGAGTGTGAAGCGGTTGGGATGAGAGTCAGCACCTCTAAATCCGAGGCCATGGTTCTCAGCCGGAAAAGGGTGGAATTCTCTCTCCGGGTTGGAAACACATTACTGCCTCAAGTGGAGGAGCTCAAGTATCTCGGGGACTTGTTCATGAGTGAGGGAAGAATGGAGCGGGAGGTTGACAGATGGATCAGTGCGGTATCCACAGTAATGCAGGCTCTGCAACGGTCCATCGTGGTGAAGAGAGAGCTGAGCCAAAAGGCGAGGCTTTCGATTTACCAGTCGATCTACTTTTCTAACCTCACCTGTGGCCACGAGCTTTGGGTAGTGACCGAAGAGCAAGGTCGCGGATACAAGCGGCCAAAATGAGTTTTCCCTTAGAGATTGGGTGAGGAGTTCAGTTATCCGGGAGAGACTTGTAGTAGAGTCACTGCTCCTCCACATTGAGAGGAGTCAGTTGAGGTGGTTTGGGCATCTGGTTAGGATGCCCCCTGGACGCTTCCCTGGGGGGGTGTTCCGGGCATGCCCCACTGGGAGAAGGCCACGGGGCAGACCCAGGACACACTGGAGGGATTATATCTCCCGGCTGGCCTTGGAACGCCTCAGAGTCTTCCCAGTGGAGCTGGAGGAGGTGGCTGGGGAGAGGGAGGTCTGGGCTTCCCTGCTTAGGCTGCTGCCCCCGCGACTCGACCTCGGATAAGCAGTGGATAATGGATGGATGGATGGAGCTAGATGTAAAGATTGCTATCAGCAGTGTTTAAATGACAGAAGACTTTCTTTAGAGTTACTTACTTACCAATTTGGTGGTGGGAATGAGATGTTATTTTTTGGATTTACAGTTCACACTATTCAATAGTTAATTTGGTCTTGTTACTACCATTTTTAAAATGATTCTCAGTGTGCTATGTAATGGGATAGGGCAAGGTAATAGAATTAAGATGTATGTGTCACTAAAGACTATGTATTAGATATCCTGATTCAGACCTACAGTATAAAAATATATTAAATTAATATGCTTTTTGTTATAAGTGAAATGGATGCCACTGCTATATTTCTACAGTCAAGTAAAACAAAAAGAAAAGAAAAGATCCATGCCAAAAAGTCAAGTGTGGTGAAACCACCCCTCCACCCACGCAGTCGGAAGCTGCTAGGACAACTTCTGTCTGTGAATCATTGTGGCACACCCTAAATATTATGAACACAAATAAAAGGCTAAATGTGAAGTGATAGTAAAACTAAATGTACTACATATAAGAAACTGAAGTGTATGTTTTATAAGTTTTATTTGGAAACAATCAGAGAATAGCTAGAAGTGTGTTAGAAGGAAGACCATCAGTACTTACTGCACATACTGATTTATGCCCTCAAATAATACTGGTAAATACCCAAGGAAGTGTGATGGGTTTGGATTTTGTTCTGAGTTCTTTACTTGTGATGAACAATTTTGCAACCTTGTTCCTAAGCAGTTTACTCAATTATGTTGATCTGTTTTGTAATTTGCCTTGGATAAAAGCATCTGCTAAGTAAAAAAAAATGTAATCTTATTTTGAACATGTGGCAGTTTGCTTTCATTAAGGAGTAATATCACGTGTTTTTATATATGTGTATACCGTGTGTGTGTTTGTATGTGTATCTATATAAACTGCTCAAAAAATTAAAGGAACACTTTGAAAACACATCATATCTCAATGGGAAAAAAATCATGCTGGATATCTATGCTGATATGGACTTTGGGTCCCACTACACCAGCATAGGGTCTGACAATGGGTCCAAGGATTTCATCCTGATATCCAATGGCAGTCAAGGTGCCATTGTCTAGCCTGTAGAGGTCTGTTGGTCCCTTCATGTATATGCCTCCCCAGACCATCACTGACCCACCACCAAACCGGTCATGCTGAACGATGTTACAGGAAGCATAACATTCTCCATGGCTTCTCCAGACCCTTTCACGTCTGTCACATGAGCTCAGGGTGAACTTGCTCTCATCTGTGAAAATCACAGGGCGCCAGTGGTGGACCTGCCAATTCTGGTATTATACGGCAAATGCCAATCGAGCTCCACAGTGCCAGGCAGTGAGCAGAGGGCCCGCCAGAGAACATTGGGCTCTCAGGCCACCCTCATGAAGTCTGTTTCTGATTGTTTGGTCAGAGACATTCACACCAGTGGCCTGCTGGAGGTCATTTTGTAGGGCTCTGGCAGTGGTCATCCTGTACCTCCTTTCCCAAAGGAGCAGATACCGGTCCTGCTGATGGGTTAAGGGCCTTCTACGGTTCTGTCCAGCTCTCTTGAGCAACTGCCTGTCTCCTGGAATCTCCTAAATGCACTTGAGACTGTGCTGGGAGACAAATCAAACCTGGCAATGGCACGTATTCATGTGCCATCCTGGAAAAGTTGAACTACCTGTGCAACCTCTGTAGGGTCCAGGTATCACCTCATGCTACCAGTAGTGACACTGACTGTAGCCAAATGCAAAACTAGTGAAAAAACAGTCAGAAAAGATGAGGAGGGAAAAATGTCCGTGACCTCCACCTGCTAAACCATTCCTGTTTTGGAGATTGTCTCGTTGTTGCCCCTCTAGTGCACCTGTTGTTAGTTTTATTAACACCAAAGTAGCTGAAACTGATTAACAACCCCCTCTGCTACTTAACTGACCAGATCAATATCCCAGAAGTTTTATTGATTTGATGCTATACTCTGACTAAAAAGTGTTCCTTTAATTTTTTTGAGCAATGTATATATATATATATATATATATATATATATATATATATATATA
>JANRMT010062792.1:58728459-58739685 GCA_026402145.1 Polypterus bichir lapradei
ACACCCAGACTCTTGACCTGAGATGATGGGGAAACAACAGAGTTATCAATGATAAAAGAAAGATTATTGGTTTTGGATAATGATGATTTTGAACCAATGAGGAGAACCTCAGTTTTGTCACTGTTTAAGAAAATTTGAAGAGAACCAGGATTTAATTTCAGAAATGCAGTCAATAAGTGAGGGTGGTCGAAAAGAGGAGGTGGGTTTACCAGCAAGGTAGAGCTGGGTGTCATCAGCATAACAGTGAAAATTAATGTTATATTTGCGAAAAATATTGCCAAGGGGAAGAAGGTAAATAATAAAAAGAAGAGGCCCCAGGACAGAGCCTTGGGGCACACCAGAAGTAACAGCGGTGGGTTGGGATGTGAAGGTTTTAAGCTGTATGAACTGAGTGCGGCCTGAGAGGTAAGATCTAAACCAATCAAGTGGAGTGTGAGTAATGCCAATCAAAGATAATCTATTAAGGAGAGTGGTATGACAAATAGTATCGAAGGCCGCACTGAGATCAAGAAGGATGAGAATAGTGATTAGACCAGAATCAGCAGCCATAAGGAGGTCATTAGTAATTTTAACAAGTGCCGTTTCTGTACTATGAAGGGGGCGAAAACCAAACTGGAACTTCTCATATAGATTATTGTGAGACAAGTGGGTGTGAAGTTGGATAGCTACTATTTTTTCAAGAATTTTGGAGATAAAGGGCAAGTTAGAAATAGGGCGAAAATTATTGAAATTAGTAGGATCACAACCAGGTTTTTTTAGTATTGGGGTTATAGCAGCAGTTTTGAAAGATGAGGGAATAATACCAGTAGTAAGAGAAGAGTGAATGATGGCAGAAATAAGAGGGACTAGAGAGGGGAGGCAGGCTTTAACCAAAACTGTAGGCAGGGGATCCAGCTGACAAGTAGATGACTTGGATTTGCAGATGAGATCTGAGATTTCAGAGAAAGTGGGAAGCTGGAAAGAAGAGAGAGAGTGAATAGGTGAGTGTAGTTCAGAAGAAATACAGAAAGGATCTGCACCAAGGTGCTGATGTATCTTTTGGATTTTCTCATTGAAAAAAGACATAAGAGAATTACAGAAGGCAGTTGAGTAAAGGTGAGATGGTAAAGAGTCTAGAGGTTGTGTAACATTATTAAGTAAAGAAAACAAAGAGTTGGTGTTACCTGTATTACAAGTAATTAACTGAGTGTAATAATTAGATTTGGTGTGAGCTATACAATCCTTGTAATAGAGTAGATGATTTTTATACATCTCTTTGTGGACAAAGAGTCTGTTTTTTTTTAAACAACCTTTCAAGTTGCCTGCCTTTAGCTTTCAGAAGCCGAAGTTCAGGCGTAAACCAGGGGGCAGAAAAGGAAAAGGAAACAGATCTGGTTTTTAGCGGGGCCAGAGAATTAAGAATACCATTAAGACAAGTGTCATAATATGAGACCAGTTCTATGGGAGTGGATAAATTATAAAAGTCCATTTGCGAAACAATTCTAGAAGACAGCAAATTCAAGTTAATATTCTTAATGTTACGAAAGGCTATGAGACGTGGAAGCTTAGGAACAGAAAAGGTAAGTTTAGCGTTGAATGAGAGGAGAAAGTGGTCGGTTATAGTGAGTTCATCAGCTGAAAGATCAAAAGGAACAACACCAGAGCAGCAAATCAGGTCCAAGATATGTCCTTTACAATGAGTAGGAACATCAATGTGCTGCTGGCATCCAAAACTCTCCAGGCAAGATAAAAAATCTCTAGTGAGAGGGATATTGATATTGTCCAGATGTATATTAAAATCCCCCAGCAGAATTATATTTGGAGTAATTACAGATAGATTGGTAAGGAAGGTAGCAAGATCGTTCAAAAAATTGTTGTTAGACTTAGGAGGACGGTAGACAGTTGCAATGATGGTTGGAACTGGCCCAGACAGTTGACACACAGTCGATTCAAAAGAGCTAACAGCAGTAGCAGGCAACGGCAGGACTTTCCACTTCTCGCAGTAAATTATCGCGACACCTCCTCCATGGCCAGATGCACGGGGTGGTCGACAAGTGTAAACAAACCGGGGGGGGGGGCATTCATTAAGTTGTGAAAAGTCTTGAGGTTGCTGCCAAGTCTCAGTTAAACAGAGAAAGTCAAACTTACGGTCAATGAGGAGATCCTGAATGAGATGTCCCTTGCTCGTAAGTGAGCGGATGTTCAATAGACCAAAGCTGACAATGTTGCTGTCGCGTTTGACAGTGGTGTTAGTCGACCGAGCTAAGCTGGCCGACACACTATGGTCAGCGTTCCTATCTGTGTTATGTGGAGGGTGCCGAAAATCAGACCAAAAGAAGTTAATTCCTTTCGAGGCGTCCGCTCGGAATCTCCGGCGGGACCCACGATGGATGTATCTCCGACGAGGGAGAAGTATGACGTCCGGGTCGAAATATAGCACCGATAGCAGAGGCACAGACTGGAGAAAACGCAGTCGAAGCAGCTCAGCAGCTGGGTACTGGAGGAGGCCAGTCGCAGGTTGGATAACGAGCGACAGAAGACTCCAAACAAACATTAACCAAGCAAATATCCTACCAGTCCACTTTGTAGGCGAGGAGGCCGCAGGCAGCTCAGACGTCCAGAGAATAAACCGGTAAGTTCAAAACGAAACGGAGGTTAGGCTGAAGCTAAATGCAGACACAGCATATAGTATATAGCATATATAGCCACGCAGAGATGTCAGCAGTATGGCAAAAAAAAAAATACCATCAAAATCACTAGTCTAGCAAAATCAATATTCTAGTTACCGGCGAGCAGCGGCGACCAGTCCCGCCAGCGTTTACTCAAACCAGAAGTTTGGAAGTTTTTATCTTCTTCACAATGTTCTGGAATGGCCGTCACAGTCCTCTGACTTGAATATCATTGAAAATCTATGGGATGATTTGATGCAGGCTGTCCATGCTCGGCAGCCATCAAATTTACTCGAAATGAGAGATTTTGTATGGAAGTATGGTCAAAAATGCCTCCATCCAGAATCCAGACATTCATCAAAGACCATAGAAGGTGTCTAGAGGCTGTTATTTGCAAAAAGATGCTCAACTAAGTATTGATGTAATATCTCTGTTGGGGTGCCCAAATTTATGCACCTGTCTAATATTTTTATGATGCATATTGCATATTTTCTGTTAATCCAATAAACTTAATGTCACTGCTGAAATACTACTGATTTCATAAGGCATGTCATATATTAAAAGGAGGCTGCTACTTTGAAAGCTCAGCCAATGATAAACAAAAATCCAAAGAATTAAGAGGGGTTCTCAAATTTTTCCATATGACTGTACATATTCTTACCCCTTATCTCGCTTTTGTTAACACCCTCGTTTGTCTTCTGGTTTTTCTGGTACCATTAGATTGAGGTATTTTGATAAGAAAAGTAGGTTAAACAATACAGCTTGGTGGAATACTTTTTTTTTTCTTAGTCTTTTTAAATTAACAAAGACACTGGAGGTGGACTACATATTGCTTGTGGTAACTTTGTTATAATTTCAGAGATATGATTTTGTAATATTGTGATATTGTTGTGAGAGTGCGGGTTGGCTCCATTCTCCCACTGTTGTTTTGGAAGCCTCTTGAACCAGACACTATCGATAGTCTTGACTGGATGAGCTTGGCAGATGAGAAGAAAAACACACAAAGCTAGGGGAACGCGTGAAGGTGCCCAGTGCTTTTATTAATAACAATTCAAATTGTCCAAATCGTGCAGTGCTCAAATTCAATAAATAAATAATCCAGTAAAATAAAGGTGCTGTGGAGGTTAAAATATGAATAAGTAATTCCATTAAAACAAGGTTAAAACAATACAGGAGTCTCCTTTAAAATTCAGTCCCCGGTGCTTCCCTTTAAAACTGACGCCTCTGTGGCTTATCCTACTCGGACCTTACAGCTCAAGGAGACTGTCAACTAACAGGCGCAAGACATCCTTCAATCCTGGCACTTGTCCCTGCCGCCTAATCCACTGTGTTCCACGAGGAGCCACCAGACCCTGCTTTTCGTCACACCCACCACTACCTTTCCAGACTACATACGGCGAAAGCACGCCATACTTCCACTGCTGACGATCACTGGCTGCACCCGGCGAAAGGACACTCCTGGGCGTGCTGGTCACTCATGCTTCCAAGTTGCTTGACAGGAGTGATATCCGAGCCCCCTCCTGAGCGTTGTCCACATGCTACTCCCAGGGGCTCCATTCTCGTCCGCCTGCTCCTCTCTCTAACCACCGGCTCTCTGTTGCTCCTACCTCTCTTATTCTCACAATAACCTCCATCCTTTCTTCTCTTGGTTCTCTCTCTTCCCCCAACCATAAATCTCCAGTTGCACTGGAAGGCTCAATGCCTCAATCAGCCCAGTGCAACCAATAAAAGCACTAAAACTCATTCATAAAACCAAAACTAAAGCCCACACTGTAAAAAAACAGGACATTGGAAAAAAAAAACTCTAAAATGATAAATCTATCAATAAATAAATGTCCATTAAAAAGTTCAGTTCTTAAAACATTCTACTCAGGCTTGAGTTTGTGGGTTCTTTCAAAGTCAGGCACCTATACCACTTGCTGTTCCGTCTCCAGTTCTTCAGTCCCCATCGCCAGCTCATCCCACTACTGCCACCAAATGTGACAGTGTGGGTTAGCTCCAGCTCCCACTTACATTCTGGGAGTGTCTTGAATCCAACAATGTCAATAGTCATTCCGGATGAGCCAGCAGAAAGCAAGGGGATAGTGAAAAAGTGCTTTTATTAAAATCCAAGTCCAAAACAAACAGTGCCAATAGTGCAGTGCATAATCCTCAATACATAATCCAATAAAATGAAGGTGCTAGTGGACATAAAAAGTTGTAATAAGTAAATCCATTAAAAGCAGAGGTTTAAACACACAGTCATCGGGTCCTTACTGTACAGTCAAACAAGTCTGGCACAACTCTACCTTCGTTTGCCTGGCTAACCCTTTGCTTGCTCAGCTGGGGAGAATGTTAACAGCTGTGAACTTCATCACCCAGCCTCCATCTTAGCCGCCCACATAGCTCTAGCCAGACCATCCGAGGTTGATCCACCTCCTGTCTTCCTTCACACACCCGTAGTTGTACAGTACTTTGGATCCCTGGGGAGGACTCCACCATGCTCACAGCCACTCCACACATTTATTTAGTGGAGTGAACCAATCCCTGGAACGCTTCTTCGTCAGGCCCAAGATCGTGCTGCTTTTTCTCTCTAGCTGGCCAGCTCATCCTTTACAAGACTGCTCTCACAGGTCTTCACCTTCCTTGCTTTTGATTCTCCCTTTAACCTCTGATACCATTTTTCTTTTGATATGTTCCTTCCTCTCTTCTCCCCCTCTGACCTTTGCAGGCTCTTTTTAAATCTGCTACCTGATTGGGTGCAGGTGAGAGGAGCCACTCCCTCTGTGGCAGCATGGAGGCTCCTGATTGATCTGTCCACTTCTGCATGTGAATGTGGCAAGGCCAACCAGTGCATCTGCTAACCGCAGAGCAAAATGCACTTATGCAGCCTTGCACCCGCTTTGAGCCTGCACCTACACATTTATTTAAAATCGGCACAACACCACAGACCATACATCACAATTGTGCCTTGAGCGTGGCAGATATACAGTAGTGTGTGTGTGTGTGTGTTTGTTAATTATATAGGCTTTACAAGTATGCATATACAATGGATTTAGGAAGTATTCAGACCCTTTCACTACCTGTACAGTTTATACTGTAGATTTAATTTTAAATGGATACGTTTTCCATTTTTACCAGTCACTCAACACTTAATAACCCATAGTAACAAAGAGAAAACATATTTTCAGAAAGGTTTCCATTTTTTTTTTTTTTTTTTTTTTATTATTAAATCAAAAACTGAAATCTTAAGTATTCAGGCCCTTTGCGTTGGCACTCCAAATTGTGGTCAGGTACATCTTGTTTGCTTTAACTGTCATTGAAATGTGTCTAGAATTTGATTGAAGTGTTCTTCTTGCAAACTGAATTTTTTGGACATAGTTTATAAAGTCACACAAGTATGTATATAGTCCCAATATTCATACTGCATGTGTTGTGTTTTTACGCTTAAACCAACAGTATACTAGTATATTAATAAAGATAGACACAAATGCAGCAATTATCAAACTTCCATCATTTTATGTGTGTAACAAGTTCCAGCAGTAACGTGCGCCTTAATACCAAGGTGCAGCCACATCACACATTCAATGCAACTATTTGTAACATTAAATAGACCTTATATTTAGTCTTAAATTCTTACATATACATAACATTTCCTCCCACCCAGCTTGAATGTGTAACAGTATTTTTTTGAATTTATAATATCTGTAAAACACTTGGCATGGATACAAAACATGAACTTAAAGACAGCTAAAGCATACTATATAAAAGTGCACCATTTATTACGGTGTACTGAAACATTTTGGACAAATCGGCATTCTGATGTGCTGTTGCATTTTTAAAGTAGAATGTGAGCAAAACAAAATACATTTTCCCGGACTGTATTTGACAAAACATGCACTGCCAGTTGAAGTGAATAATGAACTGGTATGCAGAAGCTACCCCTACCATCAACAAAACTTAGATAAACTTTGACTTAACATATTCCTTATAAACAAAACCCATGGTAAACATAATGTAACTAAAACCTTAAATGTATCTATAGGAAACATTTATATAAGGGGGAATCCAGTTTACCAAAGCTAACAGACTCTAAAGTACTTTGTACATTAATATCGACTACAAGTTCAACCTTTCAGGAGGTTTATGAATCCTCTCAGGATAGCGTCTTTCTTGTGTAGGTGGAGCAGACATTTGAGATGAGGTTGAGTCAGCAGATTCTTGAAGCTGAGATTCACCTGCTGCAAGGGATGAATCAGGTGTCAAGAAGGTAAACTCATTTGAGTCCTGAGGAATGATCAGCTCCTCAGCCTTGTCTTGTGATGTGTCTTCCTGAGCTTGTGCATCTAGAAGCTGGTTGATATGTCTGTGCCAGACTGTATCATGCCCCACCTGCACTGTGTATGTCAGTGGACCAGTCTTTGACACAATCTTACCAGGTTGCCATTTCTGATTTGAGTGTCGGTAGTCTCTAGCAAGCACTTTATGTCCAACCTCAAATATTCTAAGCTGGTGTTGTTTTTGGTCTTGGAAGCACTGCTTCTTTTGCACATGTTTACACAAATCAGGTTTCAGCAGATCTAAGCGTGATCTCAAACTTCTTCCCAGGAAAAGCATTGCTGGAGTCTAACCTGTGGTTGAGTGAGCTGTGTTTCGATAGGCTAGAAGGAAGCTTGCAATTTTCGTATGTAGCGACTCTTTTTCCTTTTCCATGGCTTTCATAGATAGTTTGAAGGACTGAATAAAACGTTCAGCTACACCATTTGTTGCAGGATGGTAAGAAACAGAGGTGATGTGCTTAATGTCATTCTTTTTTTACAAATGCCTGGAACTCAGCAGATGTAAACTGAGTTCCATTGTCACTAACTAGTTGTTCTGGAAGTACTGTATGTGCAAATAAGGTGTGGAGTATATCTACTGTTTTACATGATGTTGCCTTTTTCACTGCAAAAATTTCAGGCCATTTTGAATGTGCATCAACCACAACCAGAAACGTTTGATCATGGAAACGTCCTGCATAGTCAATGTGAAGTCATTGCCAGACAGAGTTTGGCCATTCCTAGGTATGAAGGGGAGCACTTTGGGGCTGTCGCCGAGTCTTTTGGCATCCTGTGCGTGATGCCAATGTTTTGGCCAGATTCTCTATTTGAAGGTCAATTCCAGGCCACCATATGTAGCTTCAGGCTAAGCTTGTCATCTTTATAACACCTAAATGACCTTCATGAGGTGCCTCAAGTGTTTTTGTACAAAGTTTGGGTGGTACAATCACTCTTGTGCCCCACATAATGTATCCTTGACAAACTGATAACTGTTCACATTGATTTGAGTACTCGGGGAGATCAGCATCACTTCTAGAAGGCCAACCTTTTATTATCAAGTCAAGTAATTTGGCCATTGTGGGATCTCGACTTGTCTCTTTCTGAATTTGAGCACTTGTAATGGGTAAGGGCTCCAGTTGTGTTAGATGGAAAATTTCAGCTGGATCGGAAAGGTTTTGAGTTCCCTTAAACTCGCAAGGTAGAAAGTCCATCAGCATTTGCATGTTTTGTGCCTCTGAATTCAATTTGGTAGTCATGGCTGCCTAAAAACAAAGACCTTCGTTGTAAGCGTGCTGCAGCCATGTTTGGAACACACTTATGAGGATTGAAAATAGCAACTAAGGGCTGATGATCAGTAACTAATGTGAAATGTTTACCATATAGCTATTGACTAAATTTCTTCACCGCCCACACTAGGCTTAGACCTTCTCTGTCTATCTGTGTATAATTCTTTTCAGCAGGACTTAGAGACCTTGATGCAAAAGCAATTGGTCGTTCTGTGCCATCAAGCATCTTGTGAGAAAGAACAGCACCAATGCCATACGGTGATGCATCGCAAGCCAGGCACAATGGCAACTTTGGATTGAAATGTGTCAGCACTTCACCAGATATAATCAGTTGTTTGGCAGTATTAAACGCTTGTTCACAATCTTGTGACCATTCCCATTTACTTCTTTGCTGTAGCAAACAGTTTAGTGGATGCAACACTGTGGAAAGATTTAGCAAAAATCGATAGTAGTTATTTACAAGGCCCAGGAAAGAACGTAACTGTCACATTTTCAGGCTGAGGTGCCTTCAGGCAGGCACAAATGCAGCAATTATCAAACTTCCATCATTTTATGTATGTAACAAGTTCCAGCAGTAATGTGTCCCTTAATACCAAGGTGCAGGCACATCATACATTCAATGCAATTATTTGTAACATTAAATAGACCTTATATTTAGTCTTAAATTCTTACATATACATAACAGCATGTCAGGAGAAAAACCAAGCCATAAAGTCCAAGGATCTTGCTATAGATCCATGCGATCAAATTGGAGAAGCATAGATCAGGACAAGGGGTATAAAAAATATATATAAAGCTTCATATATAAAGCTTTGAGTGATCCCAGAAGTACAGTGGCCTCAATAATTGTGATGTACCAGAATGTCTTATTTTCTGCATTATGCTTCCCATACTAGTGTTGGACCAATACTAAACGGTAATGATACCAGCTTTCACATCTTAGTACCTGTATGCAAAGGATACCGAAACAAATAATGGAGAACTTTCTAGGTTTCACAAAATAAAATGCAAAAGTAATGTTTTTCTCCCATAAAAATGATTGGCAAAATTGAACACTGACTGTAGTAACAGAATAGTGAGGCCTTTATTTTAAATATTGTTACAACCAGGAACATGTTTTTTTTCCATGTAGTTGCTTATAGGACTTAGCCACTATTCTTTTCATACATTTAATGCAACTATAAGTCAGATGTCAGACTGGCCAGTAACTATAATCAGAGTAACATCCGTTAATAAAAAATAAAGCAAGCGTTTTACTTAAGGCAGTAAAGTGACAGAGATTTTCTCTTTTTCTTTATTATTTTTTATCTGTAGTCCCACACAAGACCATGTCTGCAAAGTGGACAATCTACATTCTGATGATGAAGAAATCTCAACTAGCTCGGATGAAGACGATTCCAGCTCATCATCCAGCAAAGGAGAGTTTGATCTGCTGAATGGCAAAGAGGTGCATATTTTAGAATTTTCATTGCCATAATTGCCTTTGATTGTGTTTAAAATGATCATTGTCTGTGAAATTTTCTTTTCTATTTGGGAGTTTGTGGTTTTGGTATAGCATTTTTGATACTGCATATCTACCTTATACTGTAACAACTGTAAAATATGTGTGCATTTTTAAGGATTTTTTTTGCATCCATCATTAAAGGGCAGGGTGTTGTACCTTGTTAGCTCTTATGGATGCAATGACAAATCAAGCAAAATGACACTGTTTATTAGCTAACTAAACATTACAATATTCAAGCTTTTGAAGCAACTGTCTGAAGAAGGGATATTGTAATCTTTTCAGTTAGCCAATAAAAGATGTCACTTTGCTTGACTTTCCATTGCTTCATTAAAGGCAGATATTATTTTATACCAAACTCACAACTAAATTAAAAAGCAAAAACTGTTGTTAAAAGGCATCCTTTTTTAAAGGAATACTCCACCCAAAAATGTATTTTTATATTTTATTTACCCCCTGCATGGAGTCTGAGAAAATATTTTAATCTCATATTTTCATACAGAATGGAGAGAAAAAAGTTTATGATATAATAGAAGCCAATAGTGACCAATGCTGTAGAATGGTAAATTACATGAAAAACATCCACAGATAAAAGGAGGAACAAAAGAAAAGCTCTCAATACCTGTGTTGCATAATTCACTTCTCAATTATCTAATTGTACACACTAAACATGCAAGACAAGACTTTTTGCTAAATTGTTAAATATATACTTCCAGATTGATCAGTGCACATCATAAATAGGAAACTAAAGTCTAATGCAAGTCACTTTTCAAACTAAAGACAGGATTCTTGACCAGCGAATGAAGGGGAGAGGTTGATCTTCAATTAAAAAAAAAATAGTTAACACCTAAGCCCCAACATCTTCTATAACTACATAACTTACAGAGCAATCAAGGTTTCAGTATAATGTAATTGTCAAATTGCAAATTGATCTTACAAATTAAATTTACAAAACGGAGTCAAATCTATACTAATGAAAGGCAAAGCCCTCACTCACTCACTCACTCACTCACTCACTGACTCATCACTAATTCTCCAACTTCCCGTGTGGGTGGAAGGCTGAAATTTGGCAGGTTCATTCCTTACAGCTTCCTTACAAAAGTTGGGCAGGTTTCATTTCGAAATTCTACGCGTAATGGTCATAACTGGAAGCTGTTTTTCTCCATTTACTGTAATGGAGATGAGCTTGAAAGCCGTGGGGGTGGAGTTTCGTGTGACATCATCACGCCTCCTACGTAATCATGCAGTACGTAGAAAACCAGGAAGAGCCCCAAAAAGCGCTGAAGAAAACATGCATTATATAATTGAGAAGGCAGCGAAACAATAAGAAGCGAGCGAGTGACATATACAACCATATTCATGAGTTCTGCTACTTCGGAAACAAAGCACAGTGTAAACCTACACTTTAAATTAAGTTCATAGACAGGCTGCCGCTGGCGTTTGTAATTTAGTGCCTGCCCATATAAGGCCGTCCGTCAGCGGCAATCCAATAG
>JANRMT010062792.1:58748162-58766417 GCA_026402145.1 Polypterus bichir lapradei
TTTCTCTAGTGGCTCCAGTAGTTCCGGCTTTCACGATGTACATCTAATAAACGCACATGCTCACTGCACACGCCACGGTTTTCACGTGATCATGCTTCAGCGCCTTAAAGGCACAGGCGCCTTTTTTACAGCCGCCCCCAAATTTGGTATACCAAATTTGACCTCTTACATTATTCTGAAGGTTTGTCACTGGAAGGCTCATTGTCAGGTATTTCTGGAAGTTCTATAAGTCTGGTCACAGGTCGAGTATACACTCTTCCATTAATCCTTACTTCAGCTGTTCGAACTCGTCCATCAGCTCCTGGTATGACGCGCAGCACTCTACCTACAGGCCATGAAGCTCTGGGTAACTGTGGATCAAGAAGCATTACTACCTTTCCATCAGCTAGATTAGCTGCCTCTTTCTCCCACTTCTGACGTGTCTGAAGATTCGGTAGGTAATACTTAAGAAAGCATGACCAAAAACGATCTGCCAGCACCTGACTGTGTCTCCATCTCCTTCTAGTCAAGAGATCTGATTCAGGATAGACAACCTGAGGAAGAGATGAGTCAGGCCGCCCCATAAGCAGATAGTTGGGGGTCACTGGGTCAAGATCAGCTAAATTGGAAGAGACGTACCCCAAAGGTTTTGCGTTTAAGATCCCTTCTACTTCCACTAGAATTGTCCTCAGCACCTCTTCAGTAACTATTTGGGACCCCAAGGTTATGTTAAGTGCAGTCTTTATCGAACGAATCTCCCGCTCCCAAGCACCACCAAAATGTGGTGCACCTGGTGGATTGAACTGGAACCTAATTTTTTGTTTGGCCAGAAGGAACTTAAGATCGTTTGTTAAACTTGCAAAGGCCTCACACAACTCTCGATTACTTCCACGGAAATTTGTACCTTGATCACAAAGCAATTCATAGGGTTTTCCCCGTCGTGGAATAAAGCGTCGAAGGGTCATTAAGAAAGAGTCTGCATCCATGTTATTAAATATGTCCAAATAGACACACCTGGTTGTAAGACATTTAAATACTACTCCCCATCTCTTTTCATTACGACGGCCGACCTTCACAATAAAAGGCCCAAAGCAATCCACTCCAGTACTATAGAATGCTGGCTTAAATAAACGGAGCCGGGCTAGTGGCAGATCGGCCATCTTAGGCATTTGAGGTTTAGCTCGCCATCTTTGACACTCTCTGCAAACATGCTGATGTTTCCTAATTGCCTCTCTTCCTCTCAGGATCCAGTATGTGCGCCTAATTTCAGCAAATAGACGTTCTGGTCCAGGGTGACTAAGTTGTTCATCAAATCTTTGAATCAGCAATTTTGTCACAGGGTGAGTAGGATCCAATATAATAGGATGCATTGCATCACATTCCAACAGCTCAGCTCGTCGCAGCCTACCACCAACTCTGATAATTTCACTGGAATGGTCAAATTCTGGAGATAAGGTTATCAGTCTGCTACTAGAAGAAACAGGTTTACCTTCTTGTAGTTGGTTGAACTCATCAGGAAAACTATCTATTTGAGCCCTTCGTACAAGTAGCAATTCAGCCTTTTGGTAATCAGAGGCACAAGGTTGATGATCTTTCTCAGCTCCTTTAACTAATCTTACAGTGGCTTCTAACAACTCACCATAGGTGCGAAACTGACTAGTATCTGGAATAGCTGGTACTAAAAGTAGGAGGACTGTACAGGGTTTAGGAGGCTTTAATTCAGCTATATCTTCAGCAACATTGGTGCAAGTCATTTCAGGCCAATCCCTTTGGTGCTGTAGGAGAAAGGGTGGTCCAAATCGCCAGTGACCTGGTTTTGCTATCTCTATTAAGGTCTTTCCTCTAGTAATGTAATCGGCAGGGTTATTAACGGAGTCCACATAGCGCCAGGTATCATGTTCTGTTAGCTCTTGAATCTCAGCTACTCTGGTGCCCACAAATACCTTAAACCGGCATGAATTAGAATGAAGCCAATTAAGAACAGTTGTTGAGTCTGTCCACAAAGTGACACTGCTGATCGGTATGGATATTTCTGTTTTGAGTAGCTTGGAAACTTGAGCCCCTGTCAAAGCGGCACAAAGTTCTAACCTTGGGATTGAAAGCTGACGCTTTGGGGCTACTCTGGATCTAGCCATTACAAAGGAAACCTGCCGGTTGCCTTTACCGTCTTCCATTCTAAGATAGGCCACTGAACCATAGGCCCGTTCTGAGGCATCACAGAATATATGCAGCTCCCGTCTGGTTTCTGGGACATCCATATCAGTTGTTTGGTAGCACCGGGGTAATGTAATCTTTGACAAGTGAATTAGCTCTGCCTCCCATGAGTTCCAGGCCTGAAGTAAATCTTCAGGGAAGAGAGGGTCATCCCAATGTCGCTCCTTTTGCCAGAGCTGCTGAACTAATACCTTTGCCCGAGTAGTGAATGGAATAAGGAACCCAAGTGGGTCATACTGACTTGCTAGAACTTTATAAATATTCCTTAGTGTGGGCCTGTCATACTTAATTTCCCGATGCCTGTAGCCTAGAGTGTCAGAAGAGCAATACCAGCATAAACCCAGTGTAGGCTCTGGAGAATGTATTCGATCCTGAGCCAGCCACAGTTCACTCATTTCAGACTGTGCTTCTTTTGGTAAGTGACCTGTCACAGTAGGATTGTTACTAGCCCACTGTCGTAACTGAAAACCTCCTAAATTAAGAAGATTTATTAATTTATCCACCATGTCCTTCGCCTCTTTAAATGTGGAGAAACTCTGTAGAAAATTGTCAACATAAAAATGCCTCTCAACTGCTAACCTTATATCATCACCAGGTTCACTATGATTATGAACATGAGTTTGCAGGGCAAATGTAGCACAGCATGGGCTACAAGTCGTGCCAAATGGCAAAACTTGCCATTCATAGATGTCAGGATCCATCCTTTGTCTAATATTTCGCCAAATGAATCGGAGGAGGACCTTATCCCTTTCTAACAGGCGTACCTGGTGGAACATAGCCTTAATGTCTCCACTAACAGCCACAGTATGCTCTCTAAACCGAATTAACACTCCTAATAGTGACGGGCCTAAAGTAGGGCCAGGTAACAAGTATTCATTTAGCGTTGATCCTCTGAACTGAAATGAGCAGTTGAAAACTAGCCTGTTCTTACCATTATGATGAACTATATGGTGAGGGATGTACCACAATTCCTGACTAGCTACTGTTTCCCTTGGTATTTTAGCAATATAGCCTGCTTTCTCCAGTTTCTCTACTTCTGCAGTGTAGATGGCTGCAAGTTGTGGATTTTTTGCTAGTCTTTTCTCCATACTTCTGAGACTTGGCATCACTGCTTCTAATGAAGAACTCAGGCAGGGCATGTCACTTCTTCGTAACAAAGGGGTTGCGTATCGCTGAATTCCATCCACCTTTATTCGAGTAGTTTGACTTTGAAGAAGAAGTATGGCGTCTTTATCCTGCTTGGATCGAGTGACTGATTCAACATTCCTATAGGGCAAACAATCTAGTTGCCAAAGTCTTTCCACATTTTTAAACAGTTCAGTATCTGGGGACTGGAAGGAGGAAAACAAGCACTGCGTGGAAGACATCTGATGTTTAAGTGCCCTTACAGGTCCTAGCAATGTCCATCCCAAAGAAGTCTTGATTGCTGCTGGCCCTCCTGGTGGTCCAAGGCGTACAGGCTCGAGTGGGTTGAGTAAGTGGGGATGGTCAGCTCCAATGAGTAGAAGGGGACGCGCATTTTCAAAATGAGGAATATTCAAGCCTTTAAGGTGTTGATACTTCTCCTGAAGAGTAGTCATCGGGTAGGAATGTTCACCCAATGCTAGCCGCGTTGCAGTAAAGGCATGCTGGATCTTAAATTTCCTTTGTGGCTGTGTTGCAGGAGTTAGCATAAATGAAACTGATGCTCCCTCCAATGTCTCAATGTCATGTCTAACTGTCCTTAACGTCATCTTTTCAGATTCTCCCTCCAAGCCAAGCTCTTTAGCTGCTGCTGAAAGCAAAAGTGTCCTTTCGGAGCCGTCGTCTAACACTGCGTAGGTTTCCAAGGCTCTGTTGCCATTATAAAGCATTACCTTAACTACCTTAAGCAATACATAACTGCCATCAGTGGGTCTGTCGCCATAAAGAGTCTCAGTAGATGAACTCAGCACACAGGTATCCTGTTTTGGGGGGAGAGTGTTAACTTCATGCAAGACCTTAAGATGTTTCCCTTTACATATATTGCAGGGTTTTTTGAGATTACACTGAGCTGCTTGATGTGAACGTCCACACCTCCAGCATCGTTTCTTGGTTTTGATCCAGTCTACAATTTGTTCTTTCGTGAACTGCTGGAATGTGGGACATTGACTAAGGAAGCGTTCTGTATTTTCACAATATGGGCAGTAAGGTTTAGGCTTTTCTTTCTTCTTCTCTGAGGGCTCATCTATAGAAGGGTTGGAAGTCTCAGTCGCAGAGCTTTGGTTTGCTCCAAGTAAGACCGTAGTTGGTTTTGGTCCACGTTTAGGTTCTCTGTATTTCTCCACTTGTCTGGGCTGTCCTCCTGAATCGTGACACCACACTTCAAATTTTAACCAAGTTGAGAGATCAAGTAAAGTATAGGTTGCTCCTGGTCTATACAGCATGTGTCTGCGGAAGTTCGCCCGAAGGTCTGGTGGAAGCTTTGTCAACAGACGAGCTACATGAGATCCACATCGGAGTTCAATGTCACCCTCAGGCCCTATGGTTCCCAGCATACCTACTAATGCTTGCACATTTAAAGCAAACTTCTCAAAAGCTTCTGTATCCCCACTACGAATTGCTGGAGAGTTCATGACTGCTGAAATTTTCTTCAAAGCCAATTGATGAGGTTGTCCATATTTCTCAGTAAGAGCTGCCATGGTATCAGTATACGGATAAAGAGAGTTCAGGTATGCATCAGCTATTAAACGGGCTTCCTCTAACTTCAGGTGCTCAACCAAAATCTGGTACTTGAATAGCTCTGTACTGCTTGCAGGGAGAAGGTTGGTTAGAGCTATCTTGAGCCGTGCAAACTCACTGGGATCTTTATGGATGAAGTCTGGGATTGAAGGTTTAGGTCCCCTATAGAAGGTCTCTTGTGCCTGTGGAAAGTACTCCTGCTGGGGATGATCAAGAGTGTACTGATCACATTCCGTGGATGTAGGAGGTTGCAGGACATACTGGTGAAATGGCGGCGGAGGAGGCTGGTGAGGCAGACGAGGATGGCGAGGAAGAGGAGTTGGAGCAGGTGTGTTAGGATCTACACAGTACTGATGTAAGGGTGGATGTTGCCTGGTTGGTGTCCTTTGAGGAAGTGCATCATGATTCAAATGGGAAAGGGAATCTGGTCTAGGTGGAGAAGAGTGGGACGGAATTCTGGCTTGTCTACTTTGGACTCTCATTTCACGCATCCGTGCCACCATCTCTCCCATTAGGTCAAGCATCGCATCAGACTCCTGCTCGTGGACAGGTGATAAAGGTGCATTAAAACTGTTATTACTTACATTATCTCCTTCCCACTGTTTCTGCATTCTTGGCAGGTCCTCATTGTAGTTGTAATTACAAGGGGCATTTGAAGTCCTAGGAGATGGCACTGGTGTTCGATAGACAGTCCGTGGTGCAGGAACTGGTCCAGTCCTTCTTAATGAGTCAGGACTAATATTA
The DNA here is from genome assembly GCA_026402145.1 of Polypterus bichir lapradei. Taxonomy (NCBI): domain Eukaryota; kingdom Metazoa; phylum Chordata; class Cladistia; order Polypteriformes; family Polypteridae; genus Polypterus; species Polypterus bichir. The sequence continues at coordinate 58,753,800 of JANRMT010062792.1, forward strand.
GAAAGGCTATCTGTCTTTGATTGTGAGTGTTCATAGTCTCTCTCAAGCTGTAGCTTTCTATGAGAAATATTCTGTGCTCCTGGTGAAGTTATCGCTAGTTCTCTACGATTTGGTGTTGCTTGAGCTTGCAGAGTTTGAGGTAACAACATTCTGCTGGCATCATAATCCTCTTCTTGGTAAATTGTGTGCAGTACTCCTGGCCTCAGTGAAGATGATGCCTCTAGAACCCTGTAGCCTGCATAGCTTAAATCATAATCCTCTAAGTAACGTGGAGGGCGCGACTGTCTTCTTGGATAGGTCGCTCCAGCTTGCTGGTTGGAGTAAGGATACATGTTCCACAGTAACCACTGCGTTCCGGCTCGAAGGACCAAAATTGTGCTGAAGAAAGGCAGAAGGCAGACTTGCAATACGCTGTAGTCGCTGTGGTGTGTCGGTTAGAACACAGGAACTAATCCAACCATTTCAAGAAACATAGCTTTAATGTTGAGATGCCAAAATTTCACATGAAGTAGAACAACTGTACAGGTAGGTGAGTAGGTGTATGTGTGGTTATTTGGTCAACAACGCACAAACTTAAACTTTCTCTAGTGGCTCCAGTAGTTCCGGCTTTCACGATGTACATCTAACAAACGCACATGCTCACTGCACACGCCACGGTTTTCACGTGATCATGCTTCAGCGCCTTAAAGGCACAGGCGCCTTTTTTACAGTCAATAACGGAACTAGATGAGCATGGCAGATGAGGATAAAACTCACATGAAGCAAGGGGATGGTGTGAAAGTGATCAGTACCTTTATTAAAACCAAGTCTAAAACAAGTGTTCAAAAAGTGCACTGCTCAGAAAATACTTCAATAAATAATCCCATAAAAACAAAAGGTGAAATGGAGGTTAAAATAATCTCAATAAATATTTATTAAAAACAAGGTTAAAATCAACTGGCAGGAAACTGTCATTACTAAAAACTCCGTGCCTTCTTTCTCACTGGCAGCTCCTCTGCTTATCCCATACGGGCCTTGCAGCTGAGGAGTTGCCCTACTGAGACATGCAGCTGACCTTCCATAGGTCCAGGTCCCTGCCATCCTGTGGCTGTGGCCTGGCTCCCTCTCCGGACCTAGGCTTGGGACTCGAACAGCCATGGCACTCACATTGGAGCTCTCCTCCTAAGCCTCCTTGACCTCCTGCTGCCTTCCTGGTTTTCCACTGCGAGCTGCTCCTTTTAGTGTGCATCGCTCAGGCTCCCGGAGTTGGTCAGCCAGAGCAATCACTCCTTCAGCCACCCTGGCATCAGCCTCTGGCGCCACTCATTCCCAGCTGCCTGCCTTCTCTCCCCTTGAGCCTGCTCCCTTCTTCTCATTCGCACTGTCTCCTTCCATCTCCTGCCCTCTCTCTCTTTCTCCCTTTAATCTCCATCTTTATTTTTCTCCATTCATGATTCTCCCCTCTCGCGCTTACCTTTTCAAATGGGGATGTGGCACAGCTAGGCAATCAGCAGCTCATAGCGTCAATTAGGATTACAGACAATCCTACACCTGTGCACTAAGAGCAGGACTGTCCGCTCCCATATTGCACACGGGAACCGTTCACCACGCAACCACGCCCTCCCCACAAGAAGTTGCATATGCAGCGATTATTTGTTAAAAAAGGGCAAACAGTCGCAGACCTTACTTTATCACACTCCTTCACAATATGCAAAGTCAACTCCTCCTCATAATCAAGACTTTTTGGTTGCTTGCATGAACATTGAAGAGAGTTTAGGTAAGACTAGGTAACTGCATGTGACGTCAATTCTTTTTCATTAGATTCTTGCTCTGTTACTATAAAAACTCTCACACATTTGACTGCACTGACTTCTGCAGGGGCTTCGTTTTCTTTTCAAATTGATCAGCAGCTTCATTTGCTTCAAAACACATTTTTTTCTCATATCGTTGGTACTCGCCAACAAATGGTATTAGACCAATTCAAAAACATTTTGGATAACTAGATATGAAGTGTATTGTTCACCACGCTGCGGTTTTTTTTGGTTATACACTATCTTCTACTTTAAAATGGATGTAATGATCCCATCGCCTTGAGCCTCATGTATAAATGGTGCGTATGCACAAAAATGTTGTGTATGCCTGTTTCCACGCTTACATTGCAATGTATAAAAACAAAACAGCGTAAAGCCACGCACATTTTCACGGCAGCCTCCCCCCTTGAGTACACACCTTTCTGCTTAGTTTTACAAACTGATGGCACCCAGCCTCAAAACAGTGCTAATGGTCTCCCTTTTTTCATATTTACATCAGTGACGTGGGATTTATCAAATACACCAACATTTATTACATATTGTTTACAAATTTAATTCACCTGATAGTAATCATTCTGTAACAATATAATGGTTCATGGAATGAACAAACTATTCTAAATACTATAGCTGCTTTAACATTATTACTCTCAGTGCACCACTTAAAGTATTTTATCCCATTGTAATTGTGTGTGGTATCATAGCTGCACAGCAGCTGATCAAGAAGCTTTCTGGTGGGTTGTGTTGAGAGCACAGAGGATTATCGGGATACAGTTTCCAGTCCTGGAGGACATTTATAGCCCATGCTGCCTAAGGAAAGCCACCGGCATCTGCATGGATTTCACCTAGCAAACTCTTCAGAGCCTTTCCTGCACGGACCTCAAGGCTCAGAAACAGTTTCATCCCAAGAGCTATCAACGCACTCAATCAGTCCATCGCGTTCTCCAGGTAGAACTGCTTGTACTTATAATTACAATTACCTCATTGTAAACTTACACTACAACTGTAACATTGCACAACCTGAGCTACTTTATGAACGATTTGCAGTATCTGCATTGTATGTACATGTTTATTGTACTTATGCTTTCACATTGTATATTTTTCATTATTTTTTATCTTATTATTGTTATTTTATAGGACAATAAGTTTATGGAAGATTTACATATTAAATTTAATTGTACTATACTTTGACAATATAGGAATTCAGTTCAGTTCAATAGAAGAGAGCACATATTTACATATGGTGATTCCCGGCTTCTAAATCGATACAGATTTCCAAGAGCTATTCTCTTGGAGCTGTGTGCTGTTAGAATACTAGGATGTACTGTATATCTATACTAATAAACGGCAAAGCCCTCACTCACTCACTCACTTACTCACTCACTCACTCACTCACTCACTCACTCACTCACTCATCACTAATTCTCCAACTTCCCGTGTAGGTAGAAGGCTGAAATTTGGCAGGCTTATTCCTTACAGCTTCCTTACAAAAGTTGGGCAGGTTTCATTTCGAAATTCTACACGTAATGGTCATAACTGGAAGCTGTTTTTTCTCCATTTACTGTAATGGAGATGAGCTTGAAACCCGTGGGGGCGGAGTTTGACATAATCACGCCTCCCACGTAATCACGCAGTACGTAGAAAACCAGGAAGAGCCCCAAAAAGCGCTGAAGTAAACATGCATTATATAATTGAGAAGGTAGCGAAACAATAAGAAGCGAGCGAGTGATATATACAACCATATTCATGAGTTCTACTACTTCGGAAACAAAGCACAGTGTAAACCTACACTTTAAATTAAGTTCATAGACAGGCTGCCGCTGGCGTTTGTAATTTAGTGCCTGCCCATATAAGGCCGTCCGTCAGCGGCAATCCAATAGCAAACTGCCACGGGTAAATTATTCACGGGTGTAGGACTGTGCTTATGGAGAGGAAGATGAGATAGTCAGGGTGGTGTTTGGCACAAACTCAGCGAAACTGCGAGAGAAAGTTTTAAGTACCGGGACTTCGGTAGCATTAGATACAGCCATGGACATAGCACGACATGGCAACAGCACAGCTGGGAAACTTCGATGCATGAACACCGAGCGGCTCATGTGAACTGACGCAGTGCACAGACAAAAAGCAAGAAACCGAATTACACAATTGAAAAGGCAGCAAAAAAATATGAAGCGTCTGATAAATACAAGATAAGTATGTAATAAGTACAGCTACTGCAGAAACAAAGCACACGGTGGAAAAAGTGAATGTCCCGCTAAAGGAAGACAGTGTTAAAAAAAAAACCCGTGCATGCAGTGTGTCAGGTCTCAGATAAAGAAGAAGACGAGCTGTTTATTGATGCAGTAAGAAACGAATCTTTTTCATAGCTTATTTAACACACTACGTCTCCGCTGCGATACGCGGGTATATATATATATGTATATGTATATATATATATATACCCTGATCTACATACTCGAATAATGAATACTTTATTCGCAATCAATGATTGTTTTGGTAAAGCCATACTCAGTGTATTCATTAGATGAACGGTAAAAAACTAAGAGCGAGGGGAGGGGCACTTATTGAGGCATGCAGGCAAAACCACATTAGCACGCGGGCTCGATGTACGGAAAAATATATCTTTTCAAGTTCTATTTAGTCCATATGTGTCAAATTCAAGGGCCACGGGCCACATCCGGCCCGGCGTGTAATTATATCCGGCCCGCGAGATCATTTTATATACTGTATTATGGTTATTAATGGCCCGGGTATATGAAGCGCTGGTAACAATAAACTACAGATCCCATAATGCAGCGCTTCAGAAGCCTTACCGAACACTTACCGCGTTAATCAAGTCTAGCTTGCAAGTTATTGCGAAGCTAGCCCACACGATGCTTAAGAGAAAAGTTGATTCTGAAAATAGAGCCTTTAAAAACCGATGGGAGGCTGAGTATATGTTTACTGACATTGCCGTTAAACCCGTGTGTCTCATTTGTGGAGCTAATGTGGCTGTAATTACAGAATTTAATCTAAGACGGCACTATGAGACAAAACATCAGGGTAACCTGAAAGACCTGAATGCAATGCAGAAGATACAGAAAGCAGAAGAATTAAATAAGAATCTGACACTTCAGCGGACGTTTTTACCCGTGCACAATCACAAAGTGATTTCAAGTGAAGCTGCTTTTATGGGAGACACAAATTCACCAGTGCAACTTGCCCCACTTTCCCTGTTGCCAAGTAATGTTGAACCAAGTCGTCACTACGGTGTTCCCAAATACGCACTTTGCTGATAAACTGAGCGCACGGCGCTTTGGTGACTTTGAAGAACAAAAAAAGTCCGTCTACATGCGGCTCGAACCTTGTGCATGTTTGGTAGCACATATCTGTGTGAGAAGCTCTTCTCAGTGATAAAGACTAACAAAACAGCACACAGGAGTCGCCTCACTGATGAGCACCTGCAGTCCATCCTGAGAATCTCCACAACACAGAACCTCACACCAAACATAAACGAACTTGTTGCCAAAAAAAGATGCCAGGCGTCCAGCTCTAAAATGACATATGAGCAAAGACAACTGAATGATTTGATTTGTTATTGCTGAAAGGAACACATTTTATTTATATTTCCAGGTTTTGTTATGCAGCATGTTCATATTTGAATTTGTATAATTTTGACAGGATATATTTTTATGGAGAGCAAAATCTTTTGGGATATTTAAAATCTAAGTTTATTTTTTATATAAAATTACATAAGAGTAAAGAAATTTGAATGTTTGTTCTTTTAAAGTTTACTTTATTTCTAACTTGTATAATTTAGACAGCATATATTTTTATGGAGAGCAAAATATTATAAGTTGTTTAAGGTTTGAGTTGATTTATTCAGGAATAATATTCCTGTCTGTTTTTACCATTCCTACTGTCGACTAAATAAAAATTCCTTCTATTTAAAATTTAAATAGAACTTGAACAAATTCGATAGTTCATAATATCCACGCAGACTTGCACGTAAGAGGGGGAGTTATCCGTTTTAACAAGCAGCGTCTTGCACTGATACGAAATAGCTGTGTGTGTATATATATAGATATGTATGTATATGTATATATATGTTTATATATGTGTGTGTGTATGTATATATATATGTATTTGTGTGTATATATGTGTGTGTATGTATGTATGTGTGTATGTATATGTATGTGTATATATGTAGATATATATATGTATGTATATATGTGTTTGTGTATATATATGTGTATATGTATAGATATGTATATATATATGTTTATGTGTGTGTGTGTAAATATATATATATATATATACATATATATATATATACATACATATATATATATATACATACATATATATATATATATATATATATATATATGACAGCAACACTCATCACTCACAACAGTGACAAAACAATTACATTGACAATCATGTTACGTTATTTTCAAAATGTTTCCTTTTCTTTTTCATTGCTTCTTTAACACACTACTTCTCCGCTGCGAAGCGCGGGTATTCTGCTAGTTAGATATAATTTTTATGATGAAATCCATTAAAGTATGCATATTATATTTTACAGATAAATCATTAACTTTATTTAAATAATTTATAGTGTTACTAATTAAACACATGAGGGCACAGTGGCACAGCAATAGCGATGTGCTGGCGCCCCATCCAGGGATTGTTCCTGCTTCACGCCTGATGCTTGCTGGGACTGGTGTGATCCTGGATGGATGGAATAATTAAACATTTGTAACAAAGATTTTTCAGTGTTCCATTAAGGTTTTGAAGAATCAGCGTTCTAAGCTTACAGCTGGTTTTACATTTATTACAGAGCTCATTATGTGGCGATTGGTTACTTGGAGAAAGAAAACAAGGACAGGAATTGGGAGTTGGTACGTTTGACAGAGACAGTACTGCTGCATTAAATTATTCCATTCAGGGTCGCATGTGTCCTTGGAAGCATCTTGCTGGAGGCAGGAACAATTCTTAGACGGGGCACCAGCTCATCGTTAACACTGCGCCACCGTGCCCCCACATGCTTTAATGCATTTCATCATGAAAATAATATAAAGTATAGATCTTACTATTATAGAATGTTCCGAGAGCTGTGATATCATGAATATAATGTATTCTGTGTGGCGATCACTGCCTACGTGCTCCTGTCCACGAAAGAGAAAGCCCATTTAAGAAGCACACAGTGATTCACACACATAGAATACAATACATGTAACATGCTACTTTAGTTATGATGGGATTTGACAAACTAGTAACTTAAACATAGATTGTTAGATGAAGTTTTCAACATTCTACTTTAATGACAAAATTCAACCTTTTTTACTTCACCGTGTCCCTAATTTTCTTTTTTCTCTATGCCTTAATTGACTTCTGTATGACACTCTGACGGCGGGCTATGACTTGCCTTTTCACCTCGATTTTGACATTTGACCCCTTCTTTTTTATTTCAGGCACTGTGGGACTTTCTGAACTTGAACTTTTGAGTGACCCTCCATCAGTTCCTTTTTGTTGCTCATACCACTGACTAAGCCACCAGAAAGTGTTTTTCCTTGCCTCCTCTTCACTGAGTAGGACCTTCACTTTGCATTTGCTTTTTTTTTCTCCCGTGCTTTTGCCATCGTCTTTTCACAAAACGTTGAAAATAAGGAGCTATTTATATTGATTTGCATATTCAAAGATGCATAATTCTGGGAGGAGTCCGAGTGGGGCACTGACCTGGATTTATGGAGTGGAAGTGCGTGGAAATTGGCTTACACATGGGTTTGTGCACCTGAATTTTTTTGTGCGCGCACACATTTCCACTTTTGTCTGTACACCATGTTTTATTGTGAATTCTACACACATGAAGCTCCAGGTCTGGAGTAAACATTCAGGTTGCACAGACCTTGCTCATGTTTAATTGTTCATGAAGAATGAGATAAATTGACCCATAATTGATCCTTATAATGTCTAAATTCTTAACACACTGACACTCATCAATGCTTCGTTACTATTTACTCCACAGTGGCAAAATGTTCTTCTGTTGTCAACACAGTAGGGCCAACCAGACCTTGGGTCATTTTGAGAGATGTCCTAACACGATGGAATTCTGAAGTCCATCTCTAGATTGCAGTACATGAAGAAGACTGATCCTTGTAAACAATGACTAAGACAGAAGGAAACTCCAAAAAAGGTATTGTTCACTAAAATTAGAACTTCAATGACAGCTCAGTATTTGATTTTATGATTTTTTGGCATTCATGTTGGCTTGATTCTATAACAGGAAACATCCATCCATCCATCCATTATCCAACCCACTATATCCTAACTACAGGGTCACGGAGGTCAGCTGGAGCCAATCCCAGCCAACACGGGGCACAAGGCAGGAAACAAACCCCGAGCAGGGCGCCAGCCCAACGCAGGGCACACACACACACAGACCAAGCACACACTAGGGACAATAACCTGCATGTCTTTGGACTGTGGGAGGAAACCAGAGTACCCGGAGACATGGGGAGAACATGCAAACTCCATGCAGGGAGGACCCGGGAAGCGAACCCAGGTCTCCTAACTGCGAGGCAGCAGCACTACCCACTGCACCACTGTGCCGCCCCTAACAGGAAACAATGAACAATAAATCAAAAAAGCTACAAATTTTCGAACTAAATACTTAATTACATAGCAAGTAATCTGTGGCCACTTACCAAATAAGCAGCTTTCAGGGTTCAGGCTGAAAATATTCAAAAATCCTCATCGGTAAAGATGTACAACATTTGATAAAACATTTAAGAAAGTACACACAACATGGGGCAGTAACATTAAAAAATACAAATTACAGACAATGAATCTTAGAAAATGTAAAAAAAAAATCTGATGAGTGTTTGAAAAAATATTACAAATGCTAGTTAACCTGTAGTTGTTTTTCTCTCAAAGAGATTACTGAAGTTGGGTGGACATTGGAAACAGGAAGAAATTAAGAGCTCATGATAAAAATAAAACAAACTTAAATGATCAACTGACTGATAAAGTGGACCATGATTTAGTAATTCTGTAAACTTTGCAATGGATTGGGCATTTTTGTGAGCAATGGAATCTGAAATTGAAAAGTAACGGAATTCCAAGGACAGACATTAGTTTAAGTGCACAATTTTTATTGATTTTTAGATTAGAAAAAAAAAAATTAACCAGAAAATGGACTGTATTCATTGGAGACAAATTGTCATCTATTAATAGGAAGAGAAACAAATGTATTCTGAAAATACACAACTCACTGCAACCAATCAACAGAGCCTACAAATGCTCAAACAGAACAATGATGAATTGTTCACAGTTTTGACTCTATACACCCACTGCAGAGTATATAGTGACAGGAGTTAAAATGGCTATTTAATATGCTGCTATATTGCTGTTGTATAATGCATTATATTCTTATAATGAGTAGGACCCAATTTGCTTAAATCTAGGAAATCACTGTTTCATGTGAAGGCAGCTCACAATTGTGACATTTTAGTAAAGTTAGTAATTATGTTTACAGTCTTAAAACTACAGTAAGTAGTTAACTGCAGTGTTTGTTTTTGCACATACTTGGCAATGAAAGAATAGGCATGCTTTGGAAGGTAATAATTGCTTCTTTCTGAACAATGAGAATTGCACTCAAAATTTGAAGAAAATATAGCAGTAATGCGGTGGGCTGGCGCCCTTCCCGGGGTTTGTTTCCTGCCTTGCGCCATGTTTTGGCTGGGATTGGCTCCAGCAGACCCCTCACCCCGTGACCCTGTAGTCAGGATATAGCAGTCAGCACATATACAAATATTTCATTTAGCTAACACAGAAAATATATGGCAGAGATTTTATCTAAAAATTATATTCATTGTCTTATGCTTCGAGTCTCCTTTTCATTTTTGTTTTTATTTTGTGGTTAAGTGAATGTTTTACATACACCTTTTCCTAGATACATTTAAAACTAGCTTGAATGTTAAGATTGTACGTTACTTGTTAACTAGTGCAAACCAACAAGTCAAAATATGGGAAAGGTACTCAATACAGAATTCCAATCATTGCATCCAAACACTAGATTAATCACTGGTGCTAACACAGTGGCCTCATGGGTCAGCGGTGTATTTGGTTAATATTTCCTAAGTACAGATAGCATATTTTTGCTGTGTCTAGGAATATATATCCCACCCATAGTCCAAATATGCATATTAGTTAATAGAAAAATCTAAATTGGCTTGTATTAACGGGCATACCGTTGTCACTTGGTGTCCTACCATGTGCTGTAGGTTAGTCCACAAACTAATGCACAGACTCAATGTTTGTAGAATGATTTCTCCACAAGGCCTGTTTTTGTCTATTAGTGATAGCTTGCTTACCTGTAAAATTTCAGCCTGATTGTGAAATGTCAGAGGTCACTCCATTCTCAACATTTTATTTTGTGACAGTACTACATATGTATCAGTGACTTTGCCATTTAAGGACCCCACAGAAGAGTAAATAGTAATAAATAAATAAATAAAAGAGATCACATGGTAGTACTAAAGTGGAGTTTCCAAAACATTCTAGGTATTAAGTAGGAGTTTGTTTTATTTCTAGTTTATTCACAACCTACACAGGAATTTTTAGAAGTGTCCAGTAACAACCAAAAACTTTGAAAATGCCAAAATCGCTACAACTTTTAGTCATTACACATAACAGTCATAAAAGTAATAGTGTTACTTTAATATAGGAGTTACTGAACTAATATGGCATCATCTAGTTTAAAGTATGACTCAGAAAACTGGTTGTTTAGAAAGCCAATCTCATTTATCCACAGCAACACCACATGGATTTGAAGTGCTGCAACTAATTCAGGCATTTTTGCATTGAAAATATTTCTTTTTAAGGCTCAGTTTGGGATGACTCAATGTGAATCTAACATTATCACAGATTTTGCTCTGTTTGTCAGACAATGGAATGAAGCATGATCTGAAATCCAAGCTACTCTCAATGACATTGAACTTTTATCAGTTCTTAAGACTTGCCCAAACCAGGCTGTTGCTGGTAATGCATAGGCTGCATTTTCAAAGCACCTCTGATTTTTGTCTAAACATTTGATAGGCTTAGATCTTTATGATGACAGAGTCTCAGCAGAAACAAAGGAAAAGATGGTGCAAGTCCTGCACTGACCACCATTACCAAATATTCCTCAACGTCTTAAGCTGACAAATGAATCTGAACAGCTGTAGTTGGAGGATCTGGTAACATAAAGAACAACATTCATCTTTGATGTCCTCATGGAAAAAGGCAAATAAAGATCATTTCAGTCATTTGTCAGGAAACTACCAGAAGTTGAACTGATAATCTAATATTTAGTGAATTTTGTGAAATGTCGGCTTGCATGACAGTAGTGAATTATACAGCTGAAAACTGAAACATTTTATTTTTCGACTGGTCGCAAACCATTGCAAGAATTTTCCATCTTCAACAAAGACAGAGCTAAAGTTATAGAGCTGCAAGTGTGAAACAGTGGTCTGCTGTTCAGTTCAGAAGACATAAAAGCTGCCAAATGGAGTGACCTCTAAATATTATATATATATATATATAAAGAATATTACAATGGTACAGTGCACTTTGGTACAATCCTGTAAGTGCTCAAATTGCCAGCCTCATGTACCCATAACTGTAAATTTACTTTTACCCACACCTGTATATATAACTCTTTAAAACAAATCAGTAGTATTATTCCAGGGTGACCTTCAGGTTTCATTTGTGCATTTTTTAACACATCATATACTGGGCAGGCAGCAGCTATTTCATAAGGCAGCCATGAACATGAGAGATAATCTGGAATCATCTATCTTCTCCTATGTCGCAGAAAATTTCATGCTGGGCAATAAAAAGATTTTATTTTATAAAAACTTGACGTTTGTGAAAAAGATGCTATAACAGGCATTTTGTTACCAAAGTGTTAGCAGTCACAATTTATTTGAATATGAGATAATATTAATTTGAAAGTTGTTCAAACAATTCATGTGGTTCTGTATAAAAGGCAAAAAATTAGTTAGTAATAAGTTTTTGTTTTGACAGGCTATTTTACATACTGTATGTTATCTAAAAAACAGCTGCATTAAAAGCTTTGAAACTACACTTACAAATAAAAAAAAATCCATTAAAAAGTAATACTTAATTTTTACTGCCTTCATTCTTATTTAGCCATTTCAACATTACAAAAATCAGAAAAGCTGCACACTTTTAAAAGGAAATTTCTGTATTGCAAGCATTGCCAGAAGCACAAAGATACATGAAGTTATTACAGATGTGTGCTTGTTGTAGAATTAACTTTGAGATCCTTGGCTACCAGCATGGCTGTGACTGGATGCATGCTGGCTCGATATTTGATGAAGGTGTCCGTGGTCTGCTCACGGTACTTTTCAAAGTTATACAATTCTCTGAAATACCAAAAGGAAAAAAGGTTAGAGCTTTGAAGAATTTGCCTCTACTCTATAATGTACATTGTGTTCCGTACAATGTCCAAGAACTTTACTAGACCCCCAATTTAATTAACAGCACTGGAACATTACTTTGAATTTCATTCTTCAACTTCCAAAAAGTAACCAAAAGTAACAGAAACCACAGGCTCATACTAGAAGAGATCATGCAGTATTGCAGTAAAACTGACTGGTGTCTTCACATTAGTTTCACTCATGCTTATAACTAATATCTGCCTTTTTTGACTTAGACTCAGTATACTTTATTAATTTTAGGTCATATATATATATCTTTCAGCAGGACAACAACCCTAAGCACACAGCCAAGATTTTAAAGGAGTGGCTTCAGGACAACTCTGTGAATGTCCTTGAGTGGCCCA
>JANRMT010062792.1:58826391-58840609 GCA_026402145.1 Polypterus bichir lapradei
TCCTTGATGAATTTTACCAAATAGTTTGAAACAGTTTTTTGATTTTGACTTATTTCATTTGGAAAATTGACCATTTTTCGAACTTTCTTGCTGTCAGGTACTGCCTCATTATAAATTTTATTTAATAATGTCACAGTAAACATGATATTTTTTAGAACTTTGGTCCAGATATCAATAACAAACATTGGTTCTTGAATCAACTCCTTATTGTTATACTACATTTTTCTTTAATATTAATGTCACTGTCTCTATGCTCACTGGTATGGATTTATTCACATGTGCATGTTAAATTTGGCACACAGAGGCTCAGCAGTTAGAATTGCTAGCCAAGCATTGGATTAGATAGCCAAAGACAACTGGAGGATTGTATAGTCAGCTTAAACACAGAATAGTGTATTCCTGTCCTCTGTCAGTACAAAATCTTCTTTCCTTATTGGGAGAATGAGAACTGGCATGTAAGCACTATGATATTTCTGTATTTTGTGGAGGAGGAGTTCAGCCCTTGTTTGGAGACAGAGAAGACCAGCAAGTGAAGCAAGACATTATTTAAAGGCTTGGACAACAGCCAGACCCTTTGAGGCTGAGTCGGCACAGTTCCAAAAAACCTCCCAGTGTGGGGACAAGAAAATGGCAGCCTGTGTTGATCCAGATTCCCACCTGGATAAAGTCTGTCCATATGCCTCCCGTCTGTAACCACGTTAACCGTCAGTAAATGTAAGCTAAAGTATATTTTTTCTCATGTGATTCTTGTACCGCCGTAATCACGATGGGAGGGATATCGCCTTTTCTGGTATATTACTATATTGTTTAGTTACTTAATATGCCGCAATTTCAAAAGAACACATTTCCAAGAGAGCTAATGCCTCTTCAGGAAACACTTATGCGCTATCTCCAATTATTATCTGCTGTATATTATCAGCTTTGGGTAGCCTTTTGCATGAGTGTTCCTGAAGAACTTCAATGAGCTCAGGCAATTCCACTTCTGTGAAATTAGAAATTGCCATTTGGGAGAACCTCGGATTCCATTGGGGGTACAAACTTCATGAAGCTATCTAAAAGTGTACTATTTTTCGCAATGGTTCCAAAAAAAAAAACCTGCTGCATGAAAGCTGGGGCAAGCTGTACTGGAAAGTACCTGCACTGCTCGTATCCGATCAAGATCACTTTTGCTATGGCTCTCCACTTACTTAATGTAAAATCATGCCTCAGAAATGGCACTCTGAATGCTTTACCAAGTGTGCATTTATTGTAAAATTCCGCCCAAAACTCTGCTAATGCATCACGTATTACTCTACCAAAGTCATCTGCTTCTTCCATTTCACCTGAGGGTAGAAGTCTCTTCATCTTCAGAGTGCAGCCATGGTCAATTTCTGGATTTTTCCTCAAAGTGTGTACTATATCTTCCATAGAATTTCCATGTCTTACAATAAGTTCAAACTCCATGAAACATGTTGTAGACTCAAGAGGTATTGTGTCTGATAAGACATCAGAATCAAAAGAAGGTCCAAAGACAATTATGTTGCTGTCATCCCTCAATGTGATAAATACTGCATCATTAGAAATTTCATGTTCAGTACACTGTTTATCTTCTTTTTGGCACTCTTCAGGTGATTTGGGGATTTCATAGTTTATATAATTGTAATCCAAATCTTCTTCATTTATTTTTTGATGTTTATTTACATCAAATGTAAAATGATTTGCAGAATTAGAAGCATCTGCAGGAAAATCTTGTAGGGTATGTGAGCAACCAGCTTTGCAAGATTCAGATATCAAGGCATCAGGCACTACAAAGATAGCTTCATTCTGTGAGTTTGAGACTAATCCCTCATTAAGATCTCTAGACTTTGGAGATGAGGATGCCGGAAAGTTGCTCAGTGATTTGTGAATATTAGGAGTTTCCTTCTCTTCTAATAGAGTCTTAGATCTGCAAACTGCTTCACAATTTATGATTTCTTTCTTGCAAGTAACCATATAAAAAAACGCAGCAGTGGGAGTTTTGTTTGGTCATATAATTCTCCAACTGTGTCTTCGTCCATTAGATACTTACACTCAAAGTTGGTAATATCAAAATCAAATTCCTCAACTGATCCGTGTGATGACTTACCATTAGGAAAGAAAATATTTTTTGCCATATTTAGAATGTCTTCTTTTGTAGCACTCTTAAAAAGTGATAATTTCCTTGTTCCTCCACCACTTTTTGTACGTACTTGTTTAAGATCACTTGTTTTATTTTCTTTCTGAAGCCACCCAATTTCAATTTTTTCATGCATACTTTTTAGCATTATTATTTCCATATCGACCCATATGATTACTTGGTCGTTTATCCTCTTCATCTGAGCACGGCTCAGGTCTTTTCAAAACACTGAGTTTCTTGTGTAAATTCTGTAGCAGCTTTTCTTTTCTAGACATTTCATGCATCTGAAATGTTTGCCTCTTGCAGAAGTCTAAAACTGCTAAACGATCACCATATAGGGGAAAATAAGTGGATAAAGCCTTGTCATCCATGAGTAATATAACATTCTGATCAATCTGTATTAAAATATAACAGCAATAAAAGAAGTACATTAATAAACAAATTATGACAGTGTCTGGTATATTCTTCAGAATGTCCATTTATTTATAGCACTTTCATCCAGCAAAACTCTACTGCAGGCCATGACCATTACAATGGAGTGGAAAGGGTTTACTTTAAACTGCAAGTAAGTAGACTTACCAGTTTTTCCCTAGAATGTATCTCAGGAAAAGACAATCCTCAGACTACTCCACAGTCAACAATGGTGATACACCAGGCTTACCTAGTATACTTTCAGTGCACCTGTTTTCCTTATATCAGCAGTTATCACTATTTTCCTTTGTTTTTGTTGTCCCTCTAATCAACTTCAATTTGTGCTTCTTTGAAAGACAGATTTAAAGGTTTCATCTAACAATCAACCTATCATCATCAACCATCAACCACTATTTAAAATATTTTTTTCATGTCACCTCTTATGATCTATTTTAGTCTTAAGTTCTATCGTAACTCATAGCTGTATTTTAAGCTCCTGAACCTGGTCTGCAGTTTCATTACTTTTTTACATCTTTGCTGTAATATGGGGACTAGAACTGCATACAGTTGCAGATGAAACCTGACAAGTGTACCAAACTAGGGAAGCTGAATCTTTCTGACCAACTCTGTTCAGTAGCTCATTGACACTGAGTAACATAACATCCTTATTACATACACTGTCTACTTTAGTCCCTCTGCTGTTATTTTTCTTATCTGGCAATCCACCAACTTTACAGTCACTATCAACTGAAATTAAGGTAACAGCTACATTTTTATTTAAATTAATTATACAATTTTTAAAAAGCTGCAAGCTTAATACGGCTCCCTGTGGGATTCTTGACCCCACATACTTTTAAAAAGCCCAAGTTCCTTTTTAAATTTAAGAAATTTGTGCACAAGTATGTGTACTATACCCTAAATCTCTATCTTTTGTAATGTGATGATTACTCTCTCCTGAATTTTGTCCTCAAAAGATTTTTGAGAGTCTGTCTGTTTCTCAAACCCATTTAGACAGGGCATGGTTGTGAAAAAGCTGAAGCCTATATCACAGCCACTGGGGCTAATTTAACAACACCAGTACATCTAACCTGTATGTCTTTTGACTGTGGGAAGAAGCTCACATACTCACGGCAAGAACATGCAAAGTGCACACAGGAAGCACCCAAACCCAACTCTCCTTGCTGCTACAACCACAACACCTTTTTTTTGAGAGCAAAGTGGTGAATAAAATACACTGCACTGTTTTGTTGTAACACTATTAAATTCAGTAGTTTAATGAGTAGCAAATTCCCCATGTAAGCATATGCTGACCATGAAATGAATTAATTTCCAATACCTTTTCTTTTTCTAACTTTGGAATGATTTCCTGTAGACTTCTGCTCTTCAAAAAGTCAAAATACCGGTCATACATTATGTCTTGTGAGGCCATTCTTACCTGGAGACTGATAATGCTAAAAATAAAATTTAAAATGATTACTTTTTGTATAAAATCAGTATTTCTCTAATCCTTGGATAAAATTTTATTCAAAGCATTATTATTTTAGTTGGTATCAATTTTAGGGTTTGTCATTGCCAGGAACACATTTTATGTGTAAGTATTGTATTTCAAAATTATAAAAATCAAAAACAACACATTTACAAAACATGTTTGAAAACTACAAATTTAATAGGCTGTCTGGTTGGCAATGATATTGATGAGACAGACACAGATATGGTACATAATGATGGAGACAAGGGTGGACAGTACCTGATGAATGACAGAATTATGAGGTGCTTTGAATGTATGTAGAAGTATGTGCGATATGAAAATAATGAATATTGATAGTTCATTTATTTAACCTATTTAACCATTTTTTAACTTCTGACAGAATTTTAGTATAATTACATTTTTCCTCCTTCAGGTTTGGCTTTTAGGATTCGACATGACTGCTTACGGTTTTAAGATGTTCTCACACTTGTAATGCATCTGTTTTCTGAAATATAAACAGTACCTAATTAAATATAACGTGTATACGTAAACGTTTCATAACGAGAAAGACAGACAAAGCATTTCACACCTTTCTTTTTTATTTATTAAAAACTACAATAAAAAGGTTAATTGGATATCATTTAAAAAAGTATTACACAGGATTTTTGTGTAGAATGTTATGGGCAAATTCTACGTTAGACAGTTTGTGACAGCAAAAACTGTAAGAAAATTGTTAATCAATAAATACAACTACAATATTTATATGTAATAAAAATATACTGAATAGCAGCTTCTGAAATTTCAATCGTTGTCTATACTTTTTTACATCGCAATTGAATCCAAATCTTCCAACTTGAACAGAATTATTTCTAATGTAAAGAAATGTAGTAGTGAAATAAACCGTTTTATATTAAAACACGTGGGTTTTAAAAAAAGCAAATAAGGGGAGAGCGATCTTTACTTTTAGTTTGTTCGCTGTGAGCTGCTTTTCGACTTCGTTTAGGCAATACGAATGTTAGCTAAAAGTACTATTGCAGTAGCAATCCAATCACGTTTTATTTTACCAAAGTAACCCTTGTCAAGTTTAATGAGTTACGATTTACCTAGTCGGGATACGGCCCTTGGGACATCCACCTCACCACCGTCATCTCCAATTAGCAGGTGTGCTTGCACTTGGCAGTGCACTCTGGTATACTAAATCTAGTATGCACCCGTCCATTTTTGACGACCCAGTCACATAACTTTTAAATTACACATATTATGGTTAGGCGGTAGTTAAAGATGAGTACGTTGCCGCTCCGTTTAAACATTATCTTTACTAAAACAATTCAAAATGCGTTATCTTTACCACTAGTAGGATTTTGAATTAGGCACCTTTCACTCGAACCGTTGTTTTAACAGAGCTGTATGTCATCATTAAAACGGAACTTCTGGATACACTTATATTGTATCTCTATCAACCTATATTATCATTGAAATATATGATTTAGGTTTAATTTTTGTTTCGAGTTCTAAATTACCTCTGCCTTGCATATGCCTGCGTTGTGAACCTGCGCTTTGTCCTCAGAAGATGGATGTGCGAGTACACGAGTCGCTGCTAGTCGGCAATGTGCAGACACTACTGCAAGCTTCCTGCAATGGTTTCTTTTGCGAAATAATGCAATACGTTTGCGATATAACGAAATTATTATTGCGAAAAAACGCGATTCTTTTGCGATATAAAGCAATTATTATTGCGAAATAACGCAATTCTTTTGTGAAATAACGCTTTTTTTTTTTTTTTGAGTGGCGGGAATAAGCTTCCGTAGGGTTCTATATGAGGGATTAAATAAAATCAGTAGAGAGTTTTCACCAATCTGGTTTAATCCAGAAATGATTCATGGGGTTTCAGGAAAAAACAAACCTGTTAAACAAAGAGACGATTCGATATTCTGCAGAATTTCTGAATTCCTTAGACAATGTAATAGGACTGCTAATTTATACTTCTATAGTAAAAACTGCATAATCTGTTATGTCGCTGAAATTCATATCCTCAACTGCTTTACATTAATGACTAATAATCTTCATAATTTTAGACTTGAGAGTGAAAACTGGAAATTCAGCTGGGCATAACTGCGTCGTTCCCCATTTACCGGTCATGTCAGTAAACTTCCATTAAAGTTTAAAAGACAGCAGATCCCAATTATAGGCATCTTTGCATTTAACATAAAAAATGGTCAAGAACAAACTTTAAATGTGGGGACAGTGGTACAACTGCATCAAAAAAGACGAGGTGAAAAAACTTGACAAACAAAATGTGTATGTATTTTGTGTGCAGCTGGAATTGGTTGCCACTTTCTGCTCAATGCCACCAGGACAGTCATGGGTTCCCTGCAACACTGAACTGGGCAAATGAAATTAGAAAATGGATACTGAGGTCTGAAAAGGAGAGACAAATACATTCTGAAGATTTAAAAAATAGGTTCTTAAATTTGAACAAAGGCAGGTTGGAATCATTCTACTTATATATTTCAAGTAAGAGTTACTCATGTATTCTGCGGTGTATAACAATAAATAAAGAATGGTGCCCTAGCCACATTTGGTTCCTGACATATGTTTGAAGATTTTTAGGACAGGTATACTGGATTTCTACACATTCTCACCAATCCTGCTTGTTGGGAAGCCATAGGCTGCTGTGGGGTTTTAATATAGGCTAAAAACAACCCTGGGCAGGACACAAAACCTTTATATAAATGTCACCTTTGAGCGAAGAGGGGTCAGCTTCATAACCAACTGAACAATCATTCATAAACCAAACATTAAATGTAATTTTCGTGTAAGCATTCAACCCAAAAACAACAGCAGGTACAAAAAAAGGCGAGACCAAGATATAAGTGAACCTTTAATTAAATTGACATTTGGCCACACCTACTTATTTCAATTTAGGGTCACCAGAGTCCAGGTCAGGCATGAAGGGCGCCAGGATTTAGAGCTGCCAGTCAATCTGTCCACTACTTATGCCTTACACTTAAATAAATTCTCGATTACAGCTTATAATATTGCAAGAAACTGTAACTATGTAAATCTTATTTTGGGAAATTCACTATAACAGCATTACGTTTCCGCTGATTACAGAAGCCGGCAAAGTCTAAAGGTCAAATTTTCAACACCGTTGTTTACTCGTCGCAACTGATCATTAAAACTAAAGCAAAAATCAATCGCCAACCACAAAAACAGTATTGGAATTTTATTCTTAAAGACACGTGAATTAAAGAATGCTTCCAGAGCAGTCTTTAAAGTGTCAGGAACTTGACAGTACTTCAACATACTGACGAATACAGAAGCTTAGTAAAATGTAAAAAAAAAAAAAAAACAAAACAGAACAGTGACATGTGTGGCGATTAGCCGCGATAAGCATCCATTTTGTATATATGCGGCTATTTTCTGTTGTTCTTTGCAAATCAGTACTGTATAACTATGCAAAAGCGCTACTTAGAAAGCGAATGCTACCACGTTTATTTAGGCCTCCGACATCTCTGAAGAGCCTCGGATTTTCTGTTTCTGCTATCACGGGCAGCACGCCTTGCAAAATAAAGTCAAAGAAAAGGATACGATTCGCCCATCCAGATGATGTACAATTTTTTTCAGTCGTTCGGCTGCTCGATACATTGCGGTGTATTTTCAAAGTTCCAAGGGAGTCTGGCTAAATGTCGACTGGACCCCAAGACAGTTTTACACGGAGTTCTGTGATTGGCCGAGGCGGCAAAGGCGGACGGGTTAATGGTTAAAACAGCAAGTGCAGCGGCCTGCCAAAGATACGGGATAAGATAACGAGGTGGCGCTGCTACGTGGGTATGAAAACACCCGAACCCCGATTCGATCTTTGTGAGGCACTATTCTCTTCCCGTATTCAGGCGTGTTTCCTGCCACCAACAGCATCCTGTTACGTCGGTGTCGATCCTTAGTGACTGGCACCGATGGCGGCCATGTAGAGCTGGTATAGACTTCATATTTTGTACTACAGAGAGGAAGAAACGGCAAAGGTGCATGCCATAGGGGAGTACCTTGTGCGGCTCCTGCCTGGTCTCTGGAGACCCGGAGGAGCTCGTTCAGTATCTGTAAATGAGCATTTCTGTTACACAGTGGTTTTTCTCTTGTTATAGAATTTAAACATTTTGCTTTTTACAAGGTGCATTATATTTTAATTGTTTTCACTTATGTTATGGCCAAACTAAAAATGGCGATTTTTTCTCCACCAAGTTGAGTTCATCCATACATCCAACTTAACTGTTTTTGTGTTGTTAGTGCTTACCTTGAGTAGAGAGCAAAAAAGACTGTGGGATTGAAAATTTTATTTAAATTCTTTCAAGCCATGTGCACACCTTGGTTGAGGAAATGGGCTGGCAATATGTATTTAAAACTTGCAGGCAGATTGATATTTTTTCCAGTTATTAACATCAGGTGAAAAATATTTTCAGATCACTACAAACAAGGTCAACATTTCATCTCAGTAGCTTCTTTCCTAAGGCATAATCATAGTCAATAGGTTATGGAGCTGATAACATATAAAGCAAAACTGTGATATGGGTAATGTATTATGCCTCTAATGAATATTGTATATGACTATTTATTATTATTTGGCATTTCAAGGACCTTATTTTTAAAAGTAGATATGTATAACGTATGTAAAGTTTATGTACCTTATGATGGTTTTGTATTGTGCAATATGTTTTTTGTATTCTGTCACAAGTGTTTTACTGTAACCAGTTCTGCAATACTTACAGCTCCATGCCTCTGTGGAGTCTGAATGTAATCTCCATACCTCAGTGGGTTTCTTCCACATATCCTGAAGTTGTTTACGTCTGGTTACTTCGGGATATTGTGCTTGGAGTTATTGTAGGTCTGTGTGTGTGAGTGTGCCCTAATGGTGTCGTGGTAAGGTTCAAACCTCACAATCCTGAATTATATTAATAAGAGGTCAGGAGCATGCTTTGATACAGCATGTTTCTGCACCCACCACACAATGAACAACCTCAGGATCCAAAATTAGGACCCAAGCACAGTCGTGCAACCACACTCAGCATCACATTAGTTCAAATGGAGTGAACAGTGTGAGGTTTTGTTTTTTTTTTACAGTGGCTGGACTGCCAATCCAGTCCGACCACCAACCAACCCCCTGAGTTTTCCTTGCAAATTGGAGGACCTTCTTGCTGGGCTGGATACAGGTTAATGTTATACCCAGGATGGAGCAATTGCAGTTTAAGGGCCCAACAGAGGGGAATCACTTGTGGTATTTACGGGATTCGCATCCCTCCAATTGCTAGTGCAAATCCCAGGCCCCAGAGCCACAGCTCTGCCTGTATATTAACTCTTTCAAGGCTGATGTCAACTTTTTGTCAAAATTCAGGAGTAGAGGATGGTAATCAGCTGTAAACTGCAACAAAACTCACCCTTACATTTTAGTCCGACTCTCTTTGCTAGAAATAATGTTGATTTAACCTTGATTCCCTACATGTGCATGAGTAGCGAAGAGAACAAACAACCTCTAAAATGGCACCGACATCTGGTGAGAGACCAAAGCGAATGTGCAAAGTGGGGACGTTTTACTTAATTTCGCTGAATAGGACCCTGACCTGTCAGACTCCGGAGTTTGATGCAAGCAATCTGGAGATGGATGTCAAAAACAAATGTGAGGTACCGGCATCATCTGATTGGTCCCCAGCTGATCGTGGTGCTGAACACTTTCGTGCAGCTGATGCACCTACAGCAGCGTCTGCCCTGGAGGACCCCCACTTATGATGACAAGAGGTACAAACCGTATTGCTTAACACAGCAACATCCACCGCCACCCACCTGCTATGTGAAGACAGCCAGGCAGCTGGCCCACTGTGCATTCCTGCTGACCATCGAGGTGCCCCCATGCAGCCACTGCCACCAGAGACACTGAACATGCGCCAATGGCAGCCACAGCATATAGCAACAGATGTTTTATGTTGTCTTGTGTGTGAAACCGCTAAGTATTTTGGAAAAAATATTCAGCCCTCAAAGAGTTAATAGGCAAGTTTAAAAATGGACGTGTTTGTAAAATGGTAATTTGTTTTGAGCTTGAGAAAGATAATAGACTATACAAAATAAATCTGATTGAAATGCCAAGCTACTTCAGATAATCTAAAGACACTCTTTCTCTTTATGGCTTTCGCTCTTTTCCTATTGTAATAGATAAGAGCTTTGTTGGTTCCCAGAAACTTTGCAAACAAAAATGTTTTCATTCATTTAGCTGCTGTGCAATGGATTGATGCACCAGGGCTGGTTTTTGCTTGGCTCCCAATGCTGTTTGAACAGAATTTAGCACCCTGTTACCTGAGAACAGGATTAAGTGCATTCAGTAAAGTGATTGATGGATTTTTGTAATTTTTTAGTAGTATTAGAAGATATTGTTACTTGACGATATCTTGACGATATTAGAGTAAATTGTATTGTGTTAATTGTAATGCAGAAAGATTTAAATGATAAAAGCATAAGTGATGAACTTTATTTTAGCATTTGCAATGTATTCAACTCGCATTCATTTCTTCCCATCTTTTAGTCTTCTGAATTAAATCCTGCATTTCTTTTATATTATGTATCATAGTATGTTATAATTGTACAATGAATGAGAACTCATCTCAGTAAAGTTATGCTCATATTTTA
Organism: Polypterus bichir lapradei; assembly: GCA_026402145.1. Lineage (NCBI taxonomy): Eukaryota > Metazoa > Chordata > Cladistia > Polypteriformes > Polypteridae > Polypterus > Polypterus bichir. The sequence goes on from JANRMT010062792.1 coordinate 58,837,074, forward strand.
ATGCTAATATGTCCATTTATTGTTATATCATTAGATCTTTTTTATGTTACTAATACCAGCAAGGTAATATTCTATACAATCAAGTCAAGTTTAACAAAACTAAATTCAGCCCAACCTCAAGAGAAAGAGAGAAAGCAGGCAGCCAGAGTAAAACTTTAAGAATAGAAAAGAGAGAAGATAGTCCTTCTCCCCAATATAAAAGCATATTCTAAAATGTTATTGATTAAAGATTTGAATAGATCATCTAAGTGAGATTTTGATTTTTTACAATTTCAAATAATATATAACATCAGTTACCCACTGACTTAGAATATTTGAGTTAGGATTCTACCAGTTGAACAAGATAAGTCTACGTGTCAGTAGTATAGTAAAGGCAACTACATTTTGTTTGTCCTTCTCCGCTTTAAACACAGCTGTTAATGGATTAGGAGGGATTGTGACACCAAGGCTGTCTGAAAGGCACTTAAAGATTTTGGTCAAAAATGATGTTAATTTGGTGCACAACAAAAACACATGGCCTAGTGAAGCTGGAAATTAATTGCACAGGTTGGATCTTGCACTTTAAACGTTTTGGACAATTTTAAATGAGATAGATGTGCTCGATAAGAGATTTTAAGTTGAATAATTGTATGTTTTGCGCATACGGAGCTAGAGTTTCATTTTTGTAAATACTTCAAAAATTCTAAAGGTTGTATTGTAAAATCATCAGACTGTCTTGTGCAGTTGTAGATACTGTATGCCTGTTCACTTTCTAGTGTATTGGGAGTCAATTGTACTTACCTTTAATTTGTTCCAAATATTTGTAATTTAAAAATTAAGGTGTGGACTACATAGTGAACATAGGAAAAGTTTCAGATCAGACAGTTTGCATTATTTTAGGTATTGTTGAAGCCTTGAAGCTTCAGACATTTTTATTTCTGGTACTATATTTTTAAAACTGAATTGAAAAGTACCTTTATTACATGCATTATTTGTAACATCATGCCAATGGTCTAGTGTTTCCCTGTAAAATCAGCAGAAGGTGCATGACTGTTAAATGGACATCATAGGGTCACTCCCTGTAGCCATTTACATTTAAGGTTTAGTACAACATACAGTATGGAGCTTAACTATGATGTGCTCAGCTTGACTGGCTTTGGCCTGCTGAGACAGTAGCACAGTAAAACAGGTAGCCCTACTGCAAGTTTGTAACCTAGGAATAGATTGATTGTGTACAGTGTGCAACGTTAGGGAAGAATTAACTGTCAAAGTTTAAGTGTTCTTAAAACAACATTACTCATAAGAAACCAGTCTTTCTTTTGCCTAATTCAGTCTGCACTACCTCAAATGTCTACATACTTATTTAATTATTGGTAGCATACTTCTCACAGATCCAAAAAAAACTGGCAGATTTTGATGTATTCATAATTAAAAAAACAACTGATGGTAAAACTATTGACTGGATGAAGACATGGTCTTGAACAATATCATGATAATAAGATGGAACATGGTAATATGCACAACAAAAATGATCAAAGTGTATCCAGTGGAAATTTACAATGCAGATACAGTATTGGTTTACTGGAGTTGGAGACAACAATAATGTAGAGTCTGACTAAATGTAAATTATAATAAAATGTGTTAAAAATTTTCAATTTCACATACTCTGATTCAATTAAACTATTTCTTCTTATAGACCAGGGGTCTGCAACCTTCACTATCAAAAGAGCCATTTTGCCCCCTCTTCCTCCAAAGAAAAATAGTCTGGAGCCGCAAAACATAACATAGCTTATAAACTTTTAAAAATTTTAATCTTTTTTTAAAATTTGCTTACTGGTGATGTTTGTTGCCATTTTAATGGTCCTGTCCTTGATGGTCTTTGCAGAGGGAGGCATTTCTCTAATTTTCTGAACAATTTCCCGTTTGGTTTTAAAGTCGGAGAATAGATGCTCTGATATTTTTATGAGCGATTCTGTCATGTATTCTCCGTCTGTGAACGGCTTACCCCTTCTTACGATCTCTTGAGCTGCCACAAAACTAGCAGCTGTAGTTGACTGTGGAGAAGTGATCCACTTTTTGAAAGTATGTTTGCTCTGTTCAGCTTTCCTTTGCAGTTCCGAAATTGCTCTCTTTCGCTCATCTTCACTTGGGTATTTTTCAGTGAATGCTGAGTGCTTGTTTCGAAAATATCTTGCAACATTACATTTTTTGTTATTCGATAATTTATCGCCACATATTAAGCACACCAGTAAGCCAGCGTCGTTGGGGGTGAAGGCAAATGCTTCTGTCCAAGGCAGAATTAAACTCTCTATTTTCTTCTGATATTTTTCTTTTTTGGGATTTATTCATGGTTAGTGCAGGGGTCGCACACTCCAGAAGCAGCCTGCAGGTAAAGGCAAGGGCTATAGACGTAGATGCGATGCATATTTTACTTAACAAATTATAAATAAATAAAAATAAAAATTAGATGTTAAAGTATGTAACAGTAGTAGTAGTAGTAAATAAACATATATATATATATATATATATATACACAAATTAAATTAAGAAATTGCCGTTATTCATTTTCATGTTTTTTTTTTGTCAAGGCCAAAGGGAGCCACTACAAGGAGGCTGAAGAGCCGTGGGTTGCCGACCCCTGTTATAGACTTTTAATAAAAATATAGCTCTTTTTTAACTTTGTAAGTTTAACAGGAAGATATGGAAAAATATGACCCGCTGTGGCAACCCCTAAAGGGAGCAGCTGAAAGAAGAAGAAGAAGTTTAGTCTTATGTTAATGTTACTCAGTGATCGTAAGCAACAACAACATTACTACAGCCTTTAAATCTGAACTATAACAGGTCAAAGTGTTACAAAGTAGCCCGATGATTCACACTGGCAGTGATGAAGTGCCTTGTATCTCTTATGTCGTGTCCTTTCAACCAACACAGTAAACATGTTAGTCTAATTACAAACAGAGAAGTCGGAGTAGGAGTTTGCGGTACCAGAAATTGAGGATTTGGAGTCAAAGGTTTTGTGTCCCAACTCAACAGCCCTGGGTACTAATATACAAGACAGCAAGGCTTATCAGTTATATAGTAAATTAAAAACAAAAGATGACGATCTAAAATTTATGAGACAGAAGAAGTGGAGTTGCAGACATAAACTAAACCTGGCACAGTAAAGCCACACAGGCAGACCCAGGGAGAGAATTCCACACAGAGGAGGAATTAAAATGATAAATGAGCATTCACTGAAAGATGAATAATGAGGTGTAGGAACCAGCAGAAGAGTTGCAAATCAGCAATCAATATGGCATTCCGATTTGTCCTTGAAAATGTTAACATTTTTTGACTGTAATTCCACATAGATGTAGCTTTCTGTTTTGTATTGTCATCAAGGTGCCTGCATTACATGAATTAAAAATAAAAATGAAACACAGGAAGGGGCAAAGTCAGAAACATGTAGTGGTGTGCCTTTAGAAAGAGTCCTCTTTCACCACTTGGATTTCTGTCTGTTGAGCTGAAAAGAAGGTACGAACAGATCCTTTCCTTAATGGAGATACTGCAGAAAGAGT
>JANRMT010062792.1:58850410-58865173 GCA_026402145.1 Polypterus bichir lapradei
GCCTTGGATGAGTAGCAGTAAAACTGCCTGTCAGCTCACGGTTATGGAACCACAGTAATGGGATAGCATTCTCATCATGATTAGAAAGGTTGAAGCCATGCCCAGTTAAAAAAAAATGACTTTAAGAAATACGGTATCTCTTCAGACTCTGTTTAGCCATTAGCTTTCTCACGATGAAAATACAGTGCAATATGAGGGAGTTATTGTTGCAGCACTCCAGACCCAGAATGTCACCCAGGTGACAAAAATATAAATAAAAACAGTCTCTTTATCAAGCCTAAAATACTCATGGGAAAGTGAATGCAGAAATGAAACAAAGTACAGTCGAAAACACAAAACAACAACTGTACAGCCTCTGTGCTTCACAGGATGTTGACCCTTGTTTTCTGTGCACCAAAATAACACCAAGTATTCCCTTCTTCATCTCTCAACTCACGTTGCCTCCTTCTGTCTCTCTGACCCTGGTTTCTCTTCTTCCTGTAAGTTGAGTCTGTGCCTCCAGCTCCCTCCTTCTGAATGTAAACATGCAGGGCCAATCTTGGCATTTTCAGTGTGGCTATCAGTCAATCAAGAAGGACCCTGTCTCCTTGTGTCTTTCTGGTGATTTCATGCATTAGACAAACCTCTTGCTAGCTGGACATTTCTTCACAGCCGTTTTTGGGACAGTCAGCTTCACTCTCGTAACCTGATATTCCCAAGATGTTAAGTCTTCTAATTTTATACTGTAAAGCTGGAATACTTTACAGTAGGTAGAATTTTGACTTCCTCTGTGTTTTTATCTTATTCCAATACTTGGATAGAGTTCAGAAATAGATGGATAGATGAAACTTGAAAACTAACACAGCATAATTTGTCATTTGTGTGGTTCCTAGTTTTCATGCACTATTAATATGTAAGTGGCTTTATTTAAAAGAAAATGTAAAATAATTCTGACCAATGTTGGTAACTGGAGATTAAGAATGTGCAGGAAATTGTGTCTAAATAATCTTCAGCCAAGCTGTTTACAGTTGTGATACTTCTGTTATTACCATTGTGGTGGAATTAATAACGTGCTCAGGGAACAAAAACACTACTTGGCTGACACAGTACAAAAGATGCATAAATTGACCTATTTTATACAGTGTGTATGTGGAGTAACAAATGTGAACATGATGATGATATTTTCTTTAATAAAAAAAAAACCATTTTACGTGTATTTCATCAGGGTCTGCACATTAATGTTTTCCCTCTGGGATTAGCCTGCTGTGACTGCATTCAAGCAGGTAGTGGTGTAGGAATCAATACTCCCTGGTGTTTACTCAAATGCATGCAGGTACTGTAGATGATAAGACTAGATTTGAAGAATAAAAGACCACTTGTAAAAACATTTTATACAAATCACACAAAAAATGCCTACAACTGTTAAAAATGTTTCCCTTTCAAAAGCAAATAAGGCCAAGGCTGGGTTAGTGTTGATCAGTAAAGTTGCAATCTCTCACAGATCTTTCATTTGAGTACCAGCATATATTCTCTAAATTGTCAAAGGCACACATTATGTATACCATTGCCTGGTTGAAGACAATTGAAAGGTGAGGATTTGTTCACTTTTTGAATGACACTACCAGATTTTTTTAAAAACTAAAATAAATCTGAATGACAGGGATGCATTATTTTATTTTATTAGATTAAATGTGGATTCAAAATGAATGTGTGTATTAGAAGATCCATTAAAAAGTAAACAGCTTAGTCATAATCTGGTCAAATTCTATTCCTTCTTTCATCCATCCATCCATTATCCAACCTGCTATATCCTAACTACAGGGTCACTAGGGTCTGACATTTGTAAAATAGACCAGTATTTAATGTCTGTTAAAAGATTATAATAAATGAGCAATGAAAATATATAATTTAATATGTATTATCACAGAAAATAACATTCTTGGGCAGCATGATGGCGCAGTGGGTAGCGCTGCTGCCTCACAGTTAGGAGACCCAGGTTCGCTTCCCGGGTCCTCACCATGTCTCCGTGGGTTTCCTCCGAGTACTCCGGTTTCCTCCCACAGTCCAAAGACATGCAGGTTAGGTGGATTGGCGATTCTAAATTATCCCTAGTGTGTGCTTGGTGTGTGTATGTGTGTGTGTGCCCTGCAGTGGGTTGGCGCCCTGCCCGAGATTTGTTCCTGCCTTGTGCCCTGTGTTGGCTGGGATTGGCTCCAGCAGACCCCCGTGACCCTGTGTTAGGAAATAGCGGGTTGGACAATGACTGACTGACTGATAATATTCTCAAACTTACTTTTTCTAATCCAGTGGAGCTGGAGTCATCCCTGACAGCATCTGGTACAAGGAAGGAACCAGCTCTGAATGGGGTACCAGTCATCGTAAGGCCCACTCACACACACATACACAGATTACAGTAGCCAATTAACTTAGCATGTCATTGGGATGCTCAAACTGAACTTCAACTTTAAATTTATTGCGACATGTATGGCACCGTCGAAGTTATTTCTTGCATATCTGACCAACATGTAACGTATCGCCACCCTATGCACTATGATCGGGAAGTGTTATTGGTAATGGCTTCAGCTGTGGATGTGAGAGTAAAACCAGAATAAAAACGCAGCAATGCTAACCACTGACCCAATAAATCTCAATTTATACTACTAGCAAAATCAATGGTAACTTTACAAAACAGAAGCAATATTTACAATAGTGTCACAAATGTGGGCAATGGTCAACAAAGTCTCTTATAATGAGGACTGAAGGCCCTGAATGCCAAACAGTATGACTGAGTGCTTTCTACTCGGAGAAGTAACTTAACCATTGGTTGATAGGAGATTACATTTGTGTTATTTGTATGTCTTGCTAGGTGGTACTATAATATCCATCCATCCATCCATCCATTTTCCAACCCGCTGAATCCGAACACAGGGTCACGGGGGTCTGCTGGAGCCAATCCCAGCCAACACAGAGCACAAGGCAGGAACCAATCCTAGGCAGGGCGCACACACACCCACACACACTAGGGTCAACTTAGAATTGGAGAACCGGAGTACCTGGAGGAAACCCACGCAGACACGGGGAGAACATGCAAACTCCACCTCCAACCCGGGTCTCCTAACTGCAAGGCAGCAGCGCTGCCACTGCGCCACCATGCTACCTGCACTATAATATTCAAAAGTTTAAAAAGTACAGTGAAAATGCTACTGTGAGGACAGTATCCAGAACAACAGCACATAAGAAGGTAATCTGCCCATGGACTATAACGGTAAATTATGTTATTGGTCATTATCTTTAAACATATCTGATAATTTGATTAAGTTATTGCTGACATATTTTATCCCTGTCGCCCTCGGTTGCAATAATCAGGTTTTGAAAATTAACAAAAGTATAAATATGACCTGTCCTCTGCTGTTTTCTTGTGTTTGTTGCAGCAGAGGATTAAAATAGTTATTATAATGATGACGACGAAAAAAATGCTCTACAATCCGTAAAACCGTTTGCTACGCCCATAGTAACACGTTTTATCAACATATTTTAAGATTGCATCCAGCTACAGTCTAATCGTAGCATAGGACAGTGACCGACTCACCTGTGAAATGTGTCTGCCGGAGTCGCGGCGCTAGACGGCACTGGTTCCCCATCCGCCTGCCCGGCTCCTACTTGTGTAACTCAAGTCTTTTCGATGTCACTTCGGGGCGGGGGCGTCAATATGCAGACAGTCGTTCTTCGCTTCCATCCTGGATTACTCACGAGCACTAGCAGTTGTTTTCCTCTCGTGTGATCTGTTCGTCCTGGGAGTTTATTACCATTGTTGTTAGCAGCCAACCCGAGTTAAAGTCGAAGGCGGACGATCCTTGACCCTGCACGAGCTGTTTTTGACGGAGTTTTATTTTCACGGATTAAAGGGATCCAGCAATACAAAAAGCAACGGCGGTAGCGCGAAAAAGAAAATAAAGAATCGACCTACCTAATTTTAGTGTAAGGACCACATCCGGCCTCCGAATAGCCAGCGAGGTGGAAGAGGATTTTAGGGGAACAAAACCAGCATCTCTCGATAAGTCCGTTTTGATTCCATTGTAAGTGTTGCACAGATAAACACAGTGACAGGCAAAGCGGCAAAGGCAGAACGCCGGGTGGATGTCACAAGGCTAAGAGCATCTGCTGGCAACCGATAGATTGTCTAGAAGAAGAAAATCAAGTTAACGTGGGGTTTGTCGCTTGGTTACCCCGGTTTTCTTTTTGTGGGTCAACTTTCGGTATGTTGTGCGTCTGGAGGTCCCGTATCGGGAGTAACGAGCCTTCAATTTTTGTACTCTTCTGTTTGGTTAGGATATTATGGAAACTGTAATCATAATGTTGACACAAAAGTGTTTACATTAAACGTTGGATTTCACTTATGTGTTATAAGTTTGACGATTCTGTGTACGTGCGTTGGTTGTGGCGAGTAGCTGGGCGCGGAAGCAAAGGTTTAGAGAGTGCGGTCGGCTTGTCATTTACTTGAAAAGCGACAATGGGGTTTGTGTGGAGTTTCCTTTTGCGTGGGTGTCGGAAGCTACATTGGCAGCACCATGACCCTCATCCGGATGAAGTCCTTAATGTCTAAGGCATGTCAGAGCACCTTACGTGACTTGCTGGGGTAGAGTACATCTAGCAGGGCAGTCTGGACTGTTGTCCGCTTCGTTTTTCGCCGTTTTGTTTTCGTGTTCATAGAATGTCTTTTGCGTCTGTGTGCCCTTTTTGACCCTAGCGATGATCCATAGCCACACGAGGAGGCGACGCGCCTGGACTCGCGTCCAAATGAACGGCTAGTAAATGCTGCAAGTTGTAGGAGCGGAGTTCAGGTTTCCTAGAACTGTAGGGAGGTTGGTCCAGTTGACAGGTTGATGGCTTAGACTTACAGACAAGATCTGAGATTTCTGAGAAAGTAGGAAGCTGAAAAGAGGGAAATGAGTGAGTTGGTGGGTGAAATTCAAATGAAGTGCTGGATGAATCCGTACAGAGAGGCTGATGAATCTTCTGGATTTTTTCCATTAAAAAAGTACATAAGGGAATTGCAAAATTCAGTTGAGTAAAGGTGAGAAGGTAAAGAATCCGGGGATTGTGTGATATTGTTAAGTAGTGAAAACAATGACTTGGTGTTTCCTTCATTGGAAGAAATAATGAGAGTATAATAGTTAGATTTAGTTTGGGCAATACAGTCCTTGTAGTAAAGTATATGGTTTTTGTACATCTCTTTGTGAACAAAGAGTCCATTTTTTTATATAACCGTTCAATTTGCCGGCCTTTGGCTTTCAAAAGCCGAAGTTCAGGCGTGAACCAGGGAGCAGAAAAGGAGAAAGAAACATCTAGTTTTTAATTGAGCGACAGAGTTAAGAATACCATTAAGTCCAGTGTTATAGTGTGAGACCAGTTCTTCAGGAGTGGATAAATTATGAATGTCCATAAGGGAATCAATACTAGAAGAAAGAGCGTCTAAGTTAATATTCTTAATATTACGTAAAGACGTGAGACGGGAAATCTTAGTGTTGGAAAGTGCAAGTTTAACATTGAATGAAAGAAGAAAGTGATCAATTATGGGGAGTTCATCCGCAGTACAATCAAGCGGGGTAACTCCAGAACAGCAAATCAAGTCCAAGATATGTCCTTTGGGATCCTTATTAGGTACGCTGTTGAGGTCAGCCGGGTAGCAGTGGACCATATCATTGTTATATCTCAGCAGGAAGCAGTCTCTGACGGGACGCCAGATTTAGTTACGTTTAGCTGCGTGTACCGTTCCAGGGCTCACAGTCAAAAAGGTTTTCTGCAGATCGCCCAGGTATACATGTCGAATAACAAAGTGGGTGCGAGGCAAGTGATCGATTCCAAACAGGGCGCAGTCTTAATCTTCTCCGGGTACTTTACAGCAACAAGCCGATATATCATCATGTCTTTTGACTGAGGAAATCCCTGTAAAATCAGAGAGAACGTGCAGACTGTACGTAACAGGTATCGTCGTAATATGCTGCTTAGGCTGAAGAGTGCTTACCGTGGCAAGAGTCCTAAAGTAAATTCGAAATCTCGCAGCATTGAATGTAGGCTACGGGGCATGTTAAGTTATTAATAATTAATTATTGCTGGAGAAAGTGTAGAGAGATATTCCGTGACAAAAAGGAAAACTTCCCAAGGTAAATAAGAAGGGAAACAAAACGATAGTGAGAGTAGCAATGTACTCTAATTCGGAAACCTGGGAGCAATTAGAAAACAACCGAAAGAACTGAAGTTCAAGATACAAAAATTCCATGAATTGTGAGGAATGGGCCTGAGTTGCCTGGAAAGCTTGCATATTTTAATCTTTTTAGTTAGTCAATAAAAGGTGTCATTTTGCTTGACTTTTCACATGAATTGTGAGAAAATAGACATATTACAGAAGGCTTAAACGTTAGAGAATGGAGTGAAAACTCCAGTGGGTTTGGATAAAAGAGGTAAACTGTGTGCTAAGGTTAGTACTCGAGATGGAATCGCCAGGAGAAAGGAGAGGAAGACCACAAAGCATAGAGAATAATATGGTAGAAAAGGATATGCAGAAGAGTGGGTGTAATATGGGAGATGGGCAGAACAAGAATGCATTGGAAAAGAGAAACACGCTTCCAGTGCTGCGACTCCAGAAAATAATCAGTCTTGAAAATCTGTTGCTAGAGGCCTGACAAATTTAAATCTCTATAGCCTCAGAATGACCCTTCAGGTGTCACAAATACAGTAGTGCCCGTCTGCTTCACGATCATGTTTAGATTTGCAAATGCCAGGATTCAAAGACAAAAAAAAATCAATTTTAACACTGCAGTACACAGGATTGGCTGATGAAGGGTACCTGATTATTCCAACTCCTTGCTTTATACAACACATTCCAATTGCTCACTGCTTCTTTTCCTTTTACCAGTTGTTAAATTGGCCTGAGGTGGGTGTGGGGGGGGAGAGAGTGAGCGAGTGTGTGTGTGTATGTATGTATTCACAATGCCTTGGGCTGGCATCCTGTTTCAGCCTTATGTCTGATGCTTGCTGGGATAGACTCCAGCTTCCCCCATGACCCTGCCCTGAATGAGCAGGTTAAAAATACGGCTAGATGAATGGATATAAAGACTGAATGCTATGAATGAGATAGGTGAATCAATAAACAGCAGATTTAAAGATCTCCCTTGCCAGTAGCTTTATTCCAAAGGGTTTAATGAATTTTTCCCCTCCCTGTGTGTTGGACTGTTACTTCAGTTCCAATTTATTATGTGTCATACTTTAGTCCACACAGAGGACAGATATTTGTGATATTTGTCACACTGTTAGAGCTGTGATTTTTTTTTTTATTAAAACACATACAATGCCTTCAGAAAGTACTCAGACCCATTCACTGTTTTCACATTTTGTTACGTTGTACCCCAGAGTGACTATGAAAAAGTCTGCAGTATTGAAGATTTCCAGAGCACAGTGGCCTCCTTACACAGAAGATATTTGCAAAAACCATGACTCTTCCTAGTGCTGGCCTTCTGAACAAACTGAGCAACCGAGGGAGAGGATTCTAGGTAGGAAAAGTGGCTGAGATCCCGATGGTCATTCTGACTGAGCTCCAGAGAAACTTTGTGGAGATGAGACAAACTTCCAGAAGAACAACCACCACCGCAGCACTTCACCAATCTGGACATTATGGCAGAGTCGTTAGACAACACATTAAGCCAGCATGGAGTTTGCAAAAATTGTTTTGTCATACCCAAGAAGACTTCTGCCTGTAATTGATTGGTGCTTCAGCAAAGTATTGAGTAAAAGTCCTGAATACTTGTGTCAATGTGATGTTCCAGTTTTTTATTTTCAATAAATTAGCAAAAATTCCTAAAGTCTTGTTTTCACTTTGTTTTTCTGGACGTTTTGAGTTACTGAGTGTTGCTCAATGAGGGAAAAAGTATTTTAAAATCATTTTAGCATAAGGCTTCAATGTAAAAAAATGTGGGGTCTGAATGCTTTATGAATTGTAAATAAAATCATTTCTTTCCCACACCTTTTCCATTACGGTCTAAATAATCCACCATTCTCGGTTGAGTTTTTTGTGATTTTTGTTAAGTTGCAGTTCTCGGAAACACAGCAGATGTATTACTGTCGTTGTGATAACATTCATTAAGGATAAGTGAAATATAAGATTGGTTTAGAGCATTTTAGCTTCACTTACACACGTGGACAAAATTGTTGGTACCCTTCAGTCAATGAAAGAAAAACTCAAAATGGTCACAGAAATAACTTTAATCTGACAAAAGTAATAATAAATAAAAATTCTATGAAATTTAACTAATAAAAGTCAGACATTGCTTTTCAACCATGCTTCAACAGAATTAATAAAAAAAAAAAACCTCATGAAACAGGCCTGGACAAAAATGATGGTACCCCTAGAAAAGACTGAAAATAATGTGACCAAAGGGACATGTTATTCCAAGGTGTGTCCACTAATTAGCATCACAGGTGTTTACAATCTTGTAATCAGTCAGTGGACCTATATATAGGGCTCCAGGTAGTCACTGTGTTGTTTGGTGATATGGTGTGTACCACACTCAACATGGACCAGAGGAAGTGAAGGAAAGAGTTGTCTCAGGAGATTAGAAAGAAAATTATAGACAAGCATGTCAAAGGTAAAGGCTATAAGACCATCTCGAAGCAGCTTGATGTTCCTGTGACTACAGTTGCACATATTATTCAGAAATTTAAGATCCATGGGACTGTAGCCAACCTCCCTGGACGTGGCCGCAGGAGGAAAATTGATGACAAATCAAAGAGACGGATAATACAAATGGTAACAAAAGAGCCCAGAAAAACTTCTAAAGAGATCCAAGGTGAACTTCAAGCTCAAGGAACATCAGTGTCAGATCGCACCATCCGTCGTTGTTTGAGCCAAAGTGGACTTCATGGGAGACGACCAAGGAGGACACCATTGTTGAAAACAAATCATAAAAAAGCCAGACTGGAATTTTCCAAACTACATGTGGACAAGCCACAAAGATTCTGGGAGAATGTCCTACGGACAGATGAGACAAAAATTGAACTTTTTGCCAAGGCACATCAGCTCTATGTTCACAGACGGAAAAATGAAGCATATCAAGAAAAGAACACTGTCCCTTCTGTGAAACATGGAGGAGGCTCTGTTATGTTCTGGGGCTGCTTTGCTGCATCTGGCACAGGGTGTCTTGAATCTGTGCAGGGTACAATGAAATCTCAAGACTATCAAGGGATTCTAGAGAGAAATGTGCTGGCCAGTGTCAGAAAGCTTGGTCTCAGTCGCAGGTCATGGGTCTTGCAACAGGACAATGACCCAAAACACACAGCTAAAAACACCCAAGAATGGCTAAGAGGAAAACATTGGACTATTCTAAAGTGGCCTTCTATGAGCCCTGACCTCAATCCTATTGAGCATCTTTGGAAAGAGCTGAAACATGCCGTCTGGAAAAGGCACCCTTCAAACCTGAGACAACTGGAGCAGTTTGCTCATGAGGAGTGGGCCAAAATACCTGCTGAGAAGTGCAGAAGTCTCATTGACAGTTACAGGAATCGTTTGATTGCAGTGATTGCCTCAAAAGGTTGTGCAACAAAATATTAAGTTAGGGGTACCATCATTTTTGTCCAGGCCTGTTTCATGAGTTTATTTTTTTAAATAATTCTGTTGAAGCATGGTTGAAAATCAATGTCTGACTTTCATTGGTTAAATTTCATAGAATTTTTATTTATTATTACTTTTGTCAGATTAAAGTTATTTCTGTGACCATTGTGAGTTTTTCTTTCATTGACTGAAGGGTACCAACAATTTTGTCCACGTGTGTATATTAGCTTTGCAAAGACTTTTTCATATGTGCATGTTTTAAGGTAGTGTTTACCATAGTTGCGTCAAAATATTTTTGGATATTCTGTGTATATCTGTCTGTGGCTGCCATTTTGTTTTATGTTTGTTTTGAATGTAATTTCACATTCTGCTTTCATATTTCGTATATTACATGTCACAGTAGCAAATGTGCATTCAATGCACTGTTTTATTCCTAATTTTATGTCAGCCATTGCCATGTCAGCTAGCACCTAATGAATAACTTAATGCTGTATCTGTTATGTATTGCTTCTATGTTTCCCTCATTCTTTTACTTACATACCTATAATTTATCAGTCATTTTGGATTGAAAGTGTCTACTAAACAAAAACATGGTATATTACCATAGGTAATAACATGATTCTGCTCAAAAATATGAAAATAGTTGTTGCTTCCCACCAATCTGTTGATGTTTATTTTCAGTCTAGCTTCTTAATCAGGGTTTAAATGTGAAATGAATTTCTTTTGTTAATCATACTTTATTTTTCTTTCTTTTTTGGGTAATTCCTGTATATATGTGAGGTGGAGTAGTGGTTTGTTTGTTTTTTTTGTTTGTTTGTTGTAATAGTTCTGTACTTTTTGAGCTTTTGTAAAGCTGAGTTTCCCATTAGACAAGTAATTCTCAGTCAATGGATTGATCAGTTGAATGCTTAGTTGGCAGATTCAGGACTAGCTTGCATGCAAATTTTTTTTTTCTTTTTTTTGTGTAAAGAAACTTAAAGTTTTATATTGCTTAGTTGTGACTAATAACATGACAGGTTTTAATTCTGTTTAACTGCCTTTTAAAGGTTCTTTCGTTATTTTAAGGTAGTTAATTCTTTCCATGTCACTGCCTGGCGTGAGAAGAACCCAAAGCCGTGCTGTGCTGTTCCTATTAGCCACGGCCCATGGCTGTATCGCAGCCTGCCATGAGAAAGACCTGAAGCCAAATTTTTGGCTGAGGTAGCTTGCATATTCAATTCATGGGTCATGTTATGCGTTTTCTGGTATAAGCTATTGATTGAGACCAAGGTCAACGGCCAAGGCCCAGGGGTTTGCGAGTGTTTGTGTGACAGACAGCCTTTAGCATTTTATATATATCTACTAGACCCACTACTGATATCTAAGTGCTCAACAAATACCTCAGTGTTAACATCTGCATTGCACTCTATGTAACGTTCCATTTGGCATGAGCTTCGTAAAAGCATTGTCAATATTTAAGATGCACCATTGACTGGAATGACAAATGCAATGAATTTTATTAGTAAAAAATGTTTGTGATGCGCCATCTTTTTGAATGTCAAAACATAATAACTGGACAGACACACGGACAATTTTCCTTTTAGAGAGAGTGTGTGAGAAAAAGAGAGAAGAAGATAAGGACACCTGTTGTATTCTCAAGTCCAATGACTAAAAGAGGCAAACATGGTTTGTGATTATGGTATTACCATTTTATAAGTAAATTGGCTTGGCTGAAAAACATGTGGGTCAGCAGGAATAGGATTATAAAAAAAAAAAACAAGAAGAAAAAGTACTGTAAGGTTATTAATTAGCAAGATCAAATGCCAGCAAAAATCCTTTGTGTCTGCTTCCATTCGTATTTCCTTTTATCAGCCTGTCAGATTAAAGACTGATAGTGTAATTATTTGCATTTTCACTTTCTTTGCTTTTAGTGTATTCTGTTTTCAGAAAGGAAAACTGGGCAAGTAAAGTGGTACTGTACTTGTCTTTCAGATGATCTACTTAAGCTTGAAATTTTATTTATGTAAAATAAAAAAATTGTAAAGGTTGTCTATCTGACACATAAAAACTGGCACACCCTTGACTTTTGAGTCTTGATCTTTGTCTCCGTTAATAGCTTATAGTTGTGACACATACAATGTGACCCATGATTTTGATGCCCTTAAGTTTGACATCAAGTCGTCCTCATGGCAACGAAAGACATGACAGCATTCCCTGACAGAAAATGAACAGCCTTGTGCAAACAGAATGTAAACACTTGCATACAGCGTGCATATGGCATTACTTACACGTGGACCAGTTACAGCCAAGGGAAAGTCACATCAGCAAAATCAAAAAACAACTCCCAGCACAAAACAAATTGATATACACTGTGACATTGAGGAGCTTTCATCAAAGCAATGACACACACATCAATTATGGGACAAAGCAGGCGCGACTTACTCTGATAGATGAACAACAAATGATAGGATGGCAAGACACTGCCACACATAGTAAAGTGAGTGATCAGCCTGAACGTAAATGATTTCAGACACACTAGGATAATCTCCCCTGATACACGTGTTCAAACTTTGCAAAAACAATCCCTAAACTATGTCATTTCTCGACCAGTCATATTCACACAACTGATCCAGCAATAAATATATTTAATTTAGCAAAATACCCGCGCTAAGTAGTGTGTTAAAGAAGTTATGAAAAAGAAAAGGAAACATTTTAAAAATAACGTAACATGATTGTCAATGTAATTGTTTTGTGACTGTTATGAGTGTTGCTGTCATCAAGGATTTGATTATCATTATTTCTTTCAATCAGGTTTGTATTTGGAGGATGTGTTGTGTTCAAGTTACATTCCGTGTTTGTCAACCGTTGTAAAGATAACAGGTTTCATCAAAGTGTTCACTACCCAAATCAGTACTCGTGAATCTAAGATGTTTAACAGGCATTCCCAGTATTAAGTTGTGGATTTGCCTGCGAATATTTAGTGGCAGTGTGTCTATGAACTTAATTTAAACTTAAGCTT
Organism: Polypterus bichir lapradei; assembly: GCA_026402145.1. Taxonomy (NCBI): domain Eukaryota; kingdom Metazoa; phylum Chordata; class Cladistia; order Polypteriformes; family Polypteridae; genus Polypterus; species Polypterus bichir. The sequence goes on from JANRMT010062792.1 coordinate 58,862,992, forward strand.
TACACCTTGCACTCCTATTGATATGTCTACAAAGGCTTGTTCAGCTTCAGAGGGTTGTTCCTTTCTTACTACATCAATAAACAGCTCGCCTTCTTCTTTATCTGAGACATCACACACTGCATGCACGGGTTTACCTTTCCCAGTCCTGCAAATTTTAGCGAAGTGGTTCAATTTACCACATTTTTTACACTGTCTTCCTTTAGCTGGACATTGACTTTTTCCACTGTGTGCTTTGTTTCCGCAGTAGCTGCACTTATGAATATGCTTGTATTCGTCACTCGCTTCATATTCTTTTGCTGCCTTCTCAATTGTGTAATGCGTTTTTTGTTCAGCACTCTTTGGAGCTCTTGCTTGTTGTCTGAGTACTGCGTTCACAGTCAGTTCACGTGAGCGCTCGGAATACATGCATCGAAGGTTCTCAGCTGTGCTTGTGCTATCTCGTGCGATCTTGCGATGTCCACAGGTTTATTTAACTTTTATTTAAAAGTTTCTGTCGCACTTTCGCTGAGTTTGTGCCAAACATTATTCTAGCCCTGACCATCTCATCTTCGTTTGCATAAGCACAGTCCTTCACCAGCAATTTTAACTCCGTTACAAAGTGATCAAAAGTCTCGTTTATACCCTGCGTCTTCTCATTAAACTTGTATCTCGCGAATATCGTATTCGTCTTAGGCATGACAAACGCCTCAAAACGGTCATAATAAGTACCTTGGCTTCCTCCTGGGTGAGAGTCCATGTGTTAAAATTGTCTCTTCCTTTTTCCCCAGTCCACAGCAGCAAGTAGCTGCATTTCTCACTCTCATCTTTGCCTTTTAGCAGGCCAGAAAACATCAGCTCCACGTGCTGTCGGAACTTTTTCCATTCTCCCGGCAGGTTAAGAGAATCCCAGTCAATTTGTGGCGAGGGAACTCCAACAAAACCCATGACTGTCCTCTATTCTGACACCATGTCTTGTTTTCACAAATTGTGAAAAATGAAATGATGGCGAGGCTTTCTTTTAAAGTATGCAGGGGAACTTTATTTATTACAGCTCTTACATTCACAGCATCCGTGCTCTAAATTAACTTCCATAATAGTAACCTTGAGGTCCCTTTTTCTGGTGCCTACCTGATGACATAGGTGCCTAAACCATGCCTGATAATAATACATTTCAATGACATATAAATATTACAGTGATCACCTCGATAGACATCTCACCACCCAAATTGCTACTCGTGAATCTAAGATGTTTAACAGGCATTCCCGGGATTAACTTTTTGATTTACCTACGAATATTTAGCAGCTGCGTGTCTATTGGATTGCTGCTGACGGACGGCCTTATATGGGCAAGCACTCAATTACGTGGGAGGCGTGGGTATGGGGGACGCAATATAGGCAGGCAGCCAACTACGTGGGAGTCGTGGTGATGGGGGACGCAACTCCACCTCACACGGCGACCGAGCTGCAGGCTATGGCCGTATATATGTACGTAAGTAGGATTCAGTTATGACTGTTACGCGCAGAATTTCGAAATGAAACCTGCTTAACCTTTGGAAGTAAGCTGTAAGGAGTGAGCCTACCAAATTCCAGTCTTCTACCTACACGGGAAGTTGGAGAATTAGTGATGAGTGAGTCAGTCAGTCAGTCAGTCAGTCAGTCAGTGAGGGCTTTGCCTTTTATTAGCATAGATTTACTTACCCTCCCCGGCCCCCATATATTCGTCTTTTCTCCATCTTTGTGGTAATCCCAGCATGAAGACTACAATTCCCATCATGCTCTTTGGCGGACAATTTGAACAGCACCCACACAGTTTCACTAGGAGTGGCAACAAAAACGTGATGTCATCAAAGCAACTCCTGTATTTTTTTTTTCTTCAGCCACTTTGTGATAACAGTTTCATTGCCTTGCTGGATTACAGCTTTTATCTTACACTGTATTTTGGTTATGTTTATCCAGACATCATTGACAACAGACATTTTTTTTCTTTACACAATTTTCTTAGAAATATATAAGCCCTAAAGTGGCTTAAGCAGTGTTGCTAATTACTACGTATTATGACATCTACACAGTCAGATTCGGCCCACCATCACACACTTGGTCAAGCATGTACTTTGTTTTACTGTGTACACACAACATGTACAATTCAAAAAGCAACGTTAACCACTTTTTGAGGTAAGCAAAGTACAAATGGAATTTATTCATG
>JANRMT010062792.1:58942772-58967634 GCA_026402145.1 Polypterus bichir lapradei
GGATGGCATGAATTATGTTAATTTTTCAAATAACCACATTTTGGTTACAATATTGTTTCTGAATTGAAACACAGTGAATCAAATATTACCATTTCATGCAGAAGTGCTTTGTCCAGATCACATTAGAAGCTGCAGATAAAGGTGAAGATGCAGGTTCAAGCTAGAGTAAGTGTCACTGCGGGAACAGACACAAGCTCCCCACAACTTGAAGCTGAATAAGCGTGTTATTAAACAGATGAATAGAATTGGGAAATGAAAAGAAAGGTAATCAATTGTATCTCAAATGTTTTAAGTCCAAATAAATAAATGTAAATGATATTGTTTTACCTTTATACTTTTGCATTAAATGAAAATCTTTTTATTAAAAAAATGTGTTTTTATTTCAGTGTTCTATATGAGGGATTAAATAAAATCAGTACAGAGATATCACCAATCTGGTTTAATCCAGGAATGATTCATAGGGTTTCAGGAACAAATAAACCTGTTAAAGAGACGATTCGATATCCTGCAGAATTTCTGAATTCCTTAGAAAATGTAATAGGACTGCTATTTTATACTTCTATAGTAAAAACTGCGTAATCTGTTATGTCGCTGAAATGCATATCCTCAACTGCTTTACATTAATGACTAATAATCTTCATAATTTTAGAGTTGGGAGTGAAAACTGGAAATGCAGCTGGGCATAACTGTGTCGTTCCCCATTTACCGGTCATGTCAGTAAACTTCCATTAAAGTTTAAAAGACAGCAGATCCCAATTAAAGGCATCTTTGCATTTAACATAAAAAATGATCAAGAACAAACTTTAAATGTGGGGACAGTGGTACAACAGCATGAAAAAAGACAAGGTGAAAAAACTTAACAAAATGTGTATGTATTTTGTGTGCAGCTGGAATTGGTTCCCACTTTATGCTCAATGCCACCAGGACAGTCATGGGTTCCCTGCAACACTGAACTGGACAAATGAAATTAGAAAATGGATACTGAGGTCCGAAAAGGAGAGGCAAATACATTTGTAAGATTTAAAAAATAGGTTCTTAAATTTGAACAAAGGCAGGTTGGAATCATTCTACTTATATATTTCAAGTAAGAGTTACTCATGTATTCTGCGGTGTATAACAATAAATAAAAAATGGTGCCCTAGCCACATTTGGCTCCTGACATATGTTTGAAGACTTTCAGAACAGGTATACTGGATTTCTACACATTCTCACCCATCCTGCTTGTTGGGAAGCCATAGGCTGCTGTGGGGTTTTAATATAGGCTAAAAACAACCCTGGTCAGGACACAAAACCTTTATGTAAATGTCACCTTAGAACGAAGAGGGGTCAGCTTCATAACCAACTGAACAATAAACCAAACAATAAATGTAATTTTCGTGTAAGCATTCAACCCAAAAACAACAGCAGGTACAAAAAAGGCAAGACCAGGATATAAGTGAACCTTTAATTAAAATGACATTTGGCCACACCTACTGGTTTCAACTTAGGGTCACCAGAGTCCGGGTCGGGCATGAAGGGGGAGACAAGGGCGCCAGGACAAGATTTAGAGCTGCCAGTCAATCTGTCCACTACTTGTGCCTTACACTTAAATAAATTCTCGATTACAGCTTATAATATTGCAAGAAATTGTAACTATGTAAATCTCATTTTGGGAATTTCACTATAACAGCATTACGTTTCCGCTGATTAGTTTTCTTACATAAGCCGGCAAAGTCTAAAGGTCAAAGTTTCAACACCGTTATTTACTCGTAGCAACTGATCATTAAAACTAATGCAAAAATCAATCGCCAACCACAAAAACAGTATTGTAATTTTATTCTTAAAGACACGTGAATTAAAGAATGTTTCCAGAGCAGTCATTAAAGTGTCAGGAACTTGACAGTACTTCAACATACTGACGAATACAGAAGCTTAGTAAAATGTTTAAAAAAAAAAAAAACAGTGACGTGTGGCGAGTAGCCGCGATAAGCATCCATTTTGTATATAAGCGGCTACTTTCTGCTGTTCTTTGCAAATCAGTACTGTATAACTATGCAAAAGCGCTACTTAGAAAGCGAATGCTACCACGTTTATTTGGGCCTCCGACATCTCTGAAGAGCCTCGGATTTTCTGTTTCTGCTATCACGGGCAGCACGCCTTGCAAAATAAAGTCAAAGAAAAGGATACGATTCGCCCATCCAGATGATGTACGATTTTCTTCAGTCGTTCGGCTGCTCGATACATTGTGGTGAATTTTCTTAAAGTTCCAAGGGAGTCTGGTTAAATGTCGACTGGACTCCAAGACAGTTTTACACGGAGCTCTGTAATTGGCCAAGGCGGACGGGTTAATGGTTAAAACAGCAAGTGCAGCGGCCTGCCAAAGATACGGGATAAGATAACGAGGTGGCGCTGCTACGTGGGTATGAAAACACCCGAACCCCGATTCGATCTTTGTGAGGCACTATTCTCTTCCCGTATTCAGGCGTGTTTCCTGCCACCAACAGCATCCTGTTACGTCGGTGTCGATCCTTAGTGACTGGCACCGATGGCAGCCATGTAGAGCTGGTATAGACGTGATATTTTGTACTACAGAGAGGAAGAAACTGCAAAGGTGCATGCCATAGGAGAGTGCCTTGTGCGGCTCCTGCCGGGTCTCTGGAGACCCGGAGGAGCTCGTTCAGTATCTGTAAATGAGCATTTCTATTACACAGTGGTTTTTCTCTTGTTATAGAATTTAAACATTTTGCTTTTTACAAGGTGCATAATATTTTAATTGTTTTCACTTATGTTATGGCCAAACTAAAAATGGCGATTTTTTCTCCACCAAGTTGAGTTCATCCTTACATCCAACTTAACTGTTTTTGTGTTGTTAGTGCTTACCTTGAGTAGAGAGCAAAAAAGACAGTGGGATTGAAAATTTTATTTAAATTCTTTCAAGCCATGTGCACACCTTGGTTGAGGAAATGGGCTGGCAATATGTATTTAAAACTTGCAGGCAGATTGATTTGTTTTCCAGTTATTAACATCAGGTGAAAAATATTTTCAGATCACTACAAACAAGGTCAACATTTCATCTCAGTAGCTTCTTTCCTAAGGCATAATCAGTCAAAAGGTTATGGAGCTGATAACATATAAAGCAAAACTGTGATATGGGTAATGTATCATGCCTCTAATGAATATTGTATATGACTATTTATTATTATTTGGTATTTCAAGGACCTTATTTTTAAAAGTAGATATGTATAATGTATGTAAAGTTTATTTACCTTATGATGGGTTTGTATTGTGCAATATGTTTTTTGTATTCTGTCACAAGTGTTTTACTGTAACCAGTTCTGCAATACTTACAGCTCCATGCCTCTGTGGAGTCTGAATGTAATCTCCATACCTCAGTGGGTTTCTTCCACATATCCTGAAGTTGTTTACGTCTGGTTACTTCGGGATATTGTGCTTGGAGTTATTGTAGGTCTGTGTGTGTGAGAGTGTGCCCTAATGGTGTCGTGGTAAGGTTCAACCCTAACAATCCTGAACTATATTAATAAGAGGTGAGGAGCATGCTTTGATACAGCATGTTTCTGCACCCACCACACAATGAACAACCTCAGGATCCCAAATTAGGACCCAAGCACAGCCGTGCAACCACACTCAGCATCACATTAGTTCAAATGGAGTGAACAGTGTGAGGTTTATTTATTTATTTATTTTATTTATTTATTTTTTTAAACACAGTGGCTGGACTGTCAGTCCAGTCCGGCCACCAACCAACCCCCTGAGTTTTCCTTGCAAATTGGAGGACCTTCTTGCTGGGCTGGATGCAGGTTAATGTCATACCCAGGATGGAGCAATTGCAGCTTAAGGGCCCAACAGAGGGGAATCACTTGTGGTATTTACGGGATTCGCAACCCTCCAATTGCTAGCACAAATCCCAGGCCCCAGAGCCACAGCTCTGCCTGTATATTAATAGGCAAGTTTAAAAGTGGATGTGTTTGTAAAATGGTAATTTGTTTTGAGCTTGAGAAAGATAATAGACTATACAAAACAAATCTGATTGAAATGCCAAGCTACTTCAGATAATCTAAAGACACTGTTTCTCTTTATGGCTTTTGCTCTTTTCCTATTGTAATAGATAAGAGCTTTGTTGGTTCCCAGTAACACTTTTTCCAGAAACTTTGCAAACAAAAATGTTTTCATTCATTTAGCTGCTGTGCAATGGATTGATGTACCAGGGCTGGTTTTTGCTTGGCTCCCAATGCTGTTTGAACAGAATTTAGCACCCTGTTACCTGAGAACAGGATTAAGTGCATTCAGTAAAGTGATTAATGGATTTTTGTAATATTTTTAGTAGTATTAGAAGATATTGTTACTTGACGATATTAGAGTAAATTGTATTGTGTTAAGTGTAATGCAGAAAGACTTAAATGATAAAAGCATAAGTGATGAATTTTATTTTAGCATTTGCAATGTATTCAACTCGCATTCATTTGTTCCCATCTTTCTTTTAGTCTTCTGAATTTAATCCTGCATTTCTTTTATATTATGTATCATAGTATGTTATAATTGTACAATGAATGAGAACTCATCTCAGTAAAGTTATGCTCATATTTAAATGCTAATATGTCCATTTATTGTTATATCATTAGATCTTTTTTATGTTACTAATAACAGCAAGGTAATATTCTATACAATCAAGTCAAGCTTAACAAAACTAAATTCAGCCCAACCTCAAGAGAAAGAGAGAAAGCAGGCAGTCAGAGTAAAACTTTAATAGTAGAAAAGAGAGAAGATAGTCCTTCTCCCCAATATAAAAGCATATTCTAAAATGTTATTGATTAAAGATTTGAATAGATCATCTAAGTGAGATTTTGATTTTTTTCCAATTTCAAATAATATATATCATCAGTTACCCACTGACTTAGAATATTTGAGTTAGGATTCTACCAGTTGAACAAGATAAGTCTACGTGTCAGTAGTGTAGTAAAGGCAACTAAAGTTTGTTTGTCCTTCTCCGCTTTAAACACAGCTGTTAATGGATTAGGAGGGATTGTGACACCAAGGCTGTCTGGAAGGCACTTAAAGATTTTGGTCAAGAATAATGTTAATTTGGTGCACAACAAAAACACATGGCCTAGTGAAGCTGGAAATTAATTACACAGGTTGGATCTTGCACTTTAAATGTTTTGGACAATTTTAAATGAGATAGATGTGCTCGATAAGAGATTTTAACTTGAATAATTGTATGTTTTGCGCCCACGGAGCTAGAGTTTAATTTTTTTAAATATTTCAAAAATTCTAAAGGTTGTATTGTAAAATCATCAGACTCTTTTGTGCAGTTGTAGATATGCCTGTTCACTTTCTAGTGTATTGGGAGTCAATTGTACTTACCTTTAATTTGTTCCAAATATTTGTAATTTAAAAATTAAGGTGTGGACTATATAGTGAACATAGGAAAAGTTTCAGATGGGACAGTTTGCATTATTTTAGGTATTGTTGAAGCCTTGAAGCTTAAGACATTTTTATTTCTGGTACTATATTTTTAAAACTAAATTGAAAAGTACCTTTATTACATGCATTATTTGTAACATCATGCCAATGGTCTAGTGTTTCCCTGTAAAATCAGCAGAAGGTGCATGACTGTTAAATGGACATCATAGGGTCACTCCCTGTAGCCATTTACATTTAAGGTTTAGTACAACATACAGTATGGAGCTTAACTATGATGTGCTCAGCTTGACTGGCTTTGGCCTGCTGAGACAGTAGCACAGTAAAACAGGTAGCCCTACTGCAAGTTTGTAACCTAGGAATAGATTGATTGTGTACAGTGTGCAACGTTAGGGAAGAATTAACTGTCAAAGTTTAAGTGTTCTTAAAACAACATTACTCATAAGAAACCAGTCTTTCTTTTGCCTAATTCAGTCTGCACTACCTTAAATGTCTACATACTTATTTAATTATTGGTAGCATAATTCTCACAGATGCAAAAAAAACTGGCAGGTTTTGATGTATTCACAATTAAAAAAAACAACTGATGGTATAACTATTGACTGGATGAAGACATGGTCTTGAACAATATCATGATAATATGATGGAACATGGTAATATGCACAACAAAAATGATCAAAGTGTATCCAGTGGAAATTTACAGTGCAGATATGTGGTGCAGCAATGAAATATTAAAAAATGTCCACATGTGGTTTGTAATAATATAGCATACCTTAACAAGGCAAGTTAATTTATTCATTTATACCAAGCAGTGAGCTATACAGATGTAAAAATGTAACCTTCCATTGAGAAAATGTGAAATTCAAAGAATGGCAGGTATACAGTATCTCTTCTTTTCATTCTTAAAACATTTATTTCTATTTCCACAGAAGAGTAATAAATCCCAGAAAACAATACAGCTTCTTCTGAAATTACTGTAAGCGTTTTAAATGTCCTAGTTATTTTTGCGGGCATAGCAGTAGTTAGCAGGTATTGTCCAGCACATGGCCATAGACCCTCCTTTCACTTGTGGCCTGCCTGTGGCCCAGCTCATCCTGTCATGTTGCTGGGCAACCCCTAATATGCAGCAAGTAACATGACAGAAGGGATGGGGATTGACAGAGGAGCAACCGTGAGTTTGTGCTCAAGGAAGGAGCTCAAAAAAGGACAGTCAGCATGCATCGAGGACACTTCTGGCTGATATTTCAGAACCACTTTCTGCCAGCTAATTTGGTTGCTAGATACTCTGACAATATGTGAAGCATGTTATTACTGGATGCAGATGGGCATTAAGGGCAGATGTGGAATAAAATACATATCTATATCAATGTTCATGAGATAGTAATAAAAAGTAAAGCGTTTTATTATCCCTAGGAGCGTCCAAACACAGCAAGGTAGCAAAACAGACAAAATAATGTTAAAATCAAAAGCCTGGGAACAGTAAAGGCTTTTAATGAGGATAGGTGCTGCATGTGAAGAAGAGCCAGGAGTGGTCATTTATTTCTTCTTGTATACTATTAGATTTATTAATTTGTATTCACAATCTAATTTACTGTTCCATCAGATGTTTCTAGCTCTGTAGTCAGCCTAAGTTAAATTTTCTCTCTTAGTTTACATAATCACAAATATACTCATGTTAATTTGATTGTAGTCATTCCTTGTGTCTTTTTTCACTCTATGACATGGTTCTTGTTGGCTATTGCTTGGTTTCACTTGTTGGCATCACTGCAGGTTTGTTCTAACTATAATTCTTTTAATTTTCCAGGAAGCACCCAGTACTGACTCAACACTTGGTTACTGAGTCAAGTTCTACCTTTAGCATTCTTGAGCTTTCTGTGTCTTTTGTCTTTGTTTTCTATAAACTTTGTTTAGCAGTCATCATATTTATTTCTCTTAGCCCTTTTGTATACTGCTGTTGCACACAGTAACTTTTTGCCTACACCTTGGTTCTTGTTTTTCCCCTTTGGTTACTGACCTTTGCACCTTTTGTTGGTGTCTAGATCCTCCAATCCATAATTTCAGTAATGACTCTTGCTTTCTTACCTTACAATAAAACTTTGAACTCACTTATTCTCAGATACCCAAATAGTGGGCAAATGTGAACATTTGAAAGTGGATGAAGACCCTGTTTTGACATTAATGTGCACAATGATCAAATAAATATGATTTTAGAAAATGAAACATTTTCTGTACAAATTTGATAGCAAAATCTGACATTTGTGGCCATGAGGAGGCACACCAGCTCCCCAAATACCTGACACACAGAGGCCCTGGACATAATTTACAATAAACATGAGCATTTTTAATTTCATTTCATGGGAAACCTTTACTGGCAAGTGTTTTCCATGCCGTAGTATAGAAGCACAGCAATACTCTGTCTTCTTCTTTTTCCCAAGGGCCTGCCATCTAACGATCCGGGGAAGACAGTGCCCTGTGCAAACTATCTTCCCTGGTCCTTCTACTCTGAGATGTTCTCGACCAGGTAAGGATCCCAACCATCCCTCATCCATTAAAATTTTCAGTGCATGTATCTTGTCATAAGCTGCTGCTTTCCCTTTGCTTCACACTATTTTATTTCCAGTTTTTGTCCTATTTTTTTCTTTGATCACATAATCTGATTTTTAATAAAGGAGGCAAATCACAAATACACTGTTCATGCCTAAATATGCTAGGGGTCAGGAACTCCGTTTAGGTCTATGGTGAGATACATTAAATCTCAAAATTAGTTGTATCATCTGTCCTAATATTGTTATTTGTGCTATGTATGATGAACCCTCATTTGGGTATGGACTGTTCATTTATTTTTTAGACATCGCAGAATATCTTTGACATGGTTTATTTCTTGGGTTGTTGATGACATCATTGCAGCACCATTTTGGAAGATTATTCTCTATGGCAGCTGCCATTTTGTGAAATTTGTTAATCTTTTTTGTGCCTGTTGATTGTTACATTATAATGAGATTCTTGTTCCTAATTTTGGTTCCATAAAAAGAGATCCAGGAATCCAACAGTCACATTTATTTTTTGTTTCTACACACCATTTCTTATATTAGTTTTTTTGTGCTCCTTCAGGGCAACACAATTGTGGGTGCCACCGTTTTGGGACTTTAGAATTAGTAGTTGCTATATCAGGTCAGGGAGGATATCAACATTGACAAACAGCCTGACATGAAAGGTCAAGGGGTATAAAGGTCAGCCTCTTGGACTTTCTGGTTTGTCCCAGTTTATGGATATTTCAAATAATTTAATTCTCTGTATTAGTTATTTATTCAAGCAGGCCATAGCATCACGTTTCATTGGCTTTAATCTCAGCTCTTGGTTTATGGCATAGTCTTAGCTCTTTTGGTTTAATTTGCTTTGTTCTGTTGATTTCCAGGCTTTTCAATTTGCTCATTCTTGACGACATATCTCACATTACTTCTCATGTCCTGATTCCACCTGTTGCTGATGTGTGCAGTAATTACTCATGTGATGTGCTGTGTCATCATGTTCTACCTGTTTAAGATGGCAGTGCCAAGGAGTTACTCACCCGTGTATTGGACTGGAGCAAGGTTATTATAGTTTTGCCTTTTAATATTAGTTTTTATTTCTATATTTTTTCTGACCTTACTTGGAAATTCAGTTTAGTTTTAGTTTTCCTTCATCGTGTATTTTTAGTTTTAGTTTAGTTTTTATTTTGCAAAGACATTTCTGTTTTATTTTTATATATATTAGTTTCAGTTTTAGTGTTAGTAATTATTGTATGGTTAAAGAGCTACTATGGAGTTTAGTTTTTGTGTCACAATGAGACAGAACTATATACTTAACGGGTTTGGATATAATATGAATTTAATGTTAGTGGAAGCTTTCTACACTACACAACACTCTGTACTATTTGGTTTTGTTTTTATCTGATAAAAACAAGCATATCAAAATCAGGTACTGAATATGAACAATTTTTACACAATTGTATTTTTTTTTTAATATTTTCTATTTCATTTGTGCTGAACAAATCTGTGCTGACTGTTTGCACTTTTTTTTCTTTTACTTTTATTGCCCAGAATGGGCCAGTTTGTAATGAACTTTAGGTGAATTTTAAGGTGTGAGGGTTTTTTATTCTAACTGTCTACAGCACACAACATATCCTGCTCCAACGACAATGTGCTTATAATGAATGCCTTCAATATTTCATTCAAAAATCTCAAATACTGGGCTTTATTTTCTACCAGCCATATTGATCTCTGATTCCATCTCAGGCACAAACAATTTATAGACAGAAATTTGCACCTGCAGGCCTGGAAAGATATAAAAAAATAAGAAAATTCTACTGTGCTCTGACAGGTATGATCATGAAAATCACAGGGGCTTAGGAAGAACAGGGTTCTTAGGCTTGAATCAGTGTGCAGACCCCACCTAGCTGTATTGAGGGAAACGAAGATAAACAAGCATGTAGTGGCAAGGTTAGGGACAGTGAGACTTGAATAGCCCATGTATTAGAACAGTAAACCCTTAATGAGCAGAGCAAGAGCAGGACATAGGAGTATGGACAGGCACAAAATGACAGAGACAGCATCTGAGATTAAGAACAATTTATACATTATCTAAACCTGTTTATCCTGAGCAGGATCACAGGAACCTGGAGCCTACCCAAGCAGGTTTGGATGCTAGGCAGGAACAATCCCTGGTATGCAATATACCAGTATACTGTATGATATTTCAAGTATCTGATTTGAGAGAGAGAGAGAGACAAATGGGGAGAGATATTTTAAAGCATAATTCTCTTTGGAGCTCTTGCTTGTTGTCTGCGTACTGTGCATTCACAGTCAGTTCATGTGAGCTGCTCGGAGTACGTGCATCGAAGGTTCTCAGCTGTGCTTGTGCTATCTCATGCGATCTTGCGATGTCCACGGCTTTATTTAATGTTAGCTCAGACCCGGCACTTAAAAGTTTCTGTCGCACTTTCGCTGAGTTTGTGCCAAACACTATTCTATCCCTGACCATCTCATTTTTGTTTGCATAAGCACAGTCCTTCACCAGCAATTTTAACTCTGTTACAAAGTGATCAAAATCTCGTTTATACCCTGCGTCTTCTCATTAAACTTGTATCTCGCTAATATCAAATTCGTCTTAGGCATGACAAACGCCTCAAAACGGTCATAATAAGTACCTTGGCTTCCTCCTGGGTGAGAGTCCATGTGTTAAAAATGTCTCTTCCTTTTTCCCCAGTCCACAGGAGCAAGTAGCTGCATTTCTCACTCTCGTCTTTGCCTTTTAGCAGGCCAGAAAACATCAGCTCCACGTGCTGCCGGAACTTTTTCCATTCTCCCGGCAGGTTAAGAGAATCCCAGTCAATTCTTGGCGAGGGAACTCCAAAAAAATCTATGACTGTCCTCTATTCTGACACCATGTCTTGTTTTCACAAATTGTGAAAAATGAAATGATGGCGAGAGTTTCTTTTAAAGTATGCAGGGGTACTTTATTTATTACAGCTCTTACATTCACGGCATCCGTGCTCTAAATTAACTTTCATAATAGTAACCTTGAGGTCCCTTTTTCTGGTGCCTTCCTGATAACATAGGTGCCTTAACCATGCCTGATAATAATACATTTCAATGACATATAAATATTACAGTGATTACCTCGATAGACATCTCACCACCCAAATCGCTACTCGTGAATCTAAGATGTTTAACAGGCATTCCCGGTATTAACTTTTTGATTTGCCAGCGAATATTTAGCGGCAGCGTGTCTATTGGATTGCTGCTGACGGACGACCTTATATGGGCAGGCACTCAATTACGTGGGAGGCGTGGGTATGGGGGCTGCAATATAGGCAGGCAGCCAACTACATGGGAGGCGTGGTGATGGGGGACGCAACTCCGCCTCACACGGCGACCGAGCTGCAGGCTATGGCCATATATATGTACGTATGTAGGATTCAGTTATGACCGTTACGCATAGAATTTCGAAATGAAACCTGCTTAACTTTTGTAAGTAAGCTGTAAGGAACGAGCCTGCCAAATTTCACCCTTCTACCTACACGGGAAGTTGGAGAATTAGTGATGAGTGAGTCAGTCAGTCAGTCAGTGAGGGCTTTGCCTTTTATTAGTATAGATTAGTTAAATGCATCTGATTGTAATTAACCTGTAACAATATAATGGTCCATGTAATGGTCAAACTATTCTAAATACCATAGCTGCTTTAGCGTTGTTACTCTCACTGCACCTTCTTCTTCTTCTTCTTTCTGCTGCTCCTGTTAGGTGTTGCCACAGCGGATCATCTTTTTCCATATTACTCTCACTGCACCACTCGGAGTATTTATATCACTGTATCTGAGTGTGAATCACAGCTCAGCAGCTGATTGGAAAGAGAATTATCGGAATACAGCATCAAGCACACGCTGCCTCAGCCATGCTGTCTATTGAACTGCTCTCATATGGCAAACGCTTCAGAGCCTTTCCTGTATGGACCTCGCAGTTCAGAAACAATTTCATCCCAAGAACTCTAAACTCACTCAATCAGCCCATCAAGTGCTCCTTGTAGAACTGTTTGTACTTATAAGTACAATTACCTCACTGTAAACTTGCAATACAGTTATAACATTGCACAACCTCACAACCTGAGCCACTTTATAAAGCGCATATTTATATATGATGACGATATCATTTTTATGATGAAATGCAGCAAAATGTTTATTATATTATACAGAAAAAACTTTAACTTCATTTAAATAATCTATTTTGTTAATAAATAAACATGTGAGGACATGGTTTTGCAGGGCTAGCAAGCCACTGGCGCTCCGTTCACGGATTGTTCCTGCCTCGCGCTGTATTCTTGCTGGGACTGGCGCAACACTGGAAGGATAGATGGATAGAATAATTAAACAAGTACTATGAAGATATTTCAATGTTCCTTAAAAGTTTTTAAGAATCGGCGTTCTAAGTTTACAGATGGCTTAACGTCTATTACAGAGCTGATTGTGTTGCGATTGGGTATTTAGAGAAAGAATAGTAAGGACAGGAATTGGGGGTTAGTATGTTTTGAAAGAGACAGTACTGCTGCAATACATTATTTCATCGAAGGTCGCGCATGGCACAGCAAGCATCTTGCGTGAGGCATGAACAATTACTGCGCCACCGTTTACACCGTTTATGTTTAATAACATGCTTTAACTCCTGTCATCATGAAAATGATATCACGTATACATCTCAGTATTTTAATTATTCAGAGAGCTGTAATATCACGAATGTAATGGATTCTGTGTCCTGTCGTAGGAAGAGAAAGCCCGGAAGCACATAGTGATTCACACACATAGAGCACATAGAAGATCAAATACAAAACAAAGCATGTAATGGGATTTGAGAAACTAGTAAATGAAACGATTTTAAGATGAAGTTTATGATGTTCTACTTTAATGACAAAATAAACTACTTGATTAAAGTTGACATTTCGTGCCTTTTTACTACTGTGTGCCTATTTTTTTTCTCTGTACCCTAATAAGCTTTCATATGACACTCAGACGGTGGGTTACGACTCACCTTTTCATGGCGACTTTGATATCTGACAACTTTTTTATTTTGGGCAGTGTGTGACTTTGTGAACTTGAGCTTTTGTGTTTCTCCAACACTCTATGTCACTCAATCAGCTTCCTTTTGTTGTTTATACCACTGTTTAAACCAACAAATAGTACGTTTTTCCTTGCCTCCACTTGGTATTCGCTGAAATTCTTCTGTTTATCCCTTTGCTTTTGCCATTGCCTTTTCACAGAATGCTGAGCTTAAGGGCTATTTATATTGATTTGCATATTCAAAGAGGCGTAATTCTGGGAGGAGTCGGGTGTGGGGCAGCAGGCGCGTGCACATGCGTTTTCACGCTGACCGAGTTTTATGTAGCGGAAGAACGTGGAAATTGGCGAACGTACAGATTTATGCATCTGGATTTTTTTGTGTGTATGAACATTTCCGCTTTTGTCCGTACGCCATGTTATAGTGTGAATTCTTTGCACAGCGTTATGCATGAGGTCCCAGGAGATGGAGTTGTGAAATTACAAGGCAGGCAAAAGTCATTAAATAATGGGATCAATTTACAGTTTTAATTGTTGCTAGAGGTTCATTACACTAAAGGTCTTTAAAACGCACAGAGTTCCACTAAAATGACATCCACAATCTTGGACATTGCAAAAGATTAGATAAACTTTATTAATCTCAAGGGGAAATTTCAAAGTACTCGGCAGCAGAAACATAAAAAACAAAGACATAGATTCAAAGGATAAATAATACAATCAATAAAAATGAAATCCATCAGGTAAATACTGTAAATATAAATGTATATTATGCTGAAACTGCAAAATGAATTTAAAGAGTATGAACATTTGGTGTGGGACATCAGGAGGAAGCATTGAATTGCTTGATAGCAGTGAGCAGAAAAGACGCCCAGAGGTGATTCTTAGCACACCGCGGTGAAATGAGCCTCTGGCTAAAAGTGCTTTAGAGCAGGGGTCACGAACTCTGGTCCTGGAGGACCACTGTGGCTGCAGGTTTTCATTCTAACCCTTTTTTTAATGAGTGACCTGTTTTTGCTGCTAATTAACTTCTTTTGAACTAATTTTAATTGATTTGTTCCCCTGAATTTCTTCATCGTTCCTCTGAATTGCTTCATTTCTTTTCTTAAATGGTACCCAAACAGAAATGAAATGTGAAGTGAGGGAGCCAACAGAAGACCAACTAAGTCAGGGTGTCAAACTTCAACCAATTTCACTCCAACCAGCTGCTTAATGAGGTGCTGATTCTTGTCATTAATTAAACTTGTTCTTTAATTTCGTTGCTTGTTGCCCCTCTCGTGGTGCAATTTTCAAAATTGTTGATTTTCTCTTTTCTAAGAGCACCGTTAAAATGTTTTGTGGACCTGAGCAGATCAACATTCCTGAGACCTTCATCTTTCTTTATTTTTAGATACTGTATGATGGACACCAGTTGTTTTGGCTCATTATTGAATGGCTACTAATTAAAGAAAAAAAAAACAATTAAGGCGTCTGAGTCTTCAAGAGCAAGTCAATTAAAATTAATTCAAAAGAAGTTAATTAGAAGCAATAACGGGTCACTAATTAAGAAAAGGGTTAGAATGAAAACCTGCAGCCACGGTGGTCCTCCAGGACTGGAGTTGTCGACCCCTGCTCTAGAGAGCACATCCTAGAGGAGATGAAGAAGATTTTTCTCAATGGCATCTAGTTTTATAACCACTCATTTCCACAATGAGCTTTTCATTGTGTCCAGGGTTAGCCCTGTGATGGAGCATTTGTTCAAGTTTTGTTTGTCTTTTGAACTGAAGTTACTTCCCCTGGAGACCACCGCATAGAACAGAACCCTGGCTACAACAAACAGGTACAGCAGTGTGCTGTGATACATCAAAACACTTAAGTACTCCTCAGGAAGCATGCGGTGCCGACTTATACATCGTTGCCCAGATGACATCATATCGTAATGCGTCTTTCAGGGTCACACCCCCTAGCAATCAGGCATCCCATCATAGTAACAAGTGCCACAAAATGGCAAGGTAGAGAAATTCAAAACATAATGTTAAAGTGAAATATGTTCAAATCAAAACCTTCAGGAAAGTTTAAGCACACATCCAGAAAAAAAATGTATTTGGCCCATCAAGTTTAAGAAATCTTAACGCTGGCTCCTTTTTTCACTGCTGCCTGCTTCTAATCATACCTACTTTATTATGTTGTTTAATATCAACTGTTATTAAAAAAGAGACGAGAGACTATTGGAGAAACCATGATTAGTATCAATTTTTGCTACAACTCACAGAAAAAAGATGCTGTTGAGGTTTAGCTTTTGTTTGGCAAAGTGAACTGGGAAAAGCACTTCCACCTACAGAATTTTGCGCTCAAATCCTGGCCTAGATCTCAATGGGCGTTTCTCTGGGAACTCCAGTTTTGCTCTCTTGTCTCTAATTATGTGTGTTAAGGGTGACAAAGTGAGTCACAGGTAGGAGCTGAACTAGCAGCCTTGTTTAGAGGCCAGTTCTGCTGTAGTCGCTATACCACACCAATGCAGTTTACTACTTCACTTTAAATTGCCCCCATTTGAATGAAGGTGGGTGTGCACAGATTTGTTCCTGGCCTGTACTTATTGTGGTTAAGATTAGGCACCAGCTCTCTATCAGTCTTAACTGGATAAGAGAGTTAAAAAATGAATAGATGGGTAACTCTGAAAATAAATAAAATAGGGCCATTTCAATTCAAAGGCTTCATTGTTGATGTGAAAAACAAATTCCTTTTAGGGTTTGGATTGCATGGTGAGTGACGAATTAAACGGTGACTTTCTAGACGATTTAATCTGTGAGCTTAGCTTGTACTAAGAGCTACTCTTTGTTGCCCTGTTACTAGTTGCTGAGAGTGCAGCAGTCTGCGTTTTCAAACTTTAAACAGCATCTTGTAATGGTTATGTATGAAAACTTGAGAAACCTATGATACATTATTTAACAAAAGTTACTTTTTCATACAATTTATGAAACAGTACAGGTGGTCTGTGTTGACTTGTGAAAAATAAGTAAATAACAACTATGGATACAGGTACAAGTTTTTTTTTTTTTTTTAATTTCATGAGCTGAACTAATGAATTAGAACACTAGCATGCTCAACTCCCGTGACCCTGAACTGGAATAGGCTGGTCTGAAAACGGATGAAACATATCCAGTGTCTAAGGAAACACAAAATCCTCTCCCCAATAAAGCAACAAAATATTCTATAAGTGGTCAGAACTGACTGGCAACTGACCAGGAAAAAAATAACAGCTTAGTGATATGTGGGGCATGTTTTTTCTTTTGACGTGCTTGCTAATCCAGTTAGAAGCAAGACTTAAACAGCATTTCGTCATCCTTATTTCTATTTATAAATCCACATGTAATACAGAGCAAAAAAATTATAGATGTTAGTCACTTTTTAAAGTTGTAATACTATACTACTGCACATATAAGCAGGATACAATAAATATAAAAGATCAAGGCAATAATGAGAGGTGCATATAACAGTACAGCAGATGACCAGTCTGTTTAAGTGCCACATGTAAAAGTTGGGATAATGTTCTGACGTAATTGGGACCTAAGTGAAACCAGTGAAGCAAGCTGCCCTTTTAAATACAGTGCAGAGCAGAAGCGGTAAATGTGCTGATAACGGCATGATTCCACATCCCAGCCCATCTCCACTGGGGTCCCCTGATGTTAATATGGTCACGATTTGTAAGAAAGCCAGCTGCCATGGAAAGGACCATACCTGTAGTGCATGGCACCCTTTCAGGTTATTATCAATCTATGATTTGTAAGTGAAAAACAAAGCTGATTATTAAACATAAATTAAGCAAGCCAAATCTTCTTAGCTATGCTATGTATTTTACTCAATCAGCAACTGATCATCTCCATTCCGCTTTTCTACATGTTGGCTAATGCAGCCATGAGGGTGAGATCTATTCACATTGTAAATGTTGTTACCGGCTTATTTATTTTGACCCTTTCATAATCCTGAAAGCCTAAATGTTAAGCATGCATGCATATTAATGGAAATAAAAATGCAAAAAAAAACCTTCAATATAATATGATCTGAAAATGATGCCGCTGTTATAAGAGGGTGACCCTTCCTATTTTGTACAACCACATTTTCTATTCACACTTCCTACAAGATTTATTTATTTAGGTATTTGTTTCTCATTCCCACAGGCTAATTTCAGTCACAGGGTCTGAGCAAATGGATTCAGGTTTGACTATTCACATTTTATATTGCTCTGATCCAGCCAAAAACACTAATCTAATTTTGAAAGATTGAACTATTAAAGATTCATAAGACGCACATAAAAAAATCAGTTGGTTCAAATAAATATAGTGGTGCTTATAATAGGATGTAAATAACTGACTGAATAAAGACTCATGCATACTGTATGTAGAGTTTTATGGAGGAATGTTTCAGACAAAATTAAATAAATATCTGAGAATAAATAGATGTATTGTGAAATGTGAGAATATATAAATAAGATGTTTGCTTATATTTAATGATACCTAACAGTAATCAAACAATAGATTAATCTGTGTCTGGCTAGTCCTCTCATAGTACATTGCCAAAAGTACTTTAAGCACAACATACAATAGTTCTGCTAATCCTAGAGCCGTGTAATGCTCACCAGTGTCATGATCCTATGATAGCAATACTTTACATTTATGTACATTTCATCTACCTCCAACCTCTTAAAGTGATTATTCTAGTACGGCATTGAGTAAAGCAGGAACTAACCCCGGATGGTACGTAAAACCATCACAGCACATTACAGTTAAATTAAATTACAATTTCATCCAGTAGAGGCCATGCAAACTGTGGTAAAATTGCAAAAAATAACCTTTTATCATTTACTTTTGTATTATTATCAAAATTGGCCATTTAGGATTTTGACAGTACTTCTCATGTTCTCACAATCTGCTGTAATTTTCAATGTTAAAGACTTGCCTTTCCTTTAATACTTATTCTCTTATTTCCTTTTCTACTGAGATGTATTAGTTGTATTACTTTTCCAAATTTTTTTGGCACACGGTTATCCTTCATCTGAATTGCTATTATGTCTAATCTCATCTCATCATCTCAGACTGCTTTTTTTTGGTGAGGGTCGTGATGGCAGCAGGCCAAGCAGATCAGCCCAAATTTCCCTGTCCATTGGAATTCCTAGGCATTCCCAAAACAGCTAAGAGATATGATCCCTCCAGCATGTTCTTTGTCTGCTGCAAGGTCTCCACCCAGTGAGACGTGCCTGCAGCAGCTCTACGGGGAGTCACCTGAGGCGCATCCTTACACCATGCCCAAACCAGCTGGAGCAGGGACTCTGATCTGAGGCTCTCCCAAATTTCTGAGCTTCTCACCCTGCAAAGAAATCTCATTTCTGCAACTTGTATTCACATTCTTTGACCATAAGTAAGAACAGGGATGTAGATCGAGAGTTTTGTCCTTAGACTTAGCTCCTGCTGCACCACCACAGACTAGTGTAGTGTCTACAGAACAACTACACCAATTCAATTCGCTTGTCAATCTCATATTCTCTTTTTCCATCATTCGTGAAGAAGATCACAAGATACTTGAATTTCTTCACTAAGGGCAGTTGCCCCCCACACCACCTGGAGACAGCAAATTACTCTTTTCCAAGAAAGGACTATGACCACTGACTTGGAGTTGCTGATCACTCGAGTATGTGCCGAACATCACAGTCAGATGAGGCAAAGAGGACAATATCATCCAGATAAAGCAATGATGCCACCCTAAATGGACACTCTCACATCCTTGTCAGCACGTGTTCATTAAATCCACAAGCAGGACCGGTGATAAGACACAGCCTTGACAGAGTCTGATGCCCACAGTAAGTGAATTCAACTTAATGTCAAGTATTTAGATACAGCTCTCACTACCTTCACAAGCGTTATCCAATATTCCTGCATTACCTCCCAAAACACATGCCAAGGTGATACACTTTTCCCAAATCTACAAAGCATATATTGTCTGGGTTATTCTACTTCCATGCACTTGTTAGTAATTGCACCATTAAGAAGAGCCAGGAAGGAATGCACATTGTTCCTTTTGTATCTTAGGCTCTACCATTGGATGGGATCTCCCCTACAGCACAAATATTACTTAAATGTTAGGAATTGTATTTTGCTAATGAGATTATTAATAGCTAATCATGGATGTGGAGAAGTAAAAAAAAATACTCTACAAGACACAGTTTGCCACTCTCAGGTGGCAGGTCAAACTCTAACAGTAAGTATTGGGTAAAAGTGAATATGGTATGTTACAGAAAGGCTGGAGATTCACCTGGCAATATGACAAGATTCTCTTGGGTGTTGAAAATGTTGCCAAGTGTCACTCCCATGAGACACAGAGTTTACATTACTCACGATGACAGCCTTTGGCATGTACAGTATGATATTCCTAGCTAGATCAAATTCCTGGGCAGGACAGCACCTGCTGCAAGGCTGCAATGACTCACATGCCAGCCGTTCTTCTACCTTTCAGTCGCAGAGTGTATCTTTCAAGCATAGATACTGGTCAAAAAGGTTTTCAGAAACTAGTGAGTGAATTTTGCTATAGTTTAACTATACATGTTGTGGTCCCCGGCCGGGGCTGGAGCCAGGCCGGGACGCCCAGGAGGACGTGAGGAGGGCTTGTGCCTCCTCCAGACCGCGAGGGGGCGTCCGTCCTGGTTCTGTTGGGGGCCGCGGGTGAAGGGCTTGGAAGCCCAGCCCTGTAGGGACCCGTGGCCACCGCCAGGCGGCGCCCCGATGCTGGTTTATCCCGTGTGGTCCCCGGCTGGGGCTGGAGCCCGGCCGGGACGCCTAGGAGGACCAGAGGAGGGCGTGTGCCTCCTCCAGACCGAGCAGGGGCGTCCGTCCTGGTTATGCAGGAGGCCTCGGGTAGGGGGCTTAGAAGCCCAGCCCTGTAGGGACCCGTGGCCACCGCCAGGCGCCGCCCCAGTGCCCATTTATCCCGGGAGCCCGGCACTTCCGCCACACCAGGAAGTGCCGGGGGGAAGACGACAGGGGCTACACAGACGGCTTCCGGGTGCGCAGCCGGCACTTCTGCCACACAGGGGTGTGGCTAACATTAATTGCCGGGGAGCAGCTGGAGCCCATCCGGGTTCCCATAAGAGGGGCCGCCTCCCTCCAGTCAGGAGTGGATGTCGGGTGGAAGAGGACAGAGCTGGAGAGAGGACGGGAGGCGGTCGAGAGAAAGGCACAGTGACTGAGAGTGTGGCCTGGACTTTGGGGAGTTGGTGCAAGAGGCACTGGGGTTTGTGAGCACGAATTGTATATATTTGTGTAAATAAACAGTGTCTGGTGAAACCATGATGTCCGTCTGCCTGTGTCCGGGGCCAAGTTCACAATGTATAGGTCTTTACTTACAGTTGGGTCCACAGGTATGTGGATATTGATGCAATATTTGTAATTTTCTCTCTGTATACCACCAAAATGGATTTGAAATCAAGCAATCAAGATGTGACAGAAATACAGACTTTCAGCTTTTAATTTTTGGAGATTAACAACAGTATTACATTAAGCTTTCATAAATTATAGCCATTTTTCTCAGTATCCCTCCATTTTCTGAGGCTCAAAGGTAATTGGACATGTGACTGACAAGCAGTTTCATGGCCTGGTGTGGCCCATTCCCTCGTTATTCCATGATAAATTAAGTAGTTAAAAGGTCTGGAGTTGATTCAAAGTGCTGAATTTGCATTTGGTAGCTGATCACTGAAACTCAACAACTGAAGGAGGCCATCATTAGGCTGAAAAAACAAAATAACCCTATCAGAGAGATAGCTAAACCTTTAGGAGTGTCCATATCAACAATTTGGTACATTCTTAAAAAGAAGGAATGAACTGGTGAGTTCAGCAGCACCAAAAGCCCTGGAGACCACAGAAGACAACTAAAGTGGATGTTTGCAGAATTCTTCCTTGGTGAAGAAAACCCCTTCACAACATCTAGCCAGATGAAAAGCACTCTTGAGGAGGTAGGTGTATCACTGTCAAAGACTACAACCGAGAGATTCCTTCATGAATTTAAATACAGAGGGTTTACCTCTAGATGCAAACCACTGGTAACACTGAAGTACACGAAGATCAGATTAGACTTTTCCAAAAAACATTTTAAAAAGCCAGCCCAGTTCTGGAATAAGTTTCTTTGGACAGATCAAACCGAGATCAACGCACACCAGAATGATGGGAAGAGAAAAAAGGGACAGCTCATGATCTGAAGCATACCACTTTGTCTGTCAAACATGGTGGAGGCAATATTATGGCATGGGCATATATGGCTGCCAGTGGAACTGGGTCACTGGTGTTTTATTGATGATGGGAATACTGACAGAAGTAGCAGGATGAGTTCTGAACTGTATAGGGCTATACTCTCTACTTAGCCAAATGCTGCAAAACTGATTGGAGGGTGCAATGCACAACATACTGTGAAAGCAACCCAAGAGTTTCTCAAGATAAAGAAATGGGATATTTTTCAATGGCCAAGTCAATCACCCGATCTCAACCTGAAATGGCATGCTTTTTAGTTACTGAAGACAAAACTCATGGCAGAAATGTCAACAAACAAGTAGCAACTGAAGGCGGCAGCAGTAAAGGCCTGGCAGAACATCTCAAGGGAGGAAACTCAGCATTTGGTGATGTCCGTGGTTTCCAGGCAGTTCAGCAAAGGATTCAAAGGATCAAAGGGTTTTCATCCAAGAATTAAAATGATACATAAATTTTATATTACTTAGTCCAATTTCTTTTGAGCCTCTGAAAATGGAGGGACTTTGTGGAAAATGACTGTAATTTCTGAAAGATTAATGTTAAAGCTGAAAGTCAATGCCTTTGTCACATCTTGATTGCTTAATTTCAAATCCATTGCGGTGGTATATAGAGAGAAATCACAAAAAGTTCATCAATGTCCAAATACTTGTACATAAAACTGTATATACTGAACATGAAATACAGTAAAAACGGTGTCATAAAGGTTTCATGACTGTTAATGTTAAACTGTACCATTACTAACAAACAACATTTTCAACACCCAAGAGAATCTTGTCATATTGCCAGGTGAATCTCCAGCCTTTCTGTAACATACCATATTCACTTTTACCCAATACTTACTGTTAGAGTTTGACCTGCCACCTGAGAGTGGCAAACTGTGTCTTGTAGAGTATTTTTTTTTTACTTCTCCACATCCATGATTAGCTATTAATAATCTCATTAGCAAAATACAATTCCTAACATTTAAGTAATATTTGTGCTGTAGGGGAGATTCCATTCAATGGGAGAGTCTAAGATACAAAAGGAACAATGTGGATTCCTTCCTGGCTCTTCTTAATGGTGCAATTACTAACAAGTGCATGGAAGTAGAATAACCCAGACAATATATGCTTTGTAGATTTGGGAAAAGTGTATCACCTTGGCATGTGTTTTGGGAGGTAATGCAGGAATATTGGATAACGCTTGTGAAGGTAGTGAGAGCTGTATCTAAATACTTGACATTAAGTTGAATGTGTGTACTGTTTTAAAGTTTTAATTATTCATTTGTACAAGCTAGTCTTTTTATAGTCAGAAGGTGAAGGTCTGATGATTTTGTACAGTTGTATCTGATCGTTAGACCTCCCAGACATAATTTATCACTATAAAGACAGAAAAAATATTTGCTTCCTGTGAGATTTTAAATCATTTTTGCACAGTAAATGTTATCAGATTGGTAAACAAAACCTGATATTAGATAAAAGGTACTCTGAATGAATACGTTACATATTTTATCTGCTTATTAAAGAAAGTTACATTGAACCCAATGCCCCTTGGGAAATCATGAATAAATGCTAATGCCAGCTTTAGCTGTAATAAATGCAAAAACAGGTTTTGAAAAATAGATTTTTGTTTAAGAATGTATTAATTTATTTCATTATTGATTATCTAGTATTTGTCTTTTTTGATACCAAAAGGAATTGAAACAAAGAAAACAGATTAAACTTAATGACAAAAATGAATAAATTCATTGATATAAAACAAAACCATAATATAGCTACCATACCATGCTGGGATCTTTGTAGTGTATTATTCCAGTCAGAGGCTGCTTCTGTGTGGGGTTTGCATGTTTACTCCATTTCTCTGTGAATGTCCTCCAGGTAGTAAGACTGCTAAGACAAGGAGTAACCTTCTGTTGTTTTAATGCAATTGGAGTGATTTCTTCCTTGTGCCCATTGCTGCTAGTAACTCTGCCAAGAACCAAAAGGTCTAGAATATTAATGCAGTATTAAACCAACATTTTGACAATTTTCAAAATTACTTTCAAATACCGGTAAATCTTTTCTACAAAGTGCAATGCCCTTTTCACATCTTCAGTTAAAATCATCAGCTTAATTTGTCATATCATTACTTGATTAAATATTGTAATCTTACTCCCACAAACACATCAGAATTAATAGCAGTTTTGCACATCTGGACACTGCAATATTTCCCCATTCTACTATGCTAAACTGCTCAAGCACTGTCAGGCTGCATGGGGATCTTGAGTGAAGAGCCTCTGTCAAATCCAGCCACAAATTCTCAGTTGGACTGAGATATGGACTCTGATTCAGCCACTCCATAGCATTAACAATGTTTTTATAAGCCAATCCTGTGTAGCTCTTGCTTTCTGCTTGGGGTCATTGTCCTGTTGTAAAACAACTCTTCTCCCTAAGCGCAGATTTCTTGCAGAGTGCATCAGGTTTTCCTCCAGGCTTTTCCTGTATTTTACCCTTTACCCTCACAAGCCTTCCAAGACATTCTGTAGAGAAGTATCCCCTCAACATGATGTTGCCACTACAATGCTTCAAGGAGAGCATGTTATGTTTTTGGTAATGACATTTAGTCTGATGGCCAAAAAGCTTAATTTTGGTCTCAGACTATAAACCTTTTTTTCCAGTTAATTTCAAAGTCTCCCATGTGCCTTCTGACAAATTCTATCTGAGATGTCAAGTACATTTCTTTTTAACAGTGGTTTTCTTTTTGTTTCTTCCCCATAAAGCAGTGGCTGTTGAAGCCCCAAGGCAACATTTGTTGTGTGCACGGTCTTCTTCAGTCTCATCTGCTGTAACTTGTATCTCCTTCAGAGTTCTCATCTCTTGGTGGCCTCCCTCATTAGTCTTCTTCTTGCATGATCACTCAGTTTTTGTGGATGGCCTGCTCTAGGCATATTTATACCTGTACCATCATTTTTACATTCAGTGACCAGGATATCTTCATGTCTCTATCCCCTGACTAGTGCTTTACAACTACTGTTTCATGTAGTTATTTGGAGTGTTCTTGTGCCCTAATTGTGTGGATTAGGCAATGACACTGACTCACCACAAGTTGAACCTTCCAGATTAGGTGAATTTATATAATCAACTGAAACTCCTTGACTTCCGATAGGTGATCTCCATTGAATTAATTACAATAAATTACTTCTAAACAAATCGGCTGTTTCAGAGTTGCTATATCAAAAAAGGCAGTACATATGCAATCAATTATTTTGTGTTTTATAATTTTAATTAGTTTAGACCACTTTGGGTTATTTCTGTTGATCAGTGTCAAAAAAGTTAAAATAAATTCACTGTGATTCAATGTTGTACAACAATAACATGTGAAAACGTCCGAGGGGGTGAATACTTTTTTGGGTCCTGCATTGTGTCTTGAAGATCATCACTTTAGCATGGCCAATAAAAAACTTAAGTTTTGAAAGGAGATATGCATTTTTGGACTTACCAGTTGGGAAAGTAAAACCATTAGTAGTAACACCAAGCCATAATGTATTACCATACAGTGGTGTAAAAAACTATTTGCCCCCTTCCTGATTTCTTATTCTTTTGCATGTTTGTCACACAAAATGTTTCTGATCATCAAACAC
>JANRMT010062792.1:58992634-59016915 GCA_026402145.1 Polypterus bichir lapradei
GCTTGCAAAACATAACATTTGTGTCACTGCCAAAACTTTTGGTGATTTTAGTATCCGTAAGAGGTCCTGGAACCAATCCCCCGTAGATACAGAGGGATACAGAGGGCCAACTATATTTTAAATTAGAAGTGTAGCATTTGAATTTTGCTTTTATTCAACCCAAAGTTGGACATGCAATTTATATAGGAACTTGCATGGAATTTTGAACAGGAGTCCTACTGCTAGACACTATAGCTTACATGTAGTTTTTATTTCCACAGAAGAAAATGAAAATATGATCTAGACAGTATTAAAGGCACCCCTCTCTAATTGTTGGATGCGCAACCCTTGGCAATGATGACAGACCCCAAACATTTGTTGTAATCATCTGAGCTTCTTCAACATTTCAACACTTTCTAAAGGTTTTCTTTCCGTCCATTTTTTCACTTTATAACCATTCTTTTGTACTTTTTGTATGCTTTTGGTCATTGTCCTTCTGAAGGACCAATGATCTTCGATCCATACCTTGTTTTTCCAATACAGTACTCCACTCTAAAATGGCCCGCTAATCTTCTGATGTCATGATTCCCTTAATAATGTTCAAGACTTTCATTACAATGGCAGTCAAGAATCCTTACAACATTATGGAACGTCCATCATATTTCATTTAGATAGTCTGTTCTTCTCCTGATAATTCTCGTTTTTCTGCTTAAACAAATTGCTGGTCTGCTGTGTCAATCAATTTTCCTAGCAGATTTTTGGTTTCTCTAGTAGGTGTGGGCAAAGATCAGTCATGTCTTTTTATGTTCATTTTCACCAGTGTGGTCTTCCTTGGCCTTTACCCATAAAGGTCATTTTGGTTTAGTGTATGGTGTATGCTATAGGATGAAACTGTTTTCTGTTTGTTCTTGCCAGCTTTAAACTTTTTGGATATGTTTATTTGTTGTTTTTTCAACAGTTTTTGTACTAACCTTTGATCAATTTACCTCTTCCCACCACATTTTGGAAGGTTCTAGACTATTCCATGAACAGCAAATATTTTAATAACACTGTGAACTGTAAAAACAGGAGTGGCAAAGGTCTAAGTTTTATTTTGCAATTTTAAGTTTGGAAATAATAATTTTTCAGATGCTCTCAGACAGCTCTCTTGTCTTCGGCATTTAGAATTTGGAACAAGAAATGAAAGGAACCCTTCCTTAGCATTAAAGCTATCCTTCATTGATTAATTGTTGGTTAATTCAAGTCATGTGAGTCCTGGACATTTATTGCAGTTAAGTCAAATTTTATTGCAATGAGAAAGTGGTTATCCTAATCAAATTATTTGTTGCACGCCAATAGTGGCGTCATTTCAGCTTTCTATTTTTTTATACAATTTCCACACATTTCCTGTGGTGGGCTGGCGCCCTGCCCGGGGTTTGTTTCCTGCCTTGCACCCTGTGTTGGCTTGGATTGGCTCCAGCAGAACCCTGTGACCCTGTAGTTAGGATATAGCGGGTTGAATAATGGAAGGATGGATGGATTTCCACACATTTCCTTTTCTAATTGTTAGTTTGACCCTATACTGCTCTGTATCAGAAATCAATGCATATAAACCACAGCTGGCTCATTCATTGCCCACCTTTTTCAAGAGATATCGTTAGTTTTTATTGTAAAAGGTGCTATATAGAGGCGCCTGACCCGACACAGAGTCACACCCGGAGGCACATATAAAACAAAAGAACCTTTTATTTTCTTCACCTGTGGAGCATGTTTACCCCGTGACCCACACAGGCACAACAGTCCCCAGTACACAAATAAAGCACTTAAAACACACTCTTCTCTGGCACCACCACTCCTCCACCAAGCTTTGTCCTCCTCCTCCTCCCGTCTCTGGCCATTGAGTGGTGTTTGCTGGGCCCTTTTATAGTCCACCTGGAAGTGCGGGTGTGGCAAATACGCTGCCCATACAGGCTCAGGGGTCCCAGCTGCAGTACCCCCTGGTGGTGCCTGCGGGACCCAACTCCAATTCCTATGGAGCCCTGCAGGAAACCGAGTCACCGCCCCAACCCAGGGGGGTGACCATCTAGCGTCCAGGAGGAGGTATTGCACCGTCCGGTGCTGCTCCCGCTGAATATACGCTGAAGGGGCGTCCCAGCCAGGCATAGACCCCGGCTGTCTCTCACTATATATATATATATATACACAGTACAGGCCAAAAGTTTGGACACACCTCCTCATTCAATGTGTTTTCTTTATTTTCATGACTGAAGGCATCAAAACTATGAATGAACACATGTGGAGTTATGTACTTAACAAAAAAAGGTGAAATAACTGAAAACATGTTTTATATTCTAGTTTCTTCAAAATGGCCACCCTTTGCTCTGATTACTGCTTTGCACACTCTTGGCATTTTCTCGATGAGCTTCAACAGGTAGTCACCTGAAATGGTTTTCACTTCACAGGTGTGCCTTATCAGGGTTATTTAGTGGAATTTCTTGCTTTATCAATGGGGTTGGGACCAGCAGTTGTGTTTTGCAGAAGTCAGGTTAGTTGGACGATCATTTATTTTTCAACAGGACAATGACCCCAAACACACCTCCAGGCTGTGTAAGGGCTATTTGACCAAGAAGGAGAGTGATGGAGTGCTGTAAATGGTCATGAAAATAAAGAAAACACATTGAATGAGGAGGTGTGTCCAAACTTTTGGCCTGTACTGTATGTATGTGTGTATATATATATATATATATATATATATATATATATATATATATAGTGTGTGTGTGAGTATGTAGTGTATTTATGTGTGTGTATAACCTATGTCTGTAAGAGTGGACTGATTGTATTTGACAGTGTTGACTAGATTAACACAGTCACAAGTTGCTTATATTTTTGTTTTGAACTACAGTGTATATACTCCCACAAGTCCTCTAAAAACAACAGAAAAGGTTTCTCCCATTGCTTCTGTATTTTTACAAGACTAGACTTTGCTGGAGTATGTGAGTTTCCCTTGGGATTAATAAAGTTTTCTTTCTTTCTTTCTTTCTTACTTTCTTTCTTTCTTTCTTTAAAACCATGAATAAAGCATAGCTTTATGACACTATGCAAGATTTTAGATTATTAAGATGGTAAAGTTTAGAATCGCATCAACTTAGACATAGAATCTTAGAATCACATTATCTTATGGCTGATCTGCACGTGCCAGATATTATAAATCCAGCAATCTAGGCTTAGTTTCTCATAGCCTTAAATTTGTAAGCTTAAGTCCATTTGACATGGCTAAACGCATGTGTAATCGTGATTATAATAATCAAATATAATGTAAAATATGTATTATTAAGCAGTGGAATGGAAAATGAGGAACAACTACCCAAAATTAGGCATGTCAAAAAGTCCATGCATCCAAAATGGCTGGTGCACGATATGTTTGAAGCAGTAGTATGTTAAAAGCATTTTCCATGCATAAAAGAACACCTACTGAATGCTACTTTTTTCCCATTGTCTCTTTGTTGGGTGGTTTTTGGTATTAACAAGTAATTTGAATCTTGAAACTTTTCTTTAATGTACTTTGAAGCTGAAAAGTGGACTTTTGAGAAAACCTTTATTATTTATTGGCCCTGCTTAACAAGGAGTATTTTCAGAAGCTGATCATTTTAAATGGCTCCTCTTTCCCTCTTTAAGAGAGTACATGTCTCTACAGGGGAACGAAAAGCAGTTAAGTGCTGTGTGGGTGTGCAGTATTTACAAGCACAGTAGAAGTCATGACCATTTTAGACAGAAGATAGAAGGTTTATGTAATGTATTCATTGTTGTTCATTTTGAAATTTTACATATTCTTGTTTTAGTTTATGTTCAATTTTTTTTTCAATTACACATTGTTTCTCCTGTAAAAATTAATGTCCTCTTTTCTTCTTTAAAAAGCATAGATCCTATTTAAAGTAATATGTTTATTGGCGTGTTACTGAGTTAAAAAATGAGGTGTGGTTTTGTTACAAAATAGTGTGTACAGTATGTTTGTAAATATACAGGTTTGCATTTATTCAACTGTTTTCTCCGCCTGATTATTCAGTATTAGGATTGCAGAGAAATGGTGCTGTTCTCAAAAGATTTGGGTGAACAGCTGGAACTAATCCGGGCCAGACTTAAAAACACATACTCACATGGCTGATTTGGAGTCACCTGTGTCTTCAGTGTACATAAGATGTGTGAGAAAACCGTAGTACTTGATGAAATCATGTGGAAGATGTGCAGATTTCAAACGGACAGTGACTGCTACAGGATTTGAACTTGAGCCTCTTGTGATGTGAGGCTGAAGTTCTGAACACTTAGACATGCTTAGATGACCGTCTCTGTTTTTTAACATGGCTTTTGAGGTGTGGTTGCAACTTTTTGGTGGAGGGGATGTTGGAGGTGCAAACATTTTATCTGACTCCCAACTTGAGTGCTTCAGTCTCAAGTGCTTTGCTAAGCAGGACCACAACTCCAACTGTGACATCTGTCAGTTTTTAATGGCAAGCATACTTGTTCTACAGCTGCAAATGTAACTTGTTGTAACCTTAATTCAAGAATGTTGATATCCAGCTCATGCTGGGCTGCAATGGTTGCACAGTGAATGTTGAATAATTTAAGATAAGCAGCACATGCTAGACTTTCAGGTATGATGGTAGAGAGACTTTGAGTGCCAGTGCAGTCCCAGGGTATATGTATGTAATACGCCCATTATGCACATTTTTTGCAGTTTCCTCCCATTTTCTGAACTGTTTTCTAATGTTTCAATCCACAAGTAAATAAACAAATAACAGATTTTAAATAATTTTTATTAGAAGTGGATGTTTATATTAATGAAAGGGACAGGAAAATTCCAGCTGCTTAATCTTTAAAAAACTACTTTAAAAACTGCTTGTTAAAAAAAAAAAAAAAAAAAAATAGGAACGCAGCTGGCTACTTTATAGTGCTTGCTGGAAATCATGGTAAGAAATATGGCATTTTGGTATGTGGAGACACACTGGTCGTATAGACTTTAAATGGAATATACCATTGTACAATTAATAATCTCAATGTAGTCCTGTGTTTTTGACATAAACACATGCTTTCTTTTATTGAATGTGCTTGTTTGGCTTGAAGATATTAAGTTCCAGTTTTGTGTACTTAGGGTTGATTTGAATATGATGTTACCTGCAGAAAAGGTCTGTTTATGATAAACATATATGTATGAAATACATGTCACCTTGACCTTTATATTGTAAAGTCTGAGGCAGTTGGTGGTGTTATCCTGTGAAACAACTAGTCTATGACTCGCTACAGTCAAATCAAGCAGATCTGATTTTGTCTCTAGTCAGAGGGGCTGGCTTTGTGTGCAGGAGAGCTGACAACCAATGAATGCTCACCGGAAATGAATAATCCATAGAATGTAGCGATAAGGAATAAGGAACACACGTTTTGAACTTCACAAACAAAAGTGTGTCTTATGTACTCAAACAGAATGGGGAAAAAGAAAAATAGAGCTGAGACTGTAGCTGAACTCGCCAAAACTATTAACCCATCGTACAGCACTGGCTTTGTTAGGCAGCTTGGACCTCACAAACAGTAGAGAAGCTCATATACTAATGGGTTAAATGCCATCATGTAAAAGAAATAATGGGCCAAGATTGCTGCTGAACTTGCTGCAGCTCTTAAGCCCTTTGTAGAGCACCAGTACAGTGCTTGTTTCATCAGGCAGCATGCTCTTGGCTGTAAGTAGAAGCACAGCTGTGCTGGAAGATCAGTGCTCAGTTGGTAAATGTGACATGGGCTGCAATTTCCAGTCATGTAATTCGAAATGGTTCAGCAACAAGATCAACAATAACAACGACATTTATTTATATAGCACATTTTCATAAAAAAGTAGCTCAAAATGCTTTACATAATGAAGAAAAGAAAAATAAAAGACAAATAAGAAATAAAAATAAGACAACATTAGTTAATTAGTTAAAGGAGTAAGGTCCAATGGCCAGGGTGGACAGAAAAAACAAAAAAAAAAACTCCAGACGGCTAGAGAAAAAAAATAAAATCTGCAGGGGTTCCAGGCCACGGGACCGCCCAGTCCCCTCTGGGCATTCTACCTAACATAAATGAAATAGTCCTCTTTGTAGTTAGGGTTCTCATGGAGTCACTTGATGTTGAAGGTCATACAGACTTATGGCTTTTAATCCATCCATCATTGTTGGAACATCACGATGCTTTGAGTAGATGGTGGTGGTGAAAGGATACCGGAAAAGGAAACAGAAGAGAGAGTAGGGGTTAGTACAGATTTTAGAGCCACCTTGAATAGTTATTATAATGAGTTGGATATACAGAGTATCAGGATTTTAATTACAGTGAAGTTATGAGAAGGCCATGTTAAAGTAATGTGTTTTCAGTAGTTTTTTTAAAGTGCGCCACTGTATTAGCCTGGCGAATTCCTATTGGCAGGCTATTCCAGATTTTAGGTGCATAACAGCAGAAGGCCGCCTCACCACTTTTAAGTTTTGTTCTTGGAATTCTAAGGAGATACTCATTTGAGGATCTGAGGTTACGATTTGGAATATAAGGTGTCAGACATTCTGATATATAAGATGGGACAAGATTATTTAAGGCTTTATAAACCATAAGCAGAATTTTAAAGTCAATCCTGAATGACACAGGTAACCAGTGTAGTGACATCAAAACTGGAGAAATGTGTTCGGATTTTCTTTTTCTAGTTAGGATTCTAGCAGCTGTATTCTGCACTCGTTGCAAACGATTTATGTCTTTTTTTGGGTAGTCCTCAGAGGAGTGCGTTACAGTAATCTAGTCGACTGAAAACAAACGCGTGAACTAATTTCTCAGCATCTTTCAATGATATAAGAGGTCTAACTTTTGCTATGTTTCTTAAGTGAAAAAATGCTGTCCTAGTGATCTGATTAATATGCGGTTTAAAATTTAGATTACAGTCAACAGTTACCCCTAAGCTTTTTACCTCCCTCTTGACTTTTAATCCTAATGTATCCAGTTTATTTCTAATAGCCTCATTGTATCCAGTATTCACCAACTGCAGTCAACATATCTGACATTCTCCACGACACAATGGGCATGATTTGACAGCTTTACAGTATGTGTGCTATATATTCTAGAAATGCTTAAATGTGTGAAAAACGTAACTGGATTAGGCAAGTGTCTTCTCCTACTTGTACTACCAATATTAATGTAATGATGTAAACAGTCTCTATCATATTTATGCAACTTCTACAGAATCTTAACTTTTGCTTTACAAGATCCATCTATTCTTTTTCTAAACCAGCTTCAGCCTGACCTGAGTTACCATTGTTTGGTTCTGCTTTTGTACAACATTTCAAGGTGTTTTCACAGCTTGTTCTTTTGGACCTGCTTTTTCAAACTCTGGCGTGATTTCCCGGAATTTCCGATTCATTTAGGTAGATTGGAAAACCCCAATTACTTTTTTTTCTTTTCTTTAGAAAGTTAAACATGAGACATCAGAAAGTCCAGCCTTTATTGTTTGCAAGGTTCAAAACATGTGTGTACCTTATTCCTTATTGCTACCTTTTATGCATTGTACTTCTAGATGAGCATCCATTGATAAAGACAAAATCAAATCAGTTTCATGGCATCGAAGCAAGTCAAAGACAAGTTGGTCAAGTTGTTAGGTATGTCAGACTAGGAGATCGGCTTCATGGGAGTGTGCT
The DNA here is from genome assembly GCA_026402145.1 of Polypterus bichir lapradei. Taxonomy (NCBI): domain Eukaryota; kingdom Metazoa; phylum Chordata; class Cladistia; order Polypteriformes; family Polypteridae; genus Polypterus; species Polypterus bichir. The sequence goes on from JANRMT010062792.1 coordinate 59,000,290, forward strand.
GCCAACTGCCTCTGACCCAATGGGATTATGTTAATAAAGGCTATGATTGAAAATTGCTGGGAAATTTGTGTAACGTGACGTTACCTTAAGGCATGGTGAGATTTTCTTCCATCAGCCAGATACTGTAGATTGCATTGCCTATGTGTTAAGGCCTTGAAAAATCTTGTGAGCATTTGATCACAAAGAGCTGCCTTTTGGGAAGGTCACTCCTTCCTAACAAAGACAATGAGTTGTTTGTTAATATACAATGCCAGCAGACTACAACTACATAAATTTAACAATAGACAAAGTCCATTATTGTAACAGTGCTGGATGTTGCATCCATGATTTCTGATTCCAATAATGCTTCTAATCCTATCAAAACATTAGACTAATTAAGATAAAGTGTTAAAAAAAGAGTGAGTTACATCAATTTCAGGTGTGCATATAGCTGGAGTTTATGATTTTGGCATCCAAATTATGGCAGGACCCAAAAGTAGATTAATAGTCCAGTACCAGGTGCACTCTCACAATGTGCGCCACTTTAGAATTGACAATTAATCGAATATGCGTACTCAGAAGAAAACATAATGTTAAAATTGGGAGAACATTTTCTTACACACACAGTCTTCAGGAATTAAAATCATGTTGTTGGTATTTTATGACAATGGTATTAAGAATTTAACAGAAAAAACAATAAACATATCCAAGTAAAAATCAAGACAAACAAGAAGCTTTGCCAAAAGATGGTGATAAAATATTAAGAGATTCAGTGAAAATATCTTACATTTAATATATAACCTTACAGAAACCAGTGCAAATTCCTTAGGGATATACAGTATGTAATACACTGCCGGTTTCCCCTCCTTCTGAGATTCTCGAGTACAAAAATGTGCACATATGCGTGTTTACACAGAAATAAAAAGTCTTGTTGATAAAATGACAGTGAACATGACTATAAATAAAACCAGCATGGATTAGGCATTCAGAATCATTTTGGCATAAATACAGCTGTTCTTGACAAGACTGTTCACTTTAATGGACAAAGTAACTTTAAAAGGGATCTGACAGGCCTGCATTTCTGAATTACCAATAACAAGACTTAAACCTGCACATTTTGATAAGTGGATATTGTTGACAGTAAAGGTTAACTTCCGTCTGTTCATTAAAATTAGAGAAATATATAGGAAATTCCTTGCTGAACAAATACTATAATAGCCTGAATTTGTTCACTGTTTACACTTGGAATTGTATGGGTTGGAGACAGTGGCACTGACCAGAAAGCAGGAGACAGAGCTGGAGGTAGCAGAGTTAAAGATGCTAAGATTTGCACGATGATGGATAGGATTAGAAATGAGTACATTAGAGGGTCAGCTCAAGTTGGACGGTTGGGAGGCAAAGTCAGAGAGGTGACATTGCGTTGGTTTGGACATGTGTAGAGGAGAGATGCTGAGTATATTGGGAGAAGGATGCTAAGGATAGAGCTGCCAGGGAAGTGGAAAAGAAGAAGGCCTAAGCGAAGGTTTATGGATGTGGTGAGAGAGGACATGCAGGTGATAGGTGTAACAGAACAAGATGCAGAGGACAGAAAGATATGGAAAAAGATGATCCGCTATGGCAACCCCTAACGGAAGCAGCTGAAAGAAGAAGACAGATGATGGTGGATACACATGTCTGTGTCATGAGCATGACAGGGGAAGCTGAAGCCAAACTGCCAAACATGTCACCCAGAAGCAGTTATTAATAAATAACTGAGATCCCGACATTGAATCTTAAAGCACACACAGTCTGATTGGAGAATCGGGTTTTCAGGGGTGACATGATACTTCTTGTCTGTCAGCTGTGAATGTCTCAAATGGTTTCAGTATGATTTAGCATTAGATTCACTGTTAGATCAAATATACTGTATATGAATGCAGGTTGCACCACAGTCTGCTAAGAGTAGAATGTTTATAATTTTGGTCAGTGCAGTTTCAGCAGTATGCTGAGTACAGAAGTCAGAGTTAAATGTCTCTGAAAACATTTTTATGTGGCAATGTACTCCAATTTAACAGTGTGTGAAGAAAAACACAGAAGCACAGTTTAAGGATTGGGGATTCCGTCCTCGTATACTGTAAACTACAGTAAGAATGTGAGAGTTCTGTATAATGGTCAGGTTTGTAATACACAATTGACAGAGAATGGTAGTTAAATGGAAGAATTTATGTGATGGAGAACGGAAGTAGGAATGATGGGAGGATGACATAGAGGATCTTGGAACGGAGGTGACGTCAGCTGTAAGCGACCGGAGGTGAAGTCATCAGGGAGTTTTAGAAATAAAACGGAAGCAGCTCGGATGTCTGGATGAGACTTTTGACACACATTCAAGGTACTGTGCGTTTTTGTTGTTGGTCTTTCCTGTTAAAACAAAGAGAGAGATGTTAACGCATTGTCTTAGTCCCCCGTCTTGTGGTTTCGCACGGCTCTTGGGGTTCTTTAGCCACCCCCTAATTGCTTGTGTGTGACAAGTGTCAATAAGCCTCATTCAGATCAAACTTGAAAGTAGTGCTGGGTGGTATACCGGTTCATAACGAAAACCGTTTTTTATTTTTGTTATGATATGGATTTTTCTTATACCACAACACCGGTTTAAATTGCCTAAACAACATTCGGAACGTGGCGCAGCAGGAAACTGTTTAAGGGGGACCTTTTTCACTGCTACACCGCTAAACACATAGAACAGAGTACATGCGTTAGTGGAGGTGTTGCGGGGGCTCTTTTTCAGTGCTACATCGCTAAATAGGCATACAACAGAGTACAGTTTAGTAGTACAGTGTGGTAGTGTAGGTATTGCGCAGTGAAAATGGACAGAGAACATTACGAAACTGAAGCAGTAGCAGATGATAAAGTTGAACATGATGACACAGAAGAACTTTTGCTGGAAAAAGGAGTCACGTCTGTTGTCTGGAGATACTTTGGATTTAAAAGGTCGGATGTGGACCATTATGTTCAAATGTGTGAATGCTGTTTCTATACTACTGGATAATACTGCAAGCCAAGTTGTACTTGTCTCCGACCACCAGATCACGAACCCAACATTTACACAATATTTAAGTTAAACCTGTGCGATACCCATTCATTCATCCAGTTTTTTGAAGCCTCATCACACCTGCCATGAAGTTTACACTGAACGTACACCTGGGGACCCCTTACTGCGAGGGAGCAGCACTACCGCCACACTACCGTGCTTGTTTAATACTTGCTTTAAAGCATTTCATCATGAAAATGATATCAAGTATTTATCTTAGCATTATGAATTTTCAGAGAGCAGGAATATCATGAAGTGAATGTATTCTGTGAGGCGATCCCTGCCTGCGCCTCCTCTTAATGTAGAGGAAGTCAGTTTAAGAAGCGTGTAGCGATTTAAAAACTGGGTCGTGGAACACAACACAAAGCATTTAATGTGCTACATTAACTTATTACGGGGTTTGAGAAAATCTAGTAAATTAAACATTGATTTTAGGATGAAGTTTACTTTACAACATGACAACTTTTGACAAGCACCTCTGAATATTTTACTAAGTCTAAATGCCTCTTTGGATGGTTGAAAATATGTTGTCAAAATTTTATCTTAAGTTGTTTGCAAAATTTGTTCAATAAAAAGGTTCTATATTTTGACTGCAAATGTCACGCAATGTGATTCCTTCTCTTCATTAGTGCCACCCCCTTGAAAACTATCACTTTATGGTGCTATGCAAACCTGTATTAATACTTGTGTGCACATTAAAAAATTTTTTTGTACGTTGTACAATTCTCATGACAGTGGAACAGGTTATTCTTAGCCAGTCTTCTGCAGTAATTGCAGTGGAAAATGTGGTTAACATCCACTCATGCATGGGAAAAAAAATACCGTCAAATACCGTGAAACTGGTATAATTTTGAAAAATACCGTGATGTAGAATTTTGGTCATACCGCCCAGCACAACTTAAGATTCAGAAAAATGTACATATGATGTAACATTCTGGTGTGTCTTGAGAGACTGTTAACTGATTTGAAAGTTGAAGCATTTAATTATTTTTAGTTGCTTCATCAAGGAGTCAATTATGATGTTTTAGCTTATTATTTTTTTTTATAATACTGAGTTATATACAACATTATCAGTGATATCAGATTACAGTTGCATGCATTCATGCATTACATACATTAAATAAATGCTTATTTTAACTGTACTTTCCAATGTCATGTAGTTAAAAACAGCCTAACTAGGCATGTGGTGGCTCAGTAGCTGGTTCCAACTCAAATGATAGAAAATGCCACTGATTGATGTCCTATTATCAGTTGTTAGTTATGGAGGTTCTTTGACTAATTGTAGCTCAACTCTTTTAAACATAACATTTTTGAAAGATGTACCTGACACAGAGTTAAAATCTCTGTTGAAGTCTCAAGGTTAAAATGTTGGCTGCTTTGGACTGTGATGAAGAGGAGGAGTGGAGCATTGCTGATAAAGTGTCTAAAGTAATACTGAATCATTACCTGTAGGATGTACAGATAATGCAGTTGTGAGGTTATTTTAGTATGTCGCTCTCAGATCTGCTAGACTACTAGTGTGGGGAGGCGCTATAAGCTTTACTTGAATTGTTTATCCACGTGCAGAGTTACTGAATTTTAAATGGCTTCATTTTCAGTAAATTTAAGATGTAAATATTTAACTTGCATACATAAAATGTGCATATCTGTTTATTAGCACTTTTGCCATATAAAGGAAATGTTGCAGCAATTGCAACATTTGTTCATATAATAAGTAGGCCAGCTGGAAGTCCTACAAATTATATAGAATCTCTCCACGGTGGTAATGCATATTTTTACTACAAATGTTGAGAATGGATAAACTGCATTATGTTACTGGCTACATAGAGTATTGAAAAAGCATATACTGTACAGCAATACAAAGCAGTATTGCTAGGAACTCCCAGTTTTCCTCCCACATCTAAAAGTGAACTGGTGAGGGCAAACTGTATGTTTTATGTGAGCGCTTCCTGTAATAATGTGGAATCCCATCCAGTGCCTATTCCTGATTTGTGCCATGTGCTGCTGGGATTGGCTCCTGCTTCGGTGACTTTAAACATGATTAAGTGACCTTAAAAAGAAATTGGCAGGTGTTTGAGAACAATGTCTAGCCTACCAACTGTCAAGACTTTTACTTGAATACTTAAGTTGAAACTGAATAAAAAAAATTAAAACTTTGGAATTGTAATGTGATATACAGCAAAGCAAAATAGGTTCAGGCTCATTTTCAGTTATACCCATAGTGTACCAAAAGTATGTCTCCTGCAGAAGGTTTACAGTGGCTTTTGACTTGCAGACACAGCCTAATTATGATTACCTTTTATATTAAGAATGTAGGCAAAAGAAACGGTACCCTTTTTGTAGGGGCTGCACTTTGGTTTTCATGTTCTATACGTACTGAGACTGTGAAAGGATCTGCAGTTTCATAAATAGCGTATTTTTTCAGAGTCCACATAAATCCATTGTTTAAAAAGTTTTTGTTGTCCTTGTTGTGTACAGTCAGCCAGTCTTTGACCTACATATTTCTCTTCATATGTGAACATGCTCCTTTTTATAGTAAGCATTTTAAAACCGTGGTTTTGTGATAAGAAAAAAATGAGATGACCCTATTTTTTTTTTTTTTTTTTTGTCTCAGACTAGCTGTAAGTGAAACTAGTGTTTACTCTAAGAGTAAGTACACCCGCTTTTTCATATGTCTGAGAAAATTGCAATCTCCTGGCTCAGAAACTACAGCTCAGACTAATTAAGCATATCATTTACAAGGACAACAGTGAGCGGTGCTTCATTGTTAACTTGACTGGAATTTTAAGATGAATTCTGTGAAAGAGAGGTATCAGCCTTTTTCATCAGTAGAATTTCTCACTATTCAGGGATCCTGGAAAAGTTTCAAGACCTGAGTCATGCTACATTCAAGGGTACTTCACAACCTGTCACAGTCTGCCTGCATCCTTGAAAGATTGTGTCAGGCACGGCATACCCCATTGTCATTTGTGACCTGCTGGAGCACATTACATCATGCTAGTACACAGACAGCAGTTCCTATTCCAAAGATTGATTTTGTTTGCTTAAGATGAATTGAAGAGCACAGATTGGTTTATCAAAACCAGAAGGAAGAAATAACGTAATTCTATTTAGTATATCAGTTTTGACTCAAAAGATTAAAAATTAAATACCAAAGTGCTGAATCAGCTGATTGCATAGTCCAGCATATTGTTAAAAAAAGATTGCATGCAGGAGTTTGTCCTGACTAGCAGTGCATGATATCAGGTTGAGTGGTTGTTGTTCCTAACTTAAACATTTGGGATTATATCTTTAGTTTTTGAGTTGGTTCGTGAAGAGAAAAAGATTGATTGTCTTATTGAGATAAAACATTTGTTTTTGCTCTGCAATGAAATCTGCAAAAAATGGGCATAGAAATTGCTCATACAAGACGGTTAAGTTTTTTCTAGGAATAAATAATAAAATTGTTGGAAGAATGAGGAGTTTGTAATTCATTTCTGACACATAGACTTTTTGCACAGTATTCTAACAGAAATAGCTGTTTAAGACTTGCCAGGGATATTATTGTAACTTTAATGCATGAGAGAGCTCTTTGAATATCAAGCAGATTACATAATAATTAGAAGAAGAAAGGAAAAGGTCAAAGAAGTACAATTTGGCATTAAGAGGAGTACTAGTGAACAGCGATATTAAACAAATTTGCTTTAAGATTCTTTTTAAAAAGTGGCAACTATATTAATAGCTTTCAGGTTATGAGGAAAAAAAATTCAGAGTTTTTGGGCAAAGTGAAAAGCCGTCTCCCCACTCATCAGCCAAGTTTGAGGGCTAGCTAGTTGGAGGCTGGAGAATATCTAAGAATTACAGATTGCAGAGATAGAGAGGAGCAAGACCATGAAGGCATTTAAAAATGAATAAAAGAATCTTAAAATGAATTCTGAAATACAGTTAACTAATGAAGAGATTTAAGTGGTGGTGTAATGTGGTCTTTTATTCATAGTCATTGTAAATTTTTAGTAGAGCTGTTGGGTGGGCCAAATAAAAAATACATAGATGACACAAAAACACACATCACTGTCAGCAGTAAAAAGAATAGCGCAGATCTTATAGATATTACATGAGACAAAAATTTTTTGCAGACATTATTAAAACCTTGCTTAATACCAAGATCACTGTTGTAAAAGACTCCCAGATTAGATTCCTTGTGTGATATTTTTTTTTTTGCCCTATAAATAGGCTGTTTTTGTAAATCAATATACTGTATATCACCTATTAAACCCTTATTTACCTTTGCTAGTGCCTCAGTTTGGTCCCTTTTGTCATTGTAAAAAATTCTGAAACAGCCAGGGGTTAATTATATCAATGCAGTCAAGTAAGGAGCTATCGCTTGTATGCAGATGCAAATGTTATATTTATTAATTATACCAGCTAATGGAAGCATATACAGTATAACTGAAATAATAAAGGTCAAGAACTGAGCCTTAATAAACTTCCTAACATTACATGCGTACCCAGTGTAACTAGTAGTCGAAAACTGAACCAGTTTAAAATGGGGCCAAAGTTTCCAGCCCAGTTATGCTGCCAAGTAAATTTCATGGTCATCTGTGTCAAAGTCACCACTGAGATCCGAAAGAACAAGGAGAAACGGGTCATCAAAATCTGTTAACTCTCAGATCTTCCAGAACTTTGAAGTATTGCTTTAGTGCTTTGATGAGTCTGAACAAAAGTCTTTCATTAAGATTTTTTTTTGTTGAAGCAATCATTTAACTTTTGATGGACGCTATTGATATATCAAAAGAAAATTCCTGGATTTTTCTGGAAAAAGTTGAAGAAAAATTTTAGAAAACACTGAGCTGAAGAGTTTTTTTTTTTTTTAATATAAATATTTTATCTCCAATGTATCATAAGTACTATGTAAGTTAATGAGTAATTCTCTGTGTGCAATAGCTATTGTGTTTTTTTTTTTTTTTTTAGTATTAGTTCACTGGAGCTCCTTACACTTTAACATACCATGCTATACCATTCTCTTCAGTCTGCTTAATCCCAAACAGGGTTGCGGTGGGAGCTGGACCCTAACACATAGTGCTTGGAATGATTTGAACTTTTTAACCAATTTACAGATAACAGCAGGTGAAAATATATAATATGTTGGAATATGTACATTATCCACTAGGGCTGCAACTAATGATTATTTTGGTAGTCGACTAATTGTTCAATTTTTTTTTTCAGATTAGTCACCATTATTTCATGCCTGACTATTTCGATGCCTGCGACCTGTGATTGCACATCCTGTTCTGGGCTCCAGTGCATGTCTTACCTCATCGGCTCACATCTGTCCACCTGTGAATGTCACCCTGATGTCTTTGCATTAACATGATTAAAATTAATAATAATCAAATTAAAATAACATTCAGTGAAACATATGAATTTGAAAATAATCAGATGTTTTTATATTAGTGTGACCATCACAATAAAAAAGAAATGCATTAAACAATACAAACTAAAGTGCACATAGTCTTTAAACACAAAAAGTGCATTTAACTTAACCAAAAATGGCCACTGGTGTGTGTTAAAGTCCAAAAGTTTAAATTAAGCTTCAATTCAAATAAAAAAAACAATAATGTACAGTTTATAAAAGATTCAGTTCATATATTCCTGATTGCAGTGCAGGAACATGAGCATTTCGACATGCTCTGGTGTGAGGCTGCCTTTCTTCTTTGAGACAATGTTCCCAGCTGCTGAAAAGAGACACTCAGAGAAAGTACAGGTAGCAGGAATACACAAGAATGATTTTGCAGACAGAGAAAGATGTTTTAATCATCACATTCTGAAAGAAAAGTGTTGTAGTTTATCACATCATGTACTATATTATGCCAAAATAAAAAAATAATGGACTAAAACATGTAACAAGGTAATTACTGCCAGCACACCGGAGCCGAGTATATTCAGAAAAGTACATTTATTGAATGCCACAACCAGCTAGAGTCGGTTTCCAGTGCAATTTGGAAGCACGGTGAAGCCGAGTATATATGACGACATACATTCGGGGACGTACATTCTTTGAACTCTGCAACCGGGTAAAGTTGTTCCTCAGTGCAATTTGCCAGCACGCCGGACCTAATCAGTCAGTGCCGTATATTCATTGAGCAGCCAGCTCATGACCATTGCCGGCCCCGGCAGAACTGCAGCAACACTGTCTCTGGGATTCAGCCGCTGCACTAGATGAGCCTGCAATCATCAGCGTTTACCCCTGTGTGTTTGCATGCAGCGAGTTCAAGCGCAGTTGGCTCCGTGATATACTGAAATTCATCAATGACTTCAGTTGCATATTGAACATATAGTAATAGATTGTTGCAGTAGTTTTTTTTTTTTATATAGTTTTTACAGTTAATTTGCAGTGTGTAAAATGATCAGTGTTGCAGTAATTGTGATGCACTTTGCAAGAAAAAAAATGTGTTCCGTTAAAATTTCACATTTTCTTTGTGAATTTTTATGTTTACTTAAAAAGTGCAGCTAAAAAGTATTTGGCGTCCAGGGGTGCATTAATCCCCAAGTATGTGTCGGTTTAAGGGTTAACTATCATTGTTGAGACCTTGATATATACATTATAGTACAAACATCAACGTTAACACATGACAGTAACTTTACTCGCTAAAACTTACCTCTCGAGAGATGGCGGCATCACAGCTTCAGGATGCTTGTGCTGGTAGGACTTTGTGCGTCTTGACAAACAATAACAAACGATACTGCCCCCAGACGTTCATGTAGTGCATTGCAGTTACAAAAAACAATGTGGTTCTTTGTGACTGGAGCCCCTGTTGAAGGTTTTGTTTATGACAATAAAAAATCCGTGTCGACGATTTTTTGTAGTCAACGCCGTCGATTACGTCGACTAATCATTGCAGCCCTATTGTCCAACACCTCTATGTTTTGTTTGTATTAGACCCCTTTAGTTAGCTATGCAAGCATTTAAACTGACCAAGGCATGTTGTTACTCCCGGCTTGTGATGTACATACGGCATGAAGTTGGCTGGTGCACTGTACCAGCAGTTTTGTGTTTTGTGCTTTGCAAAGCGGAAAGTAGCAGCACATCACATTCTGACACCTCAAAGGGGAAGTCTCAATTCTCTGCAGTATTGCATGTATTATATCACTAAGCCCCCATCCCCACCCCACTGTCTCCCACTGTTCTTTGAAGTTTATGTATATACTAGCTGTGTAACCTTTAAAAAGCCTGGGCTCCTAGAAACCATGGATTCTAGCACTTGAATCAATCAATTCCATCAGTTGTGCATTAGTGGCTAAGCATGATTCTCTTTCCTCTGCGATTTCGTTTTGCCGATGTGCTCGCCTCGCTTGTGTATTAGTGGCTAAGCGAGTTTCAGTTTGGCGACAGAGTCGCTTTCTTTGGGTGTCATGCTGTAGCCTCACACTTCCAGGCTGGACAGACAGACAGACACACACACTTCCACATGTAGACGTTTAGAAGTGCACTTAGCAATACAATCCGGCTTGAAATTGAGTGTATTTTATATACCATTGTGAAGACTAAGAAAAAGCCAACAGAACAAGGAGTACTGTGTACCCAAGGAGGTCATTTGACAATATGATAGGGGTTTATCACTAAATATTGATATATTCAAATATCCTTTGTTAAAGAGTATCTACTGACTTGGGTGAACCATTCTGCAAAATTTCAGTTTTTTTACTAAACAGGAGAAATTGTGTTTGTGTTGATGAGAGATGCTGGGTATATTGGGAAAAGAATGCTAAGTGATAGAGCTGCCAGGCAAGAGGAAAAGAGGAAGGCCTAAGAGAAGGTTTATGGATGTGGTGAGAGGGGACATGCAGGTGATGGATGTAACAGAACAAGATGCAGAGGACAGAAAGATATGGAAGAAGATGATCCAAGAAGAATGAATCAGTCAGCTTTGCATCATAGTGTATATATAGGTTTGTCAGTTAAATGAATTACTAAAGTACAAGCTGGAGGACATGTTAAAAAACTGAACTGAAAGTAGATAAATAAATACATAAATAAATAAATATACCTGTATCAAAATGTGAGTGGAGTTAGCATGTTTGGGTGCTTTTTCAGTCCTTGACTGTCATGTCTTACAAATCCATATTGTTTAGGTTTGTTTAAATAGTGTTGCTTTGTGGCATGATTCAGTTTGTCCTGGTATGACCCATTCTCTTTTCTCCAAATTGTTGGTTTGAACTGCTTTTGTAAAAGTGTTGTGGTTTCTTACTGTATGTCACTATTGTTCATTCCTTATTGTGAACAATTTATTACAATCCTCTAAAGATGTTTTTCTTGGCCCACAATGCGTTACACGTGATGTGTTAAACATTCCCTATGAACAGGTGATGTTGTTTGAAACTGTCATCCATAACCACAGTCAGTGGAAACATGCATCAAAATTTGTTGCCTCCCTAATAGACTCAGTCTTCTCTAATACTTTGCCAAGAACTGAAAGGTTAAAGATTGGCCTATAATTATTGAGTCTGAAGGGGTCAAGTAGAGGCTTGACAATAACAGTTTTGAGGCTACATTGAAAAAGTCCTTGGTATACAAGTTATTGACCTTATTCAACACATCAAATTGAAAGAAGTTAATTTGTTTAAAAGTAGTAGGTAAAGGGTCAAGAGAGCAGTTTGTAGATTTTAAGCTCAATAAAACCTTTAGCAACATCATTTGTAGCCATCAACTGTCCACTGCTGGATAAAGGCCTCTCCCAACTTTCCATACAAGGAGTGATTTTGATGTAATGCAATTCCTTATCTTGGCTACCCATCATGAATTTGTACAACTTCTCTGTGCCATCTTCTCTGTAGGAATCCTGTTTAAAACTTCTCTAGTCCACCTGCCATCTGTTATTTTGAACAAGGCTTAAAAAAGAAACCTCTTTTGCTTGTTTGGTCCATAAACATTTATAAGTGTGTTTATAATCAATAACAAAATAGTGGCAAAACTACTTTTTGCATTGTTATGTGAGAATGAGTGCTTGTTTTATTTTAGTTTACTGGCACACTTTATTTCTCTATTAAGCATTTTTAAATGGCGTCCACATGATCTAAAAGAAAAAGTGATTCATTAGACCAGGCCATTTTTTTCCCATTGCTCCCTGGTCCAGTTCTGGCACTCGTGTGTCCATTGTAGGTGGTTTCAGTGGTGGTGAGGGGTCAGCATGGACACTCAGACTTGTTTGTGGCTACGCAGCCCCATACACAGCAAGCTGCAATGCACTGTGTGTTTGGACAAATTTCACTAATGGCCAGCATTAAGATTTTCATCAGTTATGTGCTAGAAGCTCTTTTATGGGATCAGACCAGGCGGGCTAGCCTTCACTCCCCATGTGCATCAATGAGTCTTGGACACCCTTGACCCTGTTGCCTGCTCAAAAGTTGTCCTTGCATTGACTGCTTTTGGTAGTTACTAACTACTGCTTACCTGGCATACTCCACAAGATGTGCCATTTTGGAGATACCCTGTCCCAGTTGTCTAGCCATCACAATTTGGCCTTTGTCAAAGTCACTTGGAACCTTATTTTTGCCTGTTTTTCCTACTTCCAACACATCACCTTCAACAGCTGACTGTTAACTTGCTGTCTGATATATTTCAGCCCTTGACAGATGCCATTGTAACGAGACAATCAAATGTTATTCACTTTATCTGTTAATGGTTTGAAACTACCATATGGGACAGACAGGCATCACGGCTAAGAGAGGAGAAGAATCATTACTCGGATGGGAAGCCCCAGTTGGATGGACAGGCATCCCAACCAAGAGAAAAAAAGGTTTCTTACCCGAACGGGTGGCCCAAGGTGGACGGACGGGCATCCCAACCAGGAGAGAAGAAGTTCCCTTACCCGGATGAAAAGCTCCAGGCGGGTGGACAGGCTGTCAGATCGGTTATACTCACGGTACCTTTCCTGGTCAGGATCAAAGGGAAAGACAAGAAAGGACTGCCTCTGGAAGCTGTTTAATTTCCCTAGATGTTAGATGGCAGCAACCCAGGAGATCTGTCACGAGCGGAGAATTATAGTCTGGTAATACAGCCCTGCTGGGGTCCGGGAGCGCCGCAAGAGAGCACGGCAGGGAGTTACATTCCCTATAATTTAGGACTGTTCAGGACCTGGAAGTACTTCTAACAGGTAAATCCCTGGTACCAGAACTGTTCCCGGGTCCTCAATGAAAGGATCGAGTTGCCTTGTCCATTCAAGTTGGAGCTGGGAGGAAGGATTGCAACACTCTGCTAGAGGAGAGGAGTGCAGTGGTGAGAGAGAGAGAGGAAGGACATCCGACTTGTGTTTTGTGCTTGTGAAAACAAGGTATTTGTGTAATAAAACCCCCTGTGTTTAGACCTGGAACTGTCATATGTCCTCCTATTTTCAGAGGTTTAAAAATACTTAGATAAGTTAATAAGTTAGACAAGATAAAGCAAGTCACAGTTCATATTATGCAGGCAGTGTGGTGTAGTGGTTAAGATTTTGGACTTCAGACCCTGAGGCTTTGGGTTCAAATCCCACTACTCATGCTGAGTGACCATGAGCTAGTTACTTCATCAGCCTGTGCTACAACTGAAAAACTAAAAGAAATGTAAACAATTGTATCTGATATCAGATATTGTAAGTCTCCTTAGGTAAAGACATCGGTCAAATACAGGTAATAATAATATGCAGTATTTAAATCATATTCAACATTAAAATGTGTTTTAATAGACCAAGTCTTTTTACTTGGTTGATTTTATGTTACTGCTTGTTTACTGTTTTGTGGATATTCTGGTTCAAATGTAGTATTATGTTTTAATGTGTATTATGATGCATCTTATTTCATTGCTACTTGAACCCTTTTTTAGGTGATTTTTTTTAAAATCATTCATTAACACTTCTACTGATCCTCATGAGTGCACAAAGTCATTCAGTATCGTATATGAGCCTGCTGTACAGCCAAATACAGGATTCAGGTCTGCCGATAATATCACATACTAATAAATAATAATGGGAGTGTATGTAACATCTGAAAAGAAACAATGCTTTTTCCAAAGATGACTTTTCCCTAAATGCGACTAAGACATTAAAAGCTAATTCTGAACTTCAAAAGTCAATGAAAGTAACATTTCAATTACAATGTACAGAACATGAGCAGAAACTGTTTTAGATTTTTCTGGTTACAGATCTGTTGTAATATTGCTTCTACTTGCAACCTTGTGTTCATATTGAAAATCATATTAAAAGCACTTTCAGTTTCCAAAATATGAAGAATTAAACTGAATTAAACTTACAATTAAACTGAAACTGGGGACTGTTGGTAGGTTTACTGGTTTATAGGGTCATTATTGTCGCATGTTGGGGTTGCTTAATCAGACCAACTTAGCCTATTTGTTTGCCAGTAAATCCAGATAGCAAATGAGAAAATTTAGGAAATTACCAGACTTTTTTTTTTTGTTTACCTTACATTTAATGTTATTTTGGGAATATTATAAACTAGTATAAAATAGACAATTAGAGTTTAAATTGCTTATAATCATTACTTAAATGAGTCACAATTCTTTCTGCAATTTTTAATTGCAGCTGTAGAAATTTAATTCTCTTGCAGTATTTCCTTTCTTTTATTAATGTGCTGCTGCTGACTTTTTGACCTTTTAGGTTGAATATGTATAATAGCATACATTTTTCATGAACTGACAAATAGCTAGTAGAACAGTATTGTCACAATGAGTTAGTCTATTTGTCTGCATGAAGTGTTACAATAATCCACGTTTCATGCTCTGTGGTGAGTCAATTCCAGTAGGTTTTGAAGAGGCTTTTTCATTTTTTTTTTTTTCTTTTTGTAGCTGATTTCACTGGAAGGTTGCCAGTTGTATTGCCCAGCACATTGTTTACATTTTTCGGGTTATCTCTGTCTAAGCATGCCTTACAAAGTGGATCAGACAGCTCTTATCTCGATGCATCTGTGACGTAGTAGAAACTGCAGCAATGCAGAGCAGAATGGAAAAATCCTTTATTTTTACAAACATGGAATAGACAAAAATAACTGAATATATGGACAGATAAAGGTTATCTGCTTGCCCTGGGATTTTAGATCACTGTCAGCTTGTCTTTGCACAAAGTATGCTTCTTTTACAGTGTTTGATAACTTCAAATTTAGAATTTACTTTTATTCTGTATATCTAGCCTGTATTTAACAGTTAAGCAATAACAAAGAAAAGCACAGCTTAATATGCAGGATTTAAGACTGATTTAAGTTTCTGTCTGGGGTTGTAAAAGCATGTTCTACAGACCAAAATTCTCTGCTTATTTAACTGCCTACAGTATAAACTAGAAAAGAGCAGCGCTTGAAAGGCTGTAGTTATGCAATGTGAAACCCTTTTTTTTTTTTTTTACTGTTGCATTATTATTCACTGTGATGGTGCATATTTTGTACAACAGTGATGATAAGCTATGACTTTGTAAAACATGAAAAGTAGCAAATCCCAACTAATGTTAGGTCATTTTGTTATAAAGAGTGCAGTTGTTGGGACACTGTTAAATTTTACACTTATTCTAAGGGCTTACATACAGAGCAGGAAGGTTTTTTGAATTGCTGTCAAAAGTGATATAGTCCACTTGTTATTTATGTAAAGTATGACGGTCCTCTACTGGAAGAAAGATTTCTTTGCCAGGTGTTGGAATATTTAAGGAAGTTCTGACCAGCTTTCTTGTTTACTAGGCTGTGGCAATTTTTTTACAGCGGAAAGTTTAGTGATGGTTTCTGCACAATTACAGTAACATTTATAAAGTTCACAAAAAAAGAGGAGTGTTCAGTTATTTTAGGTTCAGTATTTGCAAGCCATTTTTAAGTTATAAATGTATATATTCTCTATATGTCTAGTCTAATTGAATGTTAAATCTACACAAAGTATGAAACTCAGAAATGAACCAACATTTACGAAATACATGGATATTATCAGAAGCATTCATCACATGCATAAGTGTAACAAACTGAATAACTTCACTAGAGAAACAAAGTCTCTTCACGTTTTCAAAATAATAAATTGTATATGTTTAAAAGCATATATCTAAGTTGATCCACAGTTTACTCTCCTTGATGTAAAAAAATGGAAAATTATACAGTGGTCAGTTTATTGTGGTATAAAATGTGTAATTTTTGATGTCAAAAGTAATTTGCTACTGAAACTGAGATGCCACTGAATATCTGATATGCCATAATTGCATATTGCTGTCCAGTTTCTCCATGGCATCCTCCAATTTCCTTTACACTTTTTTTTTTTTTTTTTTTTTAAACTAGACTGTAATCCAGTTTTGTAAGCCATACAAGATGATTATGGTTTCTCAGTTAGGTGAATCATTGTGCAACTGTTGTGGAAGGTGCAAATTACAGTATGGCACAATATATTCTCTTTAGTTATTTGTCTGCTTTTTAAAGTCCTGCTACTTTATACTGACCTTATTTATAATATATGCCTAGTTATGGTGTATATATGTATGTGTGTGTGTATATGTGTGTGTATATATATATATATATATATATATATATATATATATAATATATACACACACACACACACACACACAGTGGTGTGAAAAACTATTTGCCCC
>JANRMT010062792.1:59031915-59048349 GCA_026402145.1 Polypterus bichir lapradei
ACACACACATATACTATGGGGTGCGAAACAGGCAAATACATTGATTTTCTGAATATATAAAGTCGGCGTCAGAATATATAAAGTCAAAACTTGAATATATAAAGTCATTCCCGAATATATAAAGTCAAAACTTGAATATATAAAGTTAGCGTCAGAATATATAAAGTCAGCGCTGGAATATATAAAGTGAAAACCTGAATATATAAAGCCAGCGTCGGAATTTATAAAGTCATTCCTGATTATATAAAGTCAACATCGGAGTATATAAACTCATTCCTGAATATATAAACTCAAAGTCAAAATATATTGATTGAAACGACTCTGAACTGAAGTAAGTTAACAAAAACGTATTCAGAAAAATAAATTAAAAAATACACTGTTCGGTTAATGTTTTGAAAATGATGCATTTGCCCTGCCCAGGATTGGTTCCTGCCTTGCACCCAGTGTTGGCTGGGATTGGCTCCAGCAGACCCCCGTTACCCTGTGGTCGGATTCAACGGGTTGGGAAATGGATGGATATTGCAGCACTGACTTTGTATATTCCGACGATGACTTCATATATTGAAGTTTTGACTTTATATATTCCAGCGCTTACTTTATTATGTGAGCTGGAGGGCTTCACTATTACGTGTGGGGACGAAACTTCACTTTGGTAACTGATCATGCTCCACTTCAATGGTCATACCGACAGAATGATACAAACTCTCACCTCATGAGATGGTTTCTGGGCTTACAACCTTACCGTTTCACAGTAAAACATCGACCAGGTTCCGAACACGTCAACGCAGACGTATTATCAAGACTAAATGAATCTGGTACAAAGAGTCGCTTGATTCACGGAAATGTGAATAAAGCTGAGGGGGAGGGTGTGAGCTGGAGGGCTGATCGCACCCCAAGAAGATACAGACGCCTCTGGGAAAACCACAACCCCTGAAACACAGACTATCCCTCACATTGCTCCTTACTTTCTCACTTGCGCTATAACGCATAATGCAAACCTCGCGCGATACTCCGCTAACTTAAAAGCATTGTGCAGCGCCAGTCAGTTGAAAATTGAGTGTTTGCTTGCTTTTATCGCTCTCGCTCTCTCTCTCTGCTCCTAGCGGAACTGTCATCTCTGACTTGTCATGGAGCACGTTTAAGCTCATGTGTTTGCAGTGTTTGAATAAAAATCCTTCTTGTTTCTACGACCTCCTGTGTCTTTGTGCAAATCTGTGACCCAAGCGTGACAATGCATTCCGACGCTGACTTTATATATTTAAGTTTTGACTTTATATATTCCAGCGCTTACATTATATATTCTGAAATATTCCAACGCAGTCTTTATATACTCAGGTTTTGACTTTATATATTTGGGAATCTATACTAATAAAAGGCAAAGCACTCACTCACTCACTCACTCACTCATTCTCCAACTTCCCATGTAGGTAGAAGGCTGAAATTTGGCAGGCTTATTCCTTACAGCTCACTTACAAAAGTTAAGCAGGTTTCATTTCGAAATTCTACACGTAACGGTCATAACGGTCGATAACGGTCGACAACGTCCGCCATGTTGAACTTTCTTATTTATGGCACCATCTTCACGAAATTTGGTAGGCGGCATCCCTGCGCTAACCGAAACCGATGTATGTACTTATTTCGATGGTATGACGCCACTGTCGGCCGCCATATTGAACTTTCCAACGTCACTAATTTTCACAATGTCCGCCATGTTGAACTTTCTTATTTATGGCCCCATTTTCACGAAATTTGGTATGCGGCTTCCCTGTGCTAACCGAAACCGATGTACGTACTTATTTCGATGGTATGACGCCACTGTCGGCCACCATATTGAACTTTCCAAAGTCACTAATTTTCCAACTTCCCGTGTAGGTAGAAGGCTGACCCCATCTTCAAGAAATTTGGTAGGTGGCTTCCCTATGTTAACCAAAACCGATGTACATACTTATTTCGGTGGTATGATGCCACTGTCGGCCGCCATATTGAATTTTCCAAACATCACTAATTCTCCAACTTCCCGTGTAGGTAGAAGGCTGAAATTTGGCAGGGTCATTCCTTACAGCTTACTTACAAAAGTTAAGCAGGGTTCATTTCGAAATTCTACGCGTAACGGTCATAACAATCAACAGCGTCCGCCATCTTGAACTTTCTTATTCATGGCCCCATCTTCACGAAATTTGGTAGGCGGATTCCCTGCGTTAACCGAAACCAATGTACGTACTTATTTCGGTGGTGTGACGCCACTGTCAGCTGCCATATTGAACTTTCCAATGTCACCAATTCTCCAACTTCCCGTGTAGGTAGAAGGCTGGAATTTGGTACTTATTTCGGTGATATGATGCCACTGTTGGCCGTCATATTGAACTTTTCAACGGTCTTTGTTACTTATGGGCCCATCTTCAAGAAATTTGGTACACGGGTTCCCAACGCTAACTGAATCCTACTTACGTACATATATAACTACAGCTTTTTTATTTAATCCACGGCTTCTCCGCTGTTTTATTGTTCATTTATTACGATTATAGTTATTGTGTAGGTATTTTAGACTTACTTTACATTGTTCAGGTACCCATTTCCTTTATCATTCCAACCGTACCCCCAGTAACATGTCTATCGAGGTGATCACCATCGATCAAAGAACTGTCACTTACCAAGTGGTTTCCATGCCCGGAGATGGCACCTGCCTTTTCCATTCTCTTTGTTACATATTGCACGGCCATATCAGGCTCACTCTTGATATCCGGAGGAACATTCTGTCTTATGTATTGAATGACTGGGACAGGTTCAAGGTGTGGACTGATGACGATACAGGAGATAATTATACTACACAGGAGCACTAGAAGAGTGAAATGCTTAAGTGTACCGAAATGGCCAAATATTTTACACCTTTGGACAACCGCCAATGCCTCTTAAACATCTTAGATTCACAGGTGACGATTTAAGTAGTGGACATTTTGATGTTTAGAAATGTTTAAACTCTCAAAAGCTGGATGTGAAGTTATCAATCAAACTGGTTGTATACTTACAACGCTTGACAGATGCCGAATGTCTCTTCAACACAAGTCCTACAAATACTGTCGTAATTGAAACAAACCATGAAACTCAAACCGATTATGACAGCAGCAATCCAAGCTGTGAGATTTGAAACAAGATTACTGTTCACATGGCCAACATATCTATAAAATAAATGGCAAAGCCCTCACTCACTGACTGACTGACTGACTGACTCATCACTAATTCTCCAACTTCCCGTGTAGGTAGAAGGCTGAAATTTGGCAGGCTCATTCCTTACAGCTTCCTTACAAAAGTTGGGCAGGTTTCATTTCGAAATTCTACGCGTAATGGTCATAACTGGAAGCTGTTTTTCTCCATTTACTGTAATGGAGATGAGCTTGAAACCCGTGGGGGCGGAGTTTCGTGTGACATCATCACACCTCCCACGTAATCACGCAGTACGTAGAAAACCAGGAAGAGGCCCAAAAAGCGCTGAAGAAAACATGCATTATATAATTGAGAAGGCAGCGAAACAATAAGAAGCGAGCGAGTGACATATACAACCATATTCATGAGTTCTGCTACTTCAGAAACAAAGCACGATGTAAACCTAAACTTTAAATTAAGTTCATAGACAGGCTGCCGCTAGCGTTTGTAATTTAGTGCCTGCCCATATAAGGCCGTCCGTCAGCGGCAATCCAATAGAAACACTGCCACGGGTAAATATTGACGGGTGAAGGACTGTGCTTATGCAGAGGAAGATGAGATGGTCAGGGTGGTGTTTGGCACAAACTCAGCGAAACTGCGAGAAAGTTTTAAGTGCCTGGTCTAAGGTAACATTAAATACAGCCATGGACATAGCACGACATGGCACCAGCACAGCTGGGAAACTTCGATGCATGTACACCGAGCGGCTCACGTGAACTGACGCAGTGCACAGACAAAAAGCAACAGTTCCAAAGAGCGCTGAACAAAAACCGAATTACACAATTGAAAAGGCAGCAAAAAAATATTTAGCGTCTGATACATACAAACATATCATTCATAATTGCAGCTACTGCAGAAACAAAGCACACGGTGGAAAAAGTGAATGTCCCGCTAAAGGAAGACAGTGTTAAAAAAAAAACCCGTGCATGCAGTGTGTCAGGTCTCAGATAAAGAAGACGAACTGTTTATTGATGCAGTAAGAAACGAATCTTTTTCATAGCTTCTTTAACACACTACGTCTCCGCTGCGATACGCGGGTATATATATATGTATATATATACCCCGATCTACATACTCGAATAATGAATACTTTATTCGCAATCAATGATTGTTTTGGTAAAGCCATACTCAGTGTATTCATTAGATGAACGGTAAAAAAGTAAGAGCGAGGGGAGGGTCACTTATTGAGGCATGCAGGCAAAACCACATTAGCACGCGGGCTCGATGTACGAAAAAATATATCTTTTCAAGTTCTATTTAGTCCATATGTGTCAAACTCAAGGGCCACGGGCCACATCCGGCCCGGCGTGTAATTATATCCGGCCCGCGAGATCATTTTATATACTGTATTATTGTTATTAATGGCCCGGGTATATGAAGCGCTGGTAACACAATAAACTACAGATCCCATAATGCAGCGCTTCAGCTGCCTTGCCGAACACTTACCGCGTTAATCAAGTCTAGCTTGCAAGTTATTGCGAAGCTAGCCCACACGATGCTGAAGAGAAAAGTTGATTCTGAAAATAGAGCCTTTAAAAACCGATGGGAGGCTGAGTATATGTTTATTGACATTGCCGGTAAACCCGTGTGTCTCATTTGTGGAGCTAATGTGGCTGTAATTACAGAATTTAATCTAAGACGGCACTATGAGACAAAACATCAGGGTAACCTGAAAGACCTGAATGCAATGCAGAAGATACAGAAAGCAGAAGAATTAAATAAGAATCTGACACTTCAGCGGACGTTTTTACCCGTGCACAATCACAAAGTGATTTCAAGTGAAGCTGCTTTTATGGGAGACACAAATGCACCAGTGCAACTTGCCCCACTTTCCCTGTTACCAAGTAATGTTGAACCAAGTCGTCACTATGGTGTTCCTAAATACGCACTTTGCTGATAAACTGAGCGCACTGAGTTTGCATGGCGCTTTGGTGACTTTGAAGAACAAAAAAAGTCTGTCTACATGCGGCTCGAACCTTGTGCATGTTTGGTAGCACATATCTGTGTGAGAAGCTCTTCTCAGTGATACAGACTAACAAAACAGCACACAGGAGTCGCCTCACTAATGAGCACCTGCAGTCCATCCTGAGAATCTTCACAACACAGAACCTCACACCAAACATAAACGAACTTGTTGCCAAAAAAAGATGCCAGGCGTCCAGCTCTAAAATGACATATGAGCAAAGACAACTGAATGATTTGATTTGTTATTGCTGAAAGGAACACATTTTATTTATATTTCCAGGTTTTGTTATGCAGCATGTTCATATTTGAATTTGTATAATTTTGACAGGATATATTTTTATGGAGAGCAAAATCTTTTGGGATATTTAAAATCTAAGTTTATTTTTTATATAAAATTACATAAGAGTAAAGAAATTTGAATGTTTGTTCTTTTAAAGTTTACTTTATTTCTAACTTGTATAATTTAGACAGGATATATTTTTATGGAGAGCAAAATATTATAAGTTATTTAAGGTTTGAGTTGATTTATTCAGGAATAATATTCCTGTCTGTTTTTACCATTCCTACCAAAGATATTTCTGTCGACTAAATAAAAATTCCTTCTATTTAAAATTTAAATAGAACTTGAACAAATACGATAGTTCATAATATCCACGCAGACTTGCACGTAAGAGCGGGAGTTATCCGTTTTAACAAGCAGCGTATTGCACTGATACGAAATAGCTGTGTGTGTTTCAAAATGTTTCCTTTTCTTTTTCATTGTTTCTTTAACACACTACTTCTCCGCTGCGAAGCACGGGTATTTTGCTAGTTGCTTATATAGGAGTCTTACAGTGTGAGATCTATTTCTTTTGTCCCGATACTTGGCATCTTTTGTTAGTAACCAGTCCGTCAATATCAGGCTTGAAATCTTGTGCAGCTGCAACTTTTATGAGAGATGAAAGGTGGTCGACAGTACATCTTGAATGATGTGGGGTTTTTGGTACCTTTAACGAAAACAATTGCTCACAAAGGTAAGTGCTTTCAAACATAGACAGTACTCTCGATGCCAACTTATGGATTTGCACATACGAGGGTGGCAGGTAAGCATACAAGCCTGGCACACCAACTTAGTTGTATTTTGCCATCAGAATAGATTCTGACTGCAGTTCAATCAATTCCATTTATATATTCTCAGGTGCATTCTCAACGTCGTAAGAGAACAGTGCAAAGTCCTGTTCATATGAACTGAAATCACGAAAACACTCACTGAATTCATTGCTCAATAATTCAAGTTGGAAAACAAATCCTCCAAAAATCTAATTTTACTTTCCTAAGTTTACTTCAAAGTTTATATTGTAAAATAAGCCAATATGCAAAAAGCCACCTGACCTACACTAATTTTACAAACTCAGAATCACAAAAATATGTTAATAAACAACTCACCAACTTCTCGCAACCACTTCAGATCTTCAGCTGTAGTCTGCACTAACTGTTCGTTACAATACTAGCACAAAATTACATAAAACTAGAGCAGAAAAATGTGAAAATATTACTACTCATGATGGTCAATTCTGCCCAGTGGCCAGTGTCAGCTGTCCAGCCAGTAGTGTAGCCTGCAGGGGCGGCTCTAGACTCGTGGCGGCCCTGGACAGAGAAAGAATCGGTGGCCACTTCGCCCGCCTATGTCAATATGGTATCTTTTGCACGGCGGATGGCCACGTCCGTTGCGGACACTGCATAGCCACCTCGTGCTCATGACACACTTCTATATGCGAGTGTCCGTAACTTGAAAACCAAGTGGCGGCCCATGATATTCTCATTGCGGCAGAACGTTATAATACTACATATAGCTTATTGCTCCGACTCTAGCGACATTAGTAAATACAGCATAATAATTAACAAGAAACACAATGTTTTTCGGCCACATTGTCGTCAGCTGTGTCGTTATTTTCTCTTTCTGTTTTATATTCATTATATATTGGTGTGGCAGCCCTGTGCAGGTGCACAGTTTGCACATGCCTAAAGCCGCCCCTGCTGCAGCCTAGCACTTCAGTTGTGACATTGCGGCTCATTAACTTTGGTCAAGGCCCATGGCTATACTAGCAGATGACGTTTCCGGTACCGTAATGCCATGGGAAAACGCGCTTTTGTCAGAAGGCAGAAGTAAGAAAAGTCAATAAGTAATGCCGAAGATGCAGAATGATTCAATCACAAGCGATAGTAATCATTTTGTACAAGTTCAGTGCTAACTAGGATCTGTCATGCGTGCTGCACAGATTTCTCTTGCGGGGCCGCATGTTTGAAATGCCTGGTCTACACCATGCTTTACTAAATGACAAAGTCTTCTGCGGGACACTAATTTGTTGTTTGTTACAGAATCCTCATCATCTTTACCACCATTAATTGGATATTACTTGACTTTTTTACATTGTCATGGTTATTGCCTTTGTTGAATATAAATCAACAGTGTTTTGTTTTTTTAAATTGTGCTTGTTTTAATAATTTCATGTTGTATTGAATTACATTTAAATAAAAACTAGAAAAATATTAAATTATTATGCCATAAAGTGCTTTCCTCTTGTTATTTCTTCTTTGGAGATTTATTTAATTTGATAACTCATTTAAATTGAATTAATTGCTATGGTTTAGCAGATAAAATTGATATATATTTTTTTCTTTTACCTTAAATACAGCTTGCTTTGTTTAGTGTTTGAGTTTTTTGTTCATGTAAAGTAAAGTATGCTTTATCCGTTTATAATAAAAGTGATGCTGATGGGTTTTTTTTGTTAGTTTTGCACACCAATTTATGTGAAGTGCTTTACGGTTGCGTCTTTTCTTTAGTTTAAACAAAATGAACACAATATTATTTTCATGGTCTTTATGCTAATGTGATGATTGCACTTGATGCAGGAGATCATAAAATCAAGGGTTGTCAATCAATGTCTGCAAAATCTGGACATTTAAGGTGCTTAAATGTGCAAAGTCCAGAAACTTTTCAACTATTAAGTGTTACAATGATGAATGTTTTTGTTGCTTTTGTTGGTATAAGCTATTGCCTGTTTATTCAAGAATATTATCAAAAACATTTGTGCCACAGTACTGTATCTAGCATTTATATTACATTAATTCATAATGTATGGTAAAATATAAGGATATAGAGTTAAAATGTGATATAAACATTTATTATATATACATTATTATAAATTAATAATACATATATTAGCATGATCTATAAAGTTATATTTCTGAAATAGTACAATCCAGGTCAGTTATGTCAATCAAAAAGTGAGATGATCAAAGTTATTCACATATCAAATTCATGTGTAATTTAATTAAAACATGTTGGAAAAAGTAGGTCTGTAAAAGAGACAAATGGACCTTTGCAGTTTACATTATATGAAGTATCAGTTAATACTGAAATGTCTTGGATTTTTTTTTTTTCCAGAATTTTTATTTTGAGAAAATGTCTATGGGGATATCTCTGGAAATCACCATGGTATTTTGAACTGGCCTTATTACAAGCAAGCATTTGTTTTTGGTTGATCACTAGTGTGACTTCATCTCTGCTTTTTGCATAGCAGCTCTTCAGGGAGTGCACATGGATGCTGATTACTTAAGTGGGTTTGTGATGTTATGTGTGTGTGTATTTTTTGTTTTTTCTTCCTTGCTGGCATTGTGTTTAAGTGATATCCAGAGTCCAAAAATAGCATCTGAATGTGTGTTGTGTTAAATGCTCCAAAGTATACCAACTTTGTGGCAATGGTTAAGTTCAGCTCTCACTACAACCAATTTTTCCCTCCATTTTATGTTGTGTACAGATATTAAAAGTCTTCCTGAAGCAGCCTATAACCATTACCTGAACTTCCTGATGGGAGGATGACAGCATTATTGCCTCACAGAAAAGAGTAGGAAGGCTAACAGCTTTTTACCAGGATATTGTGGGGAATCTCTAAAGGTACTGTTATTTTGTTTCTTTATAAAATATACACATTTATATGACCCCTCTACTTACAAAATGATAATGTTTACATAAAAGTAACATGTAAATTGAAAACTGTACCTGCTTTAAAATGTTTTAATTTGTAGCTTAGAAATTGCATTTGGGTTTTGCTACTCTTTGTTTGGAAATGTTTGATGCTGAAATGATATTTCAGAGCATCTTACATTATGTTAATTTGATGCACCTCTGGTCATATCCTGGTTCTAGGGTGTGCATCACAAGCACATTAGTCCATGTTGAGCAGAAAATGTTTTAAATCCATGTCTATAACATCCTCTTTAATAAAACCCCTGTTTGCGTCCAGGTGTCCGTATGTCTTCTGGTGAAGTGCACATGCGCGGGGCCACACGGCACGTGTTCAGCTTCTTCCTATGCATTCCCTGTGTGTGCAGAGAGAGAGAGAGAGACATACACAGGTGCGTGCGCGCGCGAGACAGACAGAGAGACAGACAGACACACACACACACACGCGAGACACACACACACACACACACAAAGGCGTGCAAGAGACAGATACATACACACACACGCACACACACACAGGCACGCGCAAGAGACGGACACACATACACACAGAGGCGCGCAAGACAGACGGACAGACACACAGAGAGGTGCGCGCGAGACAGACAGACAGACACAGAGGCGCGCGCTTAAGAGAGACACACACACGTGAGAGATACACACACAGGTGCGCGTGTGCATTGTGGCAATGTTACTTTTCTTGGTTGTTTATTAAATTACGGATTTTTCAAATGATCTTTTTTTTTTCCCTGTGCTTTAAACTCATTAAAAAAAAGTGTTTTTAGCAAGCGGTTCGTAGTGC
The DNA here is from genome assembly GCA_026402145.1 of Polypterus bichir lapradei. Classification (NCBI taxonomy): domain Eukaryota; kingdom Metazoa; phylum Chordata; class Cladistia; order Polypteriformes; family Polypteridae; genus Polypterus; species Polypterus bichir. Next base: position 59,041,887 of record JANRMT010062792.1, read on the forward strand.
TACAGTGCAAACTCTTGTATTAGTTTTCTCTGTTGTTCAAGGTTTCTTAGTGTTATTCAATGTTTTTACATTTAGTTTACTATTACGCTGTGCATTCAATGGTATGATTAACTATATTTGTGCTTAAAAACTTAAAAAAATATATATTTACATACAGTTCATACAGTCTGGAACGGATTAATTGTATTTACATACAATCCTATGGGGGGAAATTACTTCGGTTCAGAACCAAATCGGGTTACAACAAGAATTTTGGAATGAATTATGGTTGTGAACCGAGGTTCCACTGTATTACTGTCAGACAAAATTACAGGCATTTTACGGAAATACAAACCAGTATTACTGAGAGAGAAAATTAAAGGCACACAATACTGTGAATTTCCCCTTGGGATTAATAAAGTTTCTATCTATCTATAGTGACACATATTACAGCCACATACAAGGTCCCTTGCCATTTAATATAGACTGTTCCTACTAATGTTTATACACTACTGTTCTAGCGCCCGTTTATTGTAACGGGCTTAATGTCTAGTCATTTAATAATGCCTCAACGTATGTATTTTTGGACTCCTGGTGAATTGCCTTTGACAAGGTAATAATTTCTGTTTCTGCAAAAAGATGTGGATGCCAAACTGTTGAGAAGCTATATACCTTCAAAGTCCATTTTTCAGAATATGTATTGTCACAAACTCTACAAAGGGCCATAGTAAGGTTTGGGGCAGCCACCCGTATATTTGGTTTCCTGGCTGCAAATTGCAAGTAACTGATGGCGCTGATGTGCACAAACTGGAGTCCAAAACAGAACTGAGGGAATAGGGAAAAGGTGGAGGCTTTTATAGGTCAGGGCAGGAAGTGACATCCAAGGAGCCGGGATCAGAAAGGTCTTCAGCCATAGGCTCAAGCCTGGACGTGACATCAAGGGGGCCGGAGCCGGCAAGGCCTTTCTCTGTAGGTCCGGACCTGGAAGTGATGTCAACAGGGCCAGGTGGAACTTCCCGTGAATGGTCTGCAGGAAAGTCTGATTCGGAGTTGCCCTCCCTCAAGCCCTTTAGCTGCTGTGTGACAGTATATAATGTGTAAAGATATTTTAAGTTTGCTTCAAACATTGTCATTATGAGCTATTGTCCATTATTTAAATGAATAAATATATTATTAATAATAATAATATAATAAATGTAGTAATATAAAGCAGAAATAATATACATAATATTAAATATGCAATTCAGGAAATGGCATGGTTGTAAGGTGTATGCTGATCCGGCACAAATCTAGCCTTGAGGTGCTGGGTATTCCTGTTTCTCATCTGATGCAGTCAGATATTACAGGATTTACAACAGGTGCATATAAAGAATCCTTCTAAAACTGCTAATAATGGCAGTGGACTTTGTTTGCAAAATAAAGGAAGAAAACTGACCGAAAAATATATACTGTCACAATTAGGATGGAAAATAAGATTAATAACAAATTTACACATGTAGAAAATAAAAAAATTAGGATACTCAGTGTAAAGAATGCCTCTGTGAAACCAAGTACATTGTATCTTGGGATTAAAGTCAAATGAAAGTGGCAGTCCACACAGGTGAGAATTTGTTGCTATAGCAAAGTACATCTGTTTTCACCAAAATTAGCACGTGTCACGAACAGCTGGTGCTTGACCACACTAAAAAAAGCCAGGTGTAAACATGCTGGTGATCGACCACACAGGCCACATTCAGTATTGTGATCACATTTTATATTAATGGAAATGTAAAACTGATTTGTATCTACATACCACAATCAAGTCCGCGGAAAAGAGAAAACAATCTCCTAAGGCAGTGGCAACAGTCAGGTAAACTGTGGAAGGGTAACCCCCCGCCCCCAATAGCATTAAAAAGTCATCGGAGTGACAGCAGCAGCGTGTGTTAAATATTCTGCCAAAACACTAAAGTTCTTAATGGCAGTTAAGCATGTCACTTCTTTTCACTGGGTCACTTTACATTCTATTACAGGTTAGTAGTGTGCAGGAAAACAGGAATTGGAAACTGAGGACACATTTTAATGTCAGGTGTATATATAAATTATATGCTGATACAATCTTAGTGTACACTAATGGTCATTGCATGTCGTATGCAACTTTTTTTTGAATGTTGAAGTGGGCTGCATTAAAAAAAAAGTCCCAAGTACTACATCCAGCCTGCAGGCCTTGAGTTTGACACCCACGGTCTAATCCTTTGTGCCATTGCACATTTATGTAGTAGATATAAGAATTTAGAAATAAATATTTATGTTGCAGAAAACAAACATATGAGACAAAGAACTAGTGACCCTTTTTTCAAACAAATGTATTATTGTTATTAATAGTTTAGAAAGGTGCAATATGTTGAATTTGCATCTAATCAGAATTACTCCTATAATTGAAAAAGTGAAAGCAACATAAATCCTAACAACTGAAGTAAAACAGATGCAGTCATTTTATGTAGAATCTAATTTCTATGTCATTGCATCATATTGTTTCTTTTAACCACATACAACAATAACAGGTTTTTCTTATGTGTTTATTTCTATAAAGTAATGCATTATTGCCCTTTTTGACACTGCAATTTTTATATAAAGTAATTTTTAGGTGGCAAGTAGAATATTTAACTCGGCACTATTCCAGCATAATCCTATTAATTGATTATCATTATTAAAATTATTATTCTTTTTATCCATTGAGTGTGAATTATTTGACTCAAAGTATACTTTACGTTAAAACCCAATATTTGATTAAAAGCTTAGCTCTGTAGGTTCATGTAATGTCTTTGGCTATGCTAATTAAGTAAATGATAAACAGAATGTTCCTTTACTTGACAGAAAGGGTCCAGAAACCCTAAAACCTTTATAGATGTGAAACTGAATATCTCACTCTTTGAAAGAATAGAAGGTTATTTAACACCATTAGTGTTATTATCATAGAATAGCCTTTTTATGTACAAAGGTACTGATGTCTTTCTTTCACAATGACGGAGTTGAGAAGCATAACTGTAATATAAGCTTAGATCTTTTCTCTGTGCTGTTGTATGATGATATTATGCACCTCATGAGGCATTTTTTGTAAATCTGAAAACAAAGGGAGTAAAACATTTTTTTTTTGTGTAAAGAATTTTCATAAATCATTACAAACGTATGCCAGGAAATAAAAAAAAGAAAAGCAAGTTCTCTTGAGAAAACATTGTTATAATATATCTGCCCATCTATACCCATAACATGAGTGAAACCAGCAAATCAGTTGTGATAATTGTATTTGGACTGAATAAAGGAAAAGGAGATGTGTGTAAACAAAATGAATTTGTAAGGATGTCATGGTGCTAATGAAAATACTTTCAACAACAATCAACAACCATACACAGAAAGGAATTCGGTGGATCTGGATGAAATATGAACATATCTGAAAATTTTGATTGATTCATAACTATATCTTTCCATTTGCACCTGTGTCTGTATTTAAGTATATAGTGTCTTACCAAAGTGTGACTTGCACTACAAATAGTAATGATGAAACTAGTATTAGAGAATAGGCTTTTCTTTTAATGGTGACCCTTTACCAAGCAGAATTGCTCAGTGCTGTTTGTCTCATTGACCTCTTCTTTAAATAATTTTAAAATGGTTCCTTTAATGTATGAATATTTTGCCCATATCTTCATTTCTGTTAGTCCTGATTCTATGAAACTGGGTTGCAAAATATACTAAACATGCTGCAGCAGCTCTCATCACACTTAAGGTTTAAAAACCTTAAGTAGATAATAATTACAGCTATTATCAATCCGAGTATTAGGCAGTTTAAAGACATCTCTGCACTATATAAATATAAGTGAAATATAAGTCATATTCTAAAATACTAAAGTGTGGCCTTATTACTCCATGAGGAATGACAAGAAAATTGAGAAAATGGGAGTTTCACAGCATGCTAGGTCATTATTTGTTAGGCTTGATTATGGTACCAACTGAGATGATAAGATGTTACCAGAGTAGACTAACATTGCAGTTCTAGTAAACTGCACTTAGAAATATTTGATTGTATATACTACAGTCCTATTTTTGTCAGATAATATCAGCAATACAAAAGCAACTAATAAGCACATTTAAACACAAAGCAATAACCTTTAAAAGGCCAACTTCTAGGAGTATTTCTGCCAATTAATATCCAAGGACTCCTGATAGCACATTATGCATGCCTAAGGAGATGATATTTTTGACCATAATAAGACATATATGCTCACACCGTAGCCCACTGCATGCTTATCAACATCACTGTGTAAACCTTGAGAGAAACACGTGAACATACACAATTTTTCCTTCATTTTAGTTTAAATGTTTATGAATTGTGAAACTGTACATCAAGAATAGTGATGCCTTCTTTAATTTAAAAATTATTTTGAAGTATTGTAGAGAAATATGCCTTTTAACCAAGACAGTGAAAATCTAAAAAATGCTATGTATTTTTTGATATTTTTGTTTAAAATAATCCAAAATTGCTTTGTAGGATGTATTACCGGTCCTTTAGTTTTCAAATACTTTTGTTCCTAAAAAGTTTCTTTCAGTTTTGTTTTAAAAAATAGTCCTACTTCTAGTAACCTGAACAGGATAATATCCACAGCTTCTCTTTTTATTTTCTTAAAGAAACCAATGCATGCAAAAGAAGAAGAAATGTGCAAATAATCACTAGGAAGGTAAGGGTGTTCATACAGAGTCAGTTCCTACCTTTAGCTTGATGAGGTCAGGCTCTGTCTCTGTAAGAATTTGAAGTCAAATAAGATGGCTCAAAAAAAGAAAGTTAAAATGTTCAGATTCTTCAATTTATAGTTAATATATTGCAGTTTTAAAATATTCTTGCACAGTACTCGCAGTGTGATATTTTTGTAAATTAGATTTCATGTAGTGAATGTTAAATGAATAAAAATCCTTACTTATATCTTAAAGTGGCACATGCTTTATATTTATTTTTATTATTAGTGGTAAAAGTGAAAGATATGTTGTCACTGGTGTTGTGTGTGCTGTCTGTTATTCAGTTATGACAATGCTGTAACTGAAGGTAATGTAAGTTTGAAAGAATTGGCAGATATGTTTGTGAAAATATTAATTTCAAAAAATGCATTTGAAATAAATGGTGTGTCACACCCCATCAAACAGATCTTTCAGTAATTTCTTAGCAGGTTTCCTGAAATGATTGTTTAATACTGTGTTTCATGGTGTTTCTCGATCGGTTTGAAATATACAGTTAGCTACAAAAATGCAAAATAAATGTTGCCCATTTTTATATATTACAATATCTATGGAGCTCCAGAGGTGTTAACCAGATAAAATAATTGTCCAAACAGATCATTAAGTCTTTAAACAGATTATTTTTATTTTTCCTTCCTGCGTAGAAAACATTTAAACATCTGTTTAATTGCTTGTTTTACATTAAACGTAATACAATTTCACTGGTTCAAATCAATCAAATATCAAATGTATTCTGATTCTGTCAGTCTTGTTTGATATATTTTTTGTCTTACTTTCAGCTATTTCCAAATGTTCCTTATAATGAGTTCACCTGTCACCCAATACTTATTGCTTTATCATAGAAGAAATTAACAGTCTTTTCTGCCGTGAGACACGTATGTCTCTGTTTGAATGTAAGGATGATCATGATATGTTAGCAAAAATATAAAGCCTATAACGTACAATTGTATTTATAATTATTTTTTATCACTTATAAACTATCAGGATGGTTGATGTGAATACAAATAATTTTTTGAAAAGTAAGAAATTTTGGTCAAAAATACTGTACATATATGTAAAGATAATTAGAAATAACTTGCTATATATACTGTCGTACACAACATCAGACATGTTCGATTCTGTTGAATATGGTAAAGGAGCATTCACCTGACTGCAACATTCAACACCTCCCCATTGCGCAGGCTGCAACAAGGGGTACTTGGTGAATTCTGCAGCTGATAAGGCTACAAAACACTACACCCACAGAGTGTCTTCCTAAAAATCCATCCCCATATCCTCTAGTCCAGGGTTCCCCAACCCCCGGTCTGCGGCCCACTACCTGGCCGCAGCCGTCTGATAGCCGGGCCGCAAGAGAACTGCCGGCAACGGAGACTCACTCAGACTTTTCAGAACGTTAGGCGGGCGGGGCTTTGCAGCGGCGCACAGAGAGGAGAGACTGCGGTGAGAGAGTATTACAACTAAGTATTTTTATGGTCCCGATAGTTTCCCCATATGACACAAGTCTATAGAAATCTCGTTACTTCGAAGTACATTCAGCAGCAGATACTTTCATTACAACGAAGTGACCTTGATATGCCTGAATAAATCATCCGCAGAGCAGTTAGTTCTGTGGTCGCAACTCAGTTGTGCACATTTGCATAACGATCCCCAAACAGAAACATTATTAAAAAAATTCTTTCTTCAAACTTTCCTCGTACTGTTTTTTTTTTTTTTTTTTTTTTTT
>JANRMT010062792.1:59048449-59061186 GCA_026402145.1 Polypterus bichir lapradei
TTTTTTTTTTTTTTTTTTTTTTTTGCTGTTTTTGATTTCTGTGGTTTTCAGTGATACCTTTTGCTTATTGCTCGTCAACATTTGAAAAACATCCATTGGAACTTAACTCATTGTCACCCTACTATAGAAACAGCAGACACGAAAAAACGATAACAGTGTTAATGTTTGTGATGTGCAATCTGTTGGAATGACAAATGCAATGCATATGTCTTTGTTATATGCAAAAAAAGAAGAAAACTCTTGGGTTTCAAACATATGCAAACTGCTTAATAACTTAATAATAATAGAAATGTAATGTAAATCTTGTATAAAACTGCCCAACAAACCCGCCCAGAATCTTCACAGCAAACCAACCCCGGTCCCTGGAATATTTTTCTTCTAGTAAAGTGGTCCTTGCTGTCAAAAAGGTTGGGGACCACTGCTCTAGTCTATGCAGTTTAAATGGCTGAAGTTTCAGAGAGATAGCAAAAGAAATTGAACAAAACACTTGAGGCTAAGAGAAAATGAAAAGCTAAAATTGCTGTTATCAATTCAGTAGCTCAGTAGCACAAGGTAATAATAGAAGCTTAATGATTAATTTGTACATTATAAAGAAAGTTGTGACAGAAAAGACAGTCACACATAAACACCCACACACCACAGCAACTTGGCTTTATGCATTTAAGAAGCACCTTTGCTTGCTATGATATCTTTTTGTATTTTAACTATTGCAGCACTGTATGACATAACAAAGGCTAGTAGAGTTTAGGTAAACATTGTGGTTTGTGGATATATTACATAGTAAAATGTACAGCTGTACTCTGTAATGGCTTGTCTGCACTTCCAGTTAGACATGAATGTTAACGTACTTCAGTTATTTGTTTAGATGAGCAGTAAGATGCTGTGCAGCCTCATCTGTCATTCTGCTCAGGTGTCTTGAGTACCAAATGTTCATCTCCTGTGGTTCTCGTAACAGCAGTCGTTTTCAGTTCTTGTTTGAAAATCACATCTAGCCCCTTAATACTACATGTATTAATCCTAAAAGCATATCTTTTCAATGTTCATTGATTAAGCGTTTCTAACTTCTTTTCAATGTTTTTTCAGTGGTCTTTAGGTGATATTTGTGTAATACTTTGCATTTTTTTCTCTCAAGTTCATGTATTCCTTAATATATATTTTTTTTAATTTTTTAGCCACAGTTGGGCTTTAAATTAGCATATCCGTTATAAATTATTATTATAGTGTTTGAAAGACAATGTAAAATGTGTTTATGTTTTTTTTTTACCATTGTGAGATGACTCCTACTATAAGGTAGCTTCATTACTTGAAGTGTTTGTTTTAGCCAATATTGTAATCAGATCTAATTCTGGGACTAATGTACAGTGCATCCGGAAAGTATTAACAGCGCATCACTTTTTCCACATTTTGTTATGTTACAGTCTTATTCCAAAATGGATTAAATTCATTTTTTTTCCTCAGAATTCTACACACAACACCCCATAATGACAATGTGAAAAAAGTTTACTTTTGCAAATTTATTAAAAATTAAAAAACTGAGAAATCACATGTACGTAAGTATTCACAGCCTTCGCTCAATACTTTGTTGATGCACATTTGGCCGCAATTACAGCCTCAAGTCTTTTTGAATATGATGCCACAAGCTTGGCACACCTATCCATGGCCAGTTTCGCCCATTCCTCTTTGCAGCACCTCTCAAGCTCCATCAGGTTGGATGGGAAGTGTCGGTGCACAGCCATTTTAAGAACTCTTCAGAGATGTCCAATCCGATTCAAGTCTGGACTCTGGCTGGGCCACTCAGGGACATTCACAGAGTTGTCCTGAAGCCACTCCTTTGATATGTTGGCTGTGTGCTTTTAGGGTTGTTGTCCTGCTGAAAGATGAACCGTCGCCCCAGTCTCAAGAGAGGTCAAGAGTGCTCTGGAGCAGGTTTTCATCCAGGATGTCTCTGTACATTGCTGCAGTCATCTTTCCCTTTATTCTGACTAGTCTCCCAGTTCCTGTCACTGAAAAACATCCCCACAGCATGATGCTGCCACCACCATGCTTCACTGTAGGGATGGTATTGGCCTGGTGATGAGCGGTGCCTGGTTTCCTCCAAACGTGATACCTGGCATTCACACCAAAGAGTTCAATCTTTGTCTCATCAGACCAGAGAATTTGTTTCTCATGGTCTGAGAGTCCTTCAGGTGCCTTTTGGCAAACTCCAGGTGGGCTGCCATGTGCCTTTTACTAAGGAGTGGCTTCCATCTGGCCACTCTACCATACAGGCCTGATTGGTAGATTTCTTCAGAGATAGTTGTCCTTCTGGAAGGTTCTCCTCTCTCCACAGAGGGCCTCTTGAGCTCTGACAGAGTGACCATCGGGTTCTTGTTCACCTCCCTGACTAAGGCCCTTCTCCCCCGATTGCTCAGTTTAGATAGCCGGCCAGCTCTAGGAAGAGTCCTGGTGGTTTCGAACTTCTTCCACTTATGGATGATGGAGGTCACTGTGCTCATTGGGACCTTCAAAGCAGCAGAAATTTTTCTGTAACCTTCCCCAGATTTGTGCCTTGAGACAATCCTGTCTCGGAGGTCTACAGACAATTCCTCTGACTTCATGCTTGGTTTGTGCTCTGACATGAACTGTCAACTGTGGGACCTTATATAGACAGGTGTGTGCCTTTCCAAATCATGTCCAATCAACTGAATTTACCACAGGTGGACTCCAATTAAGCTGCAGAAACATCTCAAGGATGATCAGCGGAAACAGGATGCACCTGAGCTCAATTTTGAGCTTCATGGCAAAGGCTGTGAATACTTACTTAATGTGCTTTCTCAATTTTTTTATTTTTAATAAATTTGCAAAAACCTCAAGTAAACCTTTTTCACATTGACATTATGGGGTGTTGTGTGTAGAATTCTGAGGAAAAAAATGAATGTAATCCATTTTGGAATAAGGCTGTAGCATAACAAAATGTGGAAAAAGTGATGCAATGTGAATACTTTCCGGATGCACTGTATCTCTTTTTATAAAGTAATTTTTAGATACTTTAGATTATGTTTCAGATTTTTTATTTAGGTATACCATTGTGCCTTTGTAATCCTGTTAGTTGAACATCTGTATTAAAATTACTATTCCTTTTCTACACTGTGTGAGAGTTTAATTGATTTTTAATTTGTTTTGGTATGGTTTTTAATTAAAAAAGAATAAGAAGTAATTAACACCTTAGTTCTTGAATACAGATCTAATGCAGGATTTCCAAACTATATGTTGTTGTTTTTTTTTTGTGGAATACTAATATCTGTTTCAGTACAGTATATAGATTCTGTTGATGAGAACAAAAGCCTGAAAATGCCTCTGCTGTTGGAAATGTAATTTAGCAGTAATGGAGGAGCATTCCGACTTGTGGTAGAGAAAATGGAAATGATGCAGAGTATTGGGTCAAGAGTTAATATTGGCTAGATCCTTGTTACGAAAGATAACGTCAAAGCTGATTGTTACAAATCATTTTTGTTGTTGTTGCCCACTGCCTTTAAATTGATAAATGAAATGTAGTTTTCAATTTCTTACAAAACTGGGGCCTGGCTGGCCAAGGTGTGATGGTTTGATGTTAGGGAATTGGTTGGGTTAGGGGTAAAGTCCTTTCTAATCTTTTACCTCTAAAAGCAATGTAGTGAACATTGAATGCATCTTAATGTAGATGGCAAGTGTATTTTGAACACTTTTAAAATTCATAGGACATTCTATATACATTTGAAAGTAGAGACCACTGACTAATTTATTGATAATGCAAGGCCATCCATTCTTCATTATATAGACTTCTACAGTATCTGTCTTGCAGTTACAAAAAGCATAGGTGGGTTTCAAGAATGTGTAGCATAGGCAATCAGTAGTCCTTCCAAAATGTGTAACCACTATGTAGATGTATGCAAGTTTATACAGATGTCTGACATTTAAACTCTGATGTGCAGACACCCATTCTTTATAGTTCTTAGGATTACTTGAGAAAATTCTTCTAAAACACTTGTGTTTAGTTGTTATTGGACTTGTTTGTTTTTAATGAAAATAAATGTTTCATAGAATACCTCCCCTGGAAAATTACTCTACACTTTTTAAAACTTAAATAGTAACAATATGTATTTAAAATAATTACTTTTTAAACCATGCACACAGCCAAAGTGTAGCTCTTTTAAGATCTTTCCAGAAATGCACCCCCCATTTTATAGGAAGTATGCCTGTTTCAGAGGACCAGTAAAAATAAATAAATAACACTGAGCAAGAAAAGAAAGTACTGCGGTGGGCTGGCGCCCTTCCCAGGCGTTGTTTCCTGCCTTGCACCCTGTGTTGACTGGGATTGGCTCCAGCAGACCCCTGTGACCCTGTAGTTAGGATATAGTGGGTTGGATAATGGATGGATGGAAGAAAAGAAAGTAGAACTTCATGAAGTAAATTTTAACTCAATATATTTGTTTATGCTTGCAATTTTTATGCTGCTAAGCTGATCTGACAGAAGCTTCATATTAGAATCTCCTTACATTGAATCCTTGGCATTTGCTTGTTCATATTGTTTTGAAATGGTACACATTTAATATTGCAGGTCTGTCTTCTACTAAATTATTGTATAGTTTTGTATTTTTGAGCAACTATAAATTTTCATATTGCGAGTTCCAAGTTAAGATGAAAATAGAGTATACATTTTCTTATTGTCAGGAGTGTTTGATTGGAGGATTGATGTGTATTTATTTAGATTTCAGGTTATGAAATATTAATGGAAAAAGCCCCTTATAGTATATGAAAATAGGGTTGTGCAGCAGCATTTGGCACTCCAGAATATAAACTTGTTGCTAGCATCATATTTTTAGACTATGCAGGAGCATCCTCAAATAGTATGAATGTGGCTAAACTTGTGGACTGAGAGCATATGGTTACATTTACATGGTACAAAAAGTTTATTGTGCATATTGTGATATCTATCTTCTTTTTGCTATACATTTTAGACCAAGATTTTGTAAGTATTTGTTTTAAATGGGTAATGGAGGTTTTTGTTACAGTCTCCCTATTAAAAGGCACTTAATATGTATTCCAAAGTTTAGTTTAGTTTTTTTGGTGGCATAGGTGTAACAATTCTGGTGCTCTGGATTTGAATTCTGGCACAGAAAATGTTTGGGTGATGTCTGCTTTGATTCTTCTCCAGGAACTCCAGATTTTTTCACAGAACCCAAAGTTGCATACTGGGTTAACTGGTGTCTCTTCATACAGCAGGTCACCTATTAATGAAACAGCCTACTGCTGTGATCAAGATTGACTCCTGCCTTTCACTTTGCCTCTCACAAGTGGGTTCAATAATGGACGACGGATAGTTAAAATTTTAAGTTGCATTGAATGGATATTCCTTTTCTATGGCTGCTAGCCATGTTTTAAATATTTTTAGGATTTTTTTTTTATAAACCACCTAGTTTTATTAAAATGTATAATGTTTTATTGATCTGCGGTGGGCTGGCGCCCTACCCGGGGTTCGCTTTCTGCCTTGCGCCCTGTGTTGGCTAGGATTGGCTCCAGCAGACCCCCGTGACCTTGTAGTTAGGATATAGTGGGTTAGATAATGGATGGATGAATGGATGTTTTATTGATAGATTTTATTAATTTGTTGGAAGTGACAAAGTAAGCTCAATGTTGTAAAAAAATTGGAAAGGACTGAATATTATGACTTAATAAATTATTTAATAAGGCAAGTTTATAATTTGTAGTTACCAAAAACAAGTATAAAAACTCCTTGGAAGCAGCACCATTAAAGGAAAAAGTCCACTGAAGTTAATGTTAATTAGATTCTCTAAACATTATTGTATGTGCACACAGATCTCTTCCTTTAATTTCTAGACCAGGGTTTTGTCATGAACTTGGAGTCCCAAGCACTAAAATGTTTCAAAACACGTAGTCCCAAGCACTTCCAATGGTGCCCACTGGAGGGGGATATCACCGTCAAACCCCAGCTTTGAATAACGGTAATAACCAAAAAGATTTCTCTTCACAAAAAGATATTCCAATCACAATGAAGCTCAGTGGAGCACAAAGGAAAAATAGTATTGCCTGTAACAAGAAGGCAATCCAAGGTGTGCAGAGTCCCAGTGCAGAATCTGGAAGCCGTGTCAAAATAATCCAGAAAAATCACAAGGCATAAAGAAGTTTAAAAAGCACAAGAACTCAGCATTTCAGAGTGAATTCACAATGAATCACCAGGAACAATGGAAGATTTATAGGGTGGAGGGCAGTTCCTGGTTGTGATTGGCATGTGGCCCTGCCTCTTAGTAGACCACTCACAAAACATGTGGAACATAACAAAGGCAGCAAACATGAAACCAAAAATAAGGAAAGATGAACATAAATAAAAGTAGCAATAAGGACCGAAAGAGACATGCAACATGAATTTGAAGCCCACTCATGATAGGTTTAGTCTGTGTGTCCAGTCATTTGGCGAATTAACATGCTGGCAGTCAAATATCTACGTCCTTTAAAATAAGGTGAGATGTAAAGCATCTGTTTTGATCCTATGACTTCTGATAGTATTTCTTTAATTTCCTGAACTGTAACAGTTCACTTAATTTCACTGTAATGGCAATAAGAAGATGTTGAGGAAGATGTAAAAAAAAGATTCTGTGTTAGTTTTTAATTATAAACGTTTGTTTTTCCTGTTGCTGAACATGCTTCTTTAATAACTGCACAGATTATTATAATAAGCACTGGATTTCTTTAAAAATGTTTGCGATGTTGCAATTTTGAGGAAATAAATGGTTCACTCACAGATTATACTATATTTATTTTTGTTGCCCAACCCTCTTTTAAACATGTTCTGGTGTATAACTGTGATGTTGATTTCAGACATTTCTCCTGTCCTTTTTTTAAACATTTATTAATTTATTTATATATATATATATATAAGCAAAATACCCGCGCTTCGCAGCGGAGAAGTAGTGTGTTAAAGAAGTTATGAAAAAGAAAAGGAAACATTTTAAAAATAATGTAACATGATTGTCAAAGTAATTGTTTTGTGTATTTGGTGGCAGTGTCACGAAGTTGTTTTTGTCTAGCTGCATCAGAAAATGTACCACGACGTCTGACATGCCTCCTTTTGTGTAAAGGCATTCTGTCTCCGGTTAGAGTTCCTGGTCATGTGTAGATATTTTACTTTGTAGCCTGGTTTCAGAATCCAAATTGGTTTGAGTCGTAGGCAAATGATAACTGATAAAGATGAGCTGTGGGTTTCCTTAAATCTGACATGAGCAATAAAGAAAAAGTAGCGTAATTATTATTGAAAACTAGTAAACTTATCCTTGAAAGAATAAAATTTTATGCTTACACTTTTGTATTAAGTGCTTTTATCCCTTCGTGTAAGGCCTATGTCACACCACAGGGCTTCAAGTCACAGGACATGTTACATATAACGACCACAGTTGCTGGATCTCATTTCCATGTGGATGTCAGCTTACATGACTGGGAATTACAGGGGAGGACAGATTACTTTGCTTCCTCCAACTTGTCAGCAAAGTGTAAAGTTTTCTGTTGTGCTGCAAACGTATTGCAGACTTGTCTCATTTTGACAGCTAATATATAGTATGTGTTGACTGTCAGAGCCAGTGGCTCATTGAATGTTTTTCTGATATGGTAAGTTAAGCTGCAGTCATGCTTTGCCTTTTTTTAACCATTCTGTTGCAGTTTGACAAACATGAGACACTGAACCGACAAAACCCTCTTCTGTTTGCTCAGTCCTGAACACCCACTTTTCTTCTGTCAGTATGGAAGCATTGTATGCATTGTTCACATTATACTTCCTAGTGCGTGTTCATTTGTTGTCTGCTCTGTCTAACACCAAAGGCTGTTCATACAACTTGTGACAAAACAAATGTTTTTGATTTTGTTGTGGTGAACTACAGAACATTATGGCTGAATCACTGGGAACGTCACAGTACCCAGCTGGCAGTCAAAGTTGTGCTCTGTGGCTGTATATGACTCAACATTTAAATGAAGGATATATATATACTCAGCAAAAAAAGAAACGTCCCTTTTTCAGGACTGTGTATTTCAACAATAATGTTTTAAAAATCCAAATAACTTTACAGATCTTCATTGTCAATTGTTTAAACAATTTTTTCCATGCATGTTCAATTAACCATAATCAATTCATTAACATGCACCTGTGGAATGGTCGTTAAGACCTTAACAGCTTACAGAAAGTAAGCATTTAAGGTCACAGTTCTAAAAACGCAGGACACTAAAGAGACTTGTCTACCGACTGTGAAAAACACCCAAAGAAAGATGCCCAGGGTCCCTGCTCATCTGCGTGAACGTGCATTAGGCATGCTGCAGGGAGGCATGAGGACTGCTGATGTGGCTAGGGCAATAAATTGCCATGTCCACACTGTGAGACGCCTAAGACAGCGCTACAGGGAGACAGGAAGGACAGCTGATCATCCTTGCAGTGGAAGACCACGTGTAACAACACCTGCACAGGATCGGTACATCCGAATATCACATCAGATACTGACTGGTACTTTTGATTTTGAGCCTCCCTTCATTCAGGGACACATTGTGAAACATTTTTAGTTTATGTCTTATGGTGGTGACTCTTTTAGTGTTCATACAAATATTTACACATTAAGTCTACTGAAAGTAAAAACAGTTGAAAGTCAGGGGACGTTTCTTTTTTTGCTGAGTATATATATATAATATATATATACTAATAAAAGGCAAAGCCCTCACTGACTGACTGACTGACTCACTCACTCACTCACCACTAATTAGCCGATTGTGGCACTTCCTGTGTGATTTTGGGCTATACAAAAATAAACTGTATTGTATTGTAATTCTCCAACTTCCCGTGTAGGTAGAAGGCTGAAATTTGGTAGGCTCATTCCTTACAGCTTACTTACAAAAGTTAGGCAGGTTTCATTTCGAAATTCTACGAGTAATGGTCATAATTGGAACCTACTTATGTACATATATACGGCAATAGCCTGCAGCTCGGTCGCCGTGTGAGGCAGAGTTGCATCCCTCATCGTCACGCCTTCCACGTAATTGAGTGCCTGCCCATATAAGGCCGTCAGTCAGCAGCAATCCAATAGACACGCTGCCGCTAAGTATTTGTGGGTGAAGGGCTGTGCTTATCCAAACGAAGATGAGATGGTAAGGGATAGATTAGTGTTTGGCACAAACTCAGCGAAAGTGCGAGAGAAACATTTAAGTGCCGGGTCATTGGTTTCGGTTAGAGCAGGGAAGCCGCCTACCAAATTTCGTGAAGATGGGGACATAAATAAGAAAGTTCAACATGGTGGACATTGTCGACCGTTACGCGTAGAATTTCAAAATGAAACCTGCTTAACTTTTGTAAGTAACCTGTAAGGAATGAGCCTGCCAAATTTCAGCCTTCTACCTACACGGGAAGTTGGAGAATTAGTGACGTTGGAAAGTTCAATATGGTGGCCGACAGTGGCGTCATACCACCGAAATAAGTACGTACATCGGTTTCGGGGTGAGGGCTCCAGCTCCGAGGATACGCAAGCGAGGCCAGTACACCGGCAAAAGGAAACCTCCTAACAATGACAGTTGCTTAGCTGCTAATGCACAAACCATACAACCACTTCGGCAACATGAATCCTTCTAGCAGAGAGATGCCCAGAGTAGTTCTGATGATTTCAATACTTTCTACAATCACGTGCTTTTAACAGCATGGGCTTACACAGTTAGTATATACCAGGCGACTGCCATCATTATTTATTTTTGAGCACCACCACGCCCCTGTTGCTTTTCAAATTAAATAGAGTTGGCTGGTTCCGTGCGTCAACTAGATGATAACATACATACAAGACCGCAAAACAAGGACATTAGTGAGTCTTTGTTTCTTAATTTATTTTTATTTTTAACGTCGTGTTTTTTAATTATGTTTTTCTAAAATATGGAGCATATCCTGACTTCTAGATAATACATTAATACTTTTAGTTCTTTAAAAAAATGTGATTGTCTTTTTAGCCAGCAAACCAGGTGAGAACAATTTCAGAGCTGAATGTGGCTATTAAGATAATTGACTGAGAAAGGCTACAAAAAGTTCAGTACTTCTGCCAATAACATTTCCATTTTCAGTAATATCATTAAGACGTTGAATCAGTAGGGAAGTCAAGGCAAGATCTAAAATGTACTTGGATATAACTTCTTTTAAACCCGTCACATATTTAAAGAAGAACCCAGAGATCACTACAAAGGATTTACAGGAAGGTTAAGCTGAACCTAGAGTGGTAGTCCACAGGTACAAAGCAGAGCAGCAATGCTGCAAAAATTATCTGTTTAGAACAACTTTCTGAAAGAAATCTTTTCAACAATGGCATCCCAAAATTCTATTTCTGAAATATGCAATACCAATACATAGATAAATTCTGGGCTGCACTAAGAACGTCTTGGTTCCCAGGCCTATAATCCATTGGAGGCTTTCTCACAGTTGTGACAAAGCACCTGAATACACCAGTGTCTGCCTGTCATTGTGTTCAAAGTTTTAAATGTGTTTATTTAAGTGCACTCTGTCTGAAACTTATCTAGAGCTGATAAATAAATAAGAACTATGAATGGGTAATGTATTTACATCTCCATAAACCGCCCCTTTGAATGTTAGCTACAACAGTTACATGCCAGTTAGCATGTGCAGTTTAAATAGGCCTATGTCCAACAGTAAAAGTGGTAGGTGCTCAGCCAACTAAGCTGCATCATGGGATGTTCTACATTGTAATTGAACCCAACTGAATTGAGTAAAATGATCAGGAAGGACCACTGCATTACAGAAGCGACATTTCACTCATTAGAGACTGCGGCAGAAAATAGGATGATGGCAAGAGTAGAAAGACTCTCAACTGATTTCAAGAAATGTGCAGAAGCTGTGATTTATGGCTAAGAAGATATACCTGGGTAATAAGGGACAGTGTGTTCTAAGTTTCAAACATGCCACATTTGAGATTTGAGGAAATTTGTCATGTTTAAATTTCTACAGTGCAGAGGTTGTGTTAACTTATTTTCTTAGAAATTCAGTGAAACATGCAGTTTTTACAAGTGTTGACCTGGCTTTTGTTTACCACCATGTTCTTTACTTGAACCTCAGACTGAGCTGAATGACTGCACAGGCTACATAAGTAAAGTCATTGCTAGGTTTAAGGGAAAGAAATATTTAAATCTGTCCTTCTGTTATTAAGCAAGCTAAACCCATTTCAGTTGGGAGTGCAGAAACTAGTCCAAAAACTCTAGAGTAAAGGAATGAACCAGTCATCTCGGGGAACATCCACTGCCCCCTCTACTCACTCATAGAGCAAGTGAAAATAACATTGCATGTCAGGGAGTTTATGCACCCTACACTGACACAGCCCTCATGCCAGAAGCAAGCCTCAGATTCTGGAAATTTCAAGCCGCAGCAATAACCAGTCAACCACCTAGGAGGCTTCAAGCAAGTGTAAATTATTATTTCATAATCTGCCATCTCATCTTGTGGGTATCTGTGTTGTTTAAGTTAAGTGGAGTTTTCTTTGCAAGCATAATTTTGTACCTGTTAGGAGTAGTTTTATTTTCTTTATTGGAGTTCTTCATGAATTTAGCACATATACAACATTCCAATTGCATTTTTACTTAATGCTTTAAAATGTGTGGACTGATTGTGAAATTCCACGCTATTTTGGAGAACTTGGCTCCAGAGAATAACTGATACTTTTTAGCTCCTGGACTGGAAAAGAGTAGATACAGTGCAGCAAAAACATTTTACATAGATGAATAGTATTCCCAGTTATGCCTTTAGTGTTCCTAATTGGATTCCTTGTAACATTCTTCAAGCTTAAAAGTTAATTTATTGGGTTTTTTATTAGATGGGCCTTGTAAATGAATGCCATTAATAGATTAAAAACATCTTCATATTTTACCAAATATTTTTTACTCATAACTTCCCTTGTTTAGCTCACACGGTAACAAACTTTGTAACCAGTAACCGATAAGGATGGTTCATTATCCAGGTCTAAGGGAGCATTTCAAATTACATTTTGCAAATTTATTAATCACATTACTGCTTTGGTAAAATCAAATATTGCACATCCTCCCCAGTGGTACTACACCAACCAGTATTGTGAATACAAAGCTTGTTAGATCAAGGATTCTTATTATTTGTGACAAATTCTGACCCAGCCATCTGCATGTCACAGCAGAAGTCCAGAAAATGTTTTTCCCACCATCCATCATGTAGTTTTAGTAAAACATGCCCACTGTAGCCTGTTATTAGCTAACAGGAGTAAATCTGAGTAGAGTCTTCTGTTGAAGTGACCCTTAAGCATCAAGGATTATGGCATTATTATTGTCATTTGAACAGAATGCAGTGAAGGCCTGATGTGTTATGTTTTCAGAGATGCCCTTCTGCACAGCACTGTTGGAAAGAGATTAGTTATTTGTGGTCTTTCTGTTAGCTTGAAACAGTCTGGCTGCCAAAATTAAAAATGCTCATTTGCACAAATTACAATATTTTAGTAAAGATGCACTAGTTCAGGGCATTGTCAGCATCCAACTGGATGATTTAACATGTGGATTATGCAACACAAGTAAGATGAGATTTTTTTTTGTTTTGATAAGTTTGCTGTTGTCCAACATTAATCACTATTGACGTTCAGTGGTGTGAAAAACTATTTGCCCCCTTCCTGATTTCTGATTCTTTTGCATGTTTGTCACACAAAATGTTTCTGATCATCAAACAC
>JANRMT010062792.1:59061586-59084881 GCA_026402145.1 Polypterus bichir lapradei
TTCTTGATTGAAACAGGTGTGGCAGTAATCAGGCCTGGGGGTGGCTATGGAAATTGAACTCAGGTGTGATACACCACAGTTAGGTTATTTTTTAACAAGGGGGCAATTACTTTTTCACACAGGGCCATGTAGGTTTGGATTTTTTTCTCCCTAAATAATAAAAACCATCATTTAAAAACTGCATTTTGTGTTTACTTGTGTTATATTTGACTAATGGTTAAATGTGTTTGATGATCAGAAACATTTTGTGTGACAAATATGCAAAAGAATAAGAAATCAGGAAGGGGGCAAATAGTTTTTCACAGCACTGTATATTATATCGTAAATGTTTTATCTCCACTCTTCATTAAGTTAATTTTTTTTCTCAGCCATCACTACAAACCACATATGGTAATTAAAATATTCAAATGTATGATTTTAGAGCATTCCTTTAAAAATGTTTTAAGTTTGGAACAAAACCAAAAGTATTCAGAATATGTCATTTGTTGGTTGGCTGCACTTTTGCTAGAACAGCTTTAATCATGTCTACTCACTCAGTTTTATTTTGGGGTCATGCTGCTTGTTTCACTTTCGGCTGCAGAGTAGTGCAAAATGCTAAACTTTCATTTTTGTTCCTTATGGCAGGAACCATACGCACTTGTTTAAACTCGGAATCAGATTGGTTAGACTTAATGGAAATCATTGCCATTTGTTTAAATGTAAAGTAGATTAATATGCCTCTTAGTCAACCAAAAAGCAAATGGAAGTGGTGATAAGACTGCTGAAAGCTGTAGGTTTGACTGAGGGAATTATAGAAGTTTACCTAAAGGCCTTATAGAGAGCAAACCAGTCTTTTATTTCTTAAATTAGATGGCCACAGTACTCTCAGCTGTAATTATTACAAGTCATAAGCTGTAGTTGTTTCTTTTGTTGTCATAAGCATTTTTGTGTGAATGACAATGTTAAATACGTACGTTCTAGATTATTGAGGACAAGCTACAAATAATCCCTATAGTGATCTTAAAGCAAGCATACCTTGTAGCCTTGAAATCTTGCCATTTAAAAGCTCTGTAATTTGTAGCCCAATTGTATCTTGTCTTATCCCCAAAGACAAGAAAGAAAATATATAGAGTACTAGACGTTTGAGACTCCTTCCAGACGTGTTTCAAACAATGTTCTGCTTAAAGTTGTTCATTTCAGTTGTGGTGAGTTGGTTATGAATGCTTTGCAATTAATCCCCTATGTAGATTTTTTTTTTTCTGCTGGTTGCAGAATTGATTCCATGTCAGGAAAATATGGATTTGAGCTATTGTCTTCCAAGTCAGGGTTTTTTTTTTTTTCTATAACGTCTCTACATCCAATTAAACGCATATATTTCTTCTTCCTATTTTAAAATGATGTGTACAGTATTTCCAGGAAGGGTCATGTCTACTATAAATTAAGCAATCAGTCACGATGTATGTATCAGTAAGAATATTACACCAGCATTCTGTTTCCACAGAGCAGCCATTCACCTTTGCATGTTAATCTGTGCTGAACTATGGAAAACTTTCAGTCACAAGATGAATAAAACATTATGTTCATAAAGAAGAAATGGTTGTAATGTTAGACACCAGCCTAAATATCACTCAACAAATTGTTTCACTAAAACTCCTGAGTAATTTCAATGGTAAGTGGAATTTGTCGAAGATTATGCAAATAAGTTAGTGTTTTGTTGTTCAGCTTGATAAGCTCTAACAGACTAAACTTTGATTTTCAGACCAATCTTCAGTAGTGATCTGTTTTAATCAATAAGGTGATGTTAGAGTAAGAATAAAAGTCAATATACTTTGCATTATGTTGTAGCTGAAAGAAAGAAAAAAATAAATGTTGACTTTTGCTGTAACCAATTGAAGTGTTTCCAAATTCATGCATTTATTCAGAAAAGCTTAACTATCCTATCTGTGACTGAAAAGAGAACTACCTTTTCTATTTGCACTCCAACAAAACTCAAATTAATTTGTTTTGGCAGACTAATTTGCAGCTACAATGTATAGTCTCTTTTTGCTCATTCCTCTTCAGGCTTATTTCTAGTTGGATTTAAGCTGAACTGTCACTCAGTAGTGGGGGGTTTAAAATAATCTTCATATATTCTCATTATACTATGAGCCAACTCCAAAGCATATTTTGTTTAATTCAATTTATTTTTATGCAGTACATTTACCATTTCTAGATTCAGTACAATGTATTGTAAGCTTGGTATATAAAGTAAGGCATGGTTAAATCGCAGATATGCCAAAGATTCTAAAATAATAATACATAAATGGCAGGTGCACAAATATTAATAATAAATTAATAACATAATAATATATTTAATAGCAAATGCCCCTCTTAGGATTGTGACTTTGGCATGTTGAAAGTGCTTGAGTGCCTCAGTGACCCTTAGAACATTGACAGTAGGAGCCTGTATTCCTGGTAAGGTCATCATCATTCAGTCATTGTCCAACCCGCTATATCCTAACACAGGGTCACGGGGGACTGTTGGAGCCAATCCCAGCCAGCACAGGGCGCAAGGCAGGAACAAACTCGGGCAGGGCACACACACACACACACACACACACACACACACACACACACCCCAAGGACAATTTAAGATCGCCAGTGCACCTAACCTGCATGTCTTTGGACTGTGGAGGAAACCGGAGTACCCGGAGGAAACCGACACAGACATGGGGAGAACATGCAAACTCCACACAGGGAGGACCCGGGAAGCGCACCCGGGTCTCCTAACTGCAAGGCAGCAGCGCTACCCACTGAGCCACTGTGCCGCCCCTGGTAAGGTCACTGATAGGAAATTGGTCTAAATGGAGGAGCCAGACCTGGAGCTTATTTAAAATTAAATTCCCTTAATGATTACTTACACATTTGTTTGTCTTTGTACAGATTTATAAAAGGTTGTTTGAAGTTTGACAGTTCTGTCTACATTTGCTTGTGGAATTGGAAAAATTGATTCAAGAGTAGCAGGATGCAGACTTCCTGATGTATATCATTTGATTTGTGAAGAAAGCATTGTTTTTGCATTTGTAGTGTTCAGTCTTATTCATGCATTGTTGGGCACAGCTATGTGTCCATTTCTCCTCACGCCTATTTATAATTTTCATTGACAAAATATCAGTTTGTGTCAGAGTTCAAGTAAGACATGAGGTGATAGTGACTTTTAACAATGAACTGCAGCAGAGGGAGTGTAATTAGATGTTGCTTTGGACTGTGATGATTAGAGCTAACTCCTTGGATGAAGCTTTTTCATTTGCTGGTCAGTCAGTGTTGCATTCCTCACCTATGTTAATGAGCTCTAGATAGAGCCTTCACAAAATAAGTTTACAAATACAGGTAGCCATAATAAGCTTCCTGCACTGGATTTCCTCTCTCAGTCTCTGTAATTGAATGAGGAGCTCATCAGAATATGAAGACCTTAGAGCAAACCTCTGCTTCAAGGAGGTATTTAAAAGGCATGGGCATGTAGCTATGATACTCGCCAGATCCCACAACAAGAAGACTTATGGTAGACCGAGGAGATACTGGAAGGATTATATCTCTTGACTTGTCTGGCAGCCTCTGGTAAGTCCTCTTTAGGAGAATGTAGCAGACGATAGGGTAGCCTTGTCTATCCAACTTACTATGTTGCTACCCCTTCTTGCCAGAAAAAAATCAAGAGTGGTTCTTTTCCCTATTTGTTATTCCCACCTGTACTGTAAACCAGCTATTCTCTTTACCCCTACAGTCACAAGAGGCATAGTATATATTATATCTGTTTAAATGGTGTGTTCAGCTTTGGATTCCCCTCCATTTAAATTTTCTCTCTCTCAAGCACTGTTATCTACACTGTGTTTAAACACATTTTTACCGAATCACAGGTTGCCATTTGTTTTGGAGTACCTGTTTCAAATAGGGCACACTTCTTTTGTAAAATAAGGTTGAGCTGTTCTCTAAATCATAAAGTACTCACCATTAATATCTAGCAATGTGAATTACAGACCACAATTTTCTCTAGTCCTGCTTTTGCATAGTGCAGCTCTCTGTATTTGAAGTTGAATTTATTTTTCCACAGTTGTCACATGATGTCAATTGCCTTAGGCAAGTGCTTTGTTAAAATGAATTCAGCATAGTGCTCATCACAGAGTGCAGACTCTGAGCGCTGCTACAAGTTCACAGGTAAATGTGTTTAAAAGCATTACAAATTACTAATTACATAATGCATGCACATAAAGAAACATATTGGTTTAAAGCCACAGGAGGACAAAGTAGTGTCAAACAGATTATTATAAATGGAACATAACAATATCTGTCCATTCACCATATCATTGAACTGTCATTGAACTATGGCCAGTTGACAGCAGAGAAGAGGAAAACAAAAACTCCAGTCTGCAGCATCCCATGAAAAAATAAGTCTGGAGGGTTCACGGTCAAGTATATGATAAAATCAGACACACCCAATGATCCTAGAGATCTAGGCCAACTAGAGGACATTCTGAATTAAAGTCTGTGCTGGGCCATCTAATATTATCACAGAATCTTGGTTTGAAGACTCCCAGCATTACAGATGTCTTTCTATGGGCAGAAAAAAAGCTTGGTAATAAAGCTGTGACATCAAGCACCACAGCAGGACACAACAAAGAGAAACAGAATAGAGGAGGGATAATAACGATTATTATATTTCTCATACTTTGACACACAAAATTAACAAACATAAAAGCAATATGCACATCAAATCAACAGCTCTAGTCAGGGTATGCTAGACTAAAGTAGAAAGTCTTCAGCATTAAGTTTAGACAAACTGAGGTACAAATATATATTGTTCAGATCAGAATCCCCCTCCATTCCCAAGTGAATAACATTTTTATTTTTTAACCATTTAGAGCAAATACTTCTCATCCATCCCCTTCTTTAACTCACTGACACAATTATTTATTGACATTATTAAAGAAATGTTGTTTGGCCTAAAAGAAAGCTATAGCTGAGCATTGTCTTTGTATGAGTAAAAATAAATGTGTTTTTATAATGATAGTTCTCAATAAAAGGTGAAGTGAAAACAATAAAGGGTTGAGTGCTGAGCTCTGCGGGACATCATATTCATTTTCTGAATATAACGACAGAGTACTGTAAAAACATCTCTGTACATATTGAAATCAATTAGATAATGCATATAAAACACACAAGGACTGTGCTGAGCAAAATTCCCTTCTATGTAATGAAATAGAATGGTTAGTAGGGTCAAAAGCTGAGCTTTAAGCTAACAACATTATTACAGTGAAATTTCCCTTACCAGACAATATCAAAATGTTGCTTACAACTTGGGTCAGTGCTGTTTTTGTACTGTGACTAGTGCAGAAGCCAGACTGGAATTTTCAAATAAATTATGATGTGAAATGTGAGACTGAAGCTGAGTGGGAACTGTTTTTTCAAGTATTAAAAAAAAAAAAGAAAGTAAAGGAAGGTAGGTCTATAATTGTTAAGCGTATGTGGGTTTATCTTTGGTTTTCTTTCAGTAATGCTTTGGTAATTTACACTTTTTAGTGCATTCGGAGCTGTGCCAATCAGTAACAAACTATTGGCATTGCTTAGAAGTAGTGCTGCCAGAGCAACCATTGAGCTTTTCACTAGTTTTTTTTTTTTTTTTAGGATTTATTCTAAAACACAGGTAATAGGTTTCATTTTCGAAATTAAAGTTGTGACTTTTATTATAACTTTTCTGCAGTCAAGTTATAATTGCTAAAGTGGGGTGCGCAAGAAAGCACAGGGTTTGACACTACAATATTTTGTTTGCAAGGTGACCCAGAAATCTGGGATCTTGTATTGTCATTGATATTATTAAAAAAGTACAAAAAAAACTTCATTGCTGATGTTCATGGTTATTTTTCATTGTAGTTCATAATCCCATTTATTGGATTGTTCACTATTCTAGATAGATAGATACTTTATTAATCCCCAAGGGGAAATTCACATACTCCAGCAGCAGCAGCAGCATACTGAAAAACCATATTAATTAAAGAGCAATAAAAAAGCACTGCACAAGTTAAAAAATGCAAGATGGAGAGTGAGAGGCAGGTATAACAGACAATAACTTTGTATAATGTTAACGTTTGCCCCCCCGGGTGGAATTGAAGAGTCGCACAGTGTGGGGGAGGAACGATCTCCTCAGTCTGTCAGTGGAGCAGGACAGTGACAGCAGTCTGTCGCTGAAGCTGCTCCTCTGCCTGGAAATGATACTGTTCAGTGGATGCAGTAGATTCTCCAAACAGTATATGAGGATTATTTCTGTTGTCATCTATTATTCTAGAGTAGTAGTCAGAGTGGGCCATAAAGAGAGCTTTGTTATACCTTTTCACATTGTCTGTGTATGCAGTTTTGATGACCATGTATACTTGAGTTTTAAGCTTTCTAATTTATGAGTGTGAATGGTCTCATTAAACAATTCATTTGCACCCAATAGGTCATCAACACAGTTATGAAACAAAACCTTAGACCATACCCCTACAGTTTATGTATCTGTTATGTTTTTGCATTGTCCAAACTGTTTTCAGAAAAATATAATTTATTCTTTTGGTAACTCCTCTGTTTTTTGAAAGAAGTCTGACTAAAAAGCTTAACACCACTCTTTCAAAGCAGACCTGATTGTCTTTCATCCAAGGGGTGTGGTTGCTGGTCACTAGCTTCCTGAAAGCTGAAAATGCACATGTACTTTGATAGCAGTACACAGGCTGTACTTTTTTGCAGGTGATATTTTATTTTTATAAGCATTTACACAAACATACAGAATCTTTCTTCTGCATTTACAAAAAAAAATTGTGCTGCTTTGTAAATCCGTTTCTTGCATTCAAACAGCTTATGAAATTACAAGATTGTGCATTCCATTAGCTGAAATCCATTAGCAATGAAGAAATAGATTTGCTTTATCCAATGTAGGGACATGGGTGCCTAACCTGACAGCACTGGGTGCAAGGCAGGAAACATCTCTCCATGGAGCAATAATCAGTTGCAAAATATTAAAAATAAACTATAAATTTAGCGTTAACTATTTAAGTACAGATGATGTTTTGAAACAGAGTAGCAAGGTGGCATAGTTGTTAGCATTCCTACTTTACAGATCCTAGTTCTCAGATTTGATTCCAGGTTGATAACATCTGTGTGTTTAATTTGAAGGTTTTTCCCTGTTTGCAGTGATTTGTTGGAATAAGTGCTTGTGCCCATGTGTGCCATAGGATACACTGGTACTCCCATCCAGAGTTAGTTTCTCCCATGTATCACATGCTGTCAAGACAGACCCCTACTGAACTCCAAAAATGTTTTTGGGCTGTCTTCTGTGATATAACAGCAGGCTAAGAAACGGGTTCAACACACACGCGGCAATATGACAGAGGCAATCTACATGCATATTGTTGTTAATGCAGACTGACAATCAAAAACGTATGTTAAATGTTGCTAGCAGTACAAATGCATGTGTTGCTAAATAAACTATGATTATATGATTAAAGCTTAACTATGGTAACATGTTCTTACGTATATGGTGTTGTCTGTTATATAAGTGATTTCTACAAGTGTGTATACTCTGTATAGTAAGTAAACGCCTACATAGTTAAACATACTGTATGCTTAAACACAAGGACACTGGAATTCTTAACACTTCAGTTCAGGGTATAATCTGTGTAATATAATTGACATAATATATTGATATTTTTGCCAAATACACAAAACACTGAAATTGTATTATATAGTGAAATGCAAATATTTGATAGTGAAAATTTGATGAAAAATCTGGGGAGATACAACTTTGTGTTTTTAGTGTGGTATTCCTTAGAACTGCTTTGTAGGGACATACCTAACATAGCCAACACACAGTTGTCAAAAGCTTCCCAGTGTATGTATTTATAGTGTCTCTTCATCATACAGAAGAGTATTCAAAACAGCCATTCATGTTATTTGTATAAAATGACTAATGACAGTCTTTTTTTATCGTTTAATGTCCGTTCTTTAAGCAAAAGTTTAAATACAACTTTTTCAATTTGGGCTTATTTAACTAAGTATATGCTGTATATATTCAATATGAACAAGAAATGTTTGAAAGTGCAAAACGTCTGCGACCAATTTGGAATAAAACCTGAGGTCCTGGAGCCATTAGGCAGGAGCAGTAACCAATGTGCCAACGTGTCACTCAAAACATTATTAGGCTTAGGGAAATGTCCCCTAAGCAAATCCTGTTCTTTAAATTATTATTTATCCTCAAGATTTGCTTTTTATGTACTGTATGTATGTATGTATTTATTGTAGGTTACCAGGGGCAGGAGTTATACTGAAATTAGCCTTTGTCATATATCCAAAAATACTGTATCAAACAAAACCTAAAAGAGCAAGACAATCCTAAAATCAGAAAAACTGACAAGAAGTCAGGAAATGGGCAATACCATTAGTTTCACATCACATCTGCTTATAGTTTGGACAAATTTACAACCAACTAATATTCACTTTGGAAACATTTTTTGCTACTTACCTGGTCTAATTGCATGTAATATATGTTTTTTAATTTCATAGTTAAAAAAAAAAAAAATCAATGTTTTTATACTTCCATTTATACTTCCATTGGCAGAAGTCACAGCTTTCAAACCAGTTCTTGTTTCTAATTAACAATCTTGCTGTTCTTATTTTTTCTCATTCTTCCGTGCAGTCTTCATACATGCACTTAATGTTCGATCTTTCCACAGACTTTGTTCTATAATGTAAGGTACATGCCATAAGATCTCGAAAGGCACTGCATAGCCTTAATTTTTAATTCCTGTAATTACTTCATTATTGATTTTTTTTTTTTAGGCATGCTTTGGATTTTTGTCTTGATGAAAGTTCAAATCTCTTCAGCTTCAGTTCTTCACTGACCCTTGGACATTAACTAAGATTAAATTAATCTATGTGTAGAAAAGGTTTCTTTCTGACAGTTCTTCTAATATAGTATTGTTGACCACCACTGTGACATAAGGATGGTCTTCCAATTGTTGCCTTTAATTCATTGTTTCATTTGGAATTCCTTTTCATTATGAGTTTTCTGAAAGTGGAATTTCCTAGCTAGAAACATTTAGATGTCTTTATATATACTTCCTCTGGATTATAAGAGTCCGTTATCTTTATTTTCAAGTCTTCAGGATAATGCTTAGTGAATGAAGCCCATGGTTGTCGAGAATAGACATAACATCCTGAAAAGTTGGAAAGGTCAAAGCATGTATTCAGCTCTTAAAATTGTCATAACCTTGTTCAATTTAACAACAATTTAATGACTCAATGAAATTTTGAATCTTAAAAAAAATAAATAAAAAATAAAAACACCATAAAAAGTACTAATGAAGGAGCTAGAATGGTACCTAAACATTTCCACATGTTTTCTTTGTTTCCTTTCATCCATTATCCAACCCACCATATCCTAACACAGGGTTACTGGGGTCTGCTGGAACTAATCCCAGCCAACATAGGGCGCAAGCCCACTGCAGGGCATGCACACACACCAAGTACACACTAGAAACAATTTAGAATCGCCAATGCACCTAACCTTCATGTCTTTGGACTGTGGGAGGAAACCGGAGCACCGGGAGGAAACCCATGCAGACACAGGGAGAACATGCAAACTCCACACAGGGAGGACCTGGGAAGTGAACCCGGGTCTCCTAACTGCGAGGCAGCAGCGCTACCACTGCGCCACCGTGCTGCCCTGTTTCCTTTCTGCAAATATACAGTATATTAATTGTGCATAGAGATATCTTTATGTTCATACCTTGTACATTTTATGATGTTGAATTGTTTTCATTTAAAGATCTTCTGAAAAATACTAAGTATATATGTTCACTACTGTTCAAGAATTTTAAAATACCCGCATTTTTCCATTTTTTTCTTTTTTAAGTTAAGAATTCTAGTGAATAACCCGAAATGGTACAAAGCTAAGCAGGAAACTATTATTTAAAAAAAAAAAAAGAAGTTTAGGTAACCAAAACCTGAAAAATAATGTAATTTTCAGTGTTATACAGAAAGGCCTTTTTCAGAGAACATGTACTGGGTAAATAACTTAAAACTTTTCTGCAGTTTTGGAAGTTAATTGAACCTTAACTGTTGATGCAAACAGTTCCTGCAGGTATTCTAACATTTGTTGCTTACTTACAAATGCTCTGTCTGCATAAAAACAGTGTTGGAACAAACTGTATTGCTACACCCTCTGTAGCATTTGGACAATACTGCACTAAATATTACTCTTATAATGGTGAGGAAAAGGAAACTAACAAAAGAAGATGGACAGACCATTATATATCTTACAAGTGTAGGTCTTATCTTTAGAGAAGTTGCAAAGAAAGCAAAGGTGCCAGCGAGTACAGTTTCCTACACCATTGACAGGAACTATAAAATTGGAGGGAACTCCAGGAACAGGCCTGACATAGTCAAAGCCACAACAAACTTAGAAAATAAGCTTCTGAGAGTCAAAGTTCAATAAAAACTTGAAAAATTGGTGTGTTCTAAAACTTTCAATCAGTAGCGGATGCATGTAGTAAAAAAAAAATATATGTATGTATTTATATACACACAAATACACTTATATACACATACATATCACTGGGTAAATTATTGGGACCATTATACTAATAGTATGCATGGCCTCCTTTTTCTTTCAAAACCACCTCAGCTCTTTGAGGCATGGATTCCACAATATGTTGGAAACATTCCTTCAAGATTCTGATTCATTTTGATATGATTACATCACGCAGTTCTGCAGATTTGTCAACTGCACACTCATGTTGCGAGTCTCCTGTTCTACCACATTCCAAAGGTGTATTGGATTCAGATCCAGTGACTAAGAAGGCCATGAAGATCACTGAACTTGTTGCCATGTTCATGAAATCAGTTTGAGATGAGTTTTAGTTTGTGACATAGTGCATTATCATGCTGGTAGTAGCTATTAGAAGATGGGTAAATTGTGCCATGAAGGTATGTGCATAGTCAGAAACATAAACAAAATGTGTCAAGAAAACATTCCCTCCACTATTACATCACTAGCTTTAGCCTGAAACTGTTAACACATGGCAGGTTGGCTGCTTGCATTCATGCTGTTGGTGCCAAATTCTGACCTCATCATCTGTGTACAGAAATTATGACTTATCAGAACAGTCCTTGTCTGTCAAGTGAGCCTGTGCCCACTGCAGCCTCCACTGTTTCTGGCTGACAGGAGTAGAACCAGACATGGTCTTCTGCTGTTGTAGCCCATCCTCCTCAAGGTCTGATGTGTTGTGCATTCTGAAATGCTTTTCTGCTCACTGCAGTTGTACAGAGTGGATATCTGAGCTACTGTAGCTTCTCAGAAGCATCAAACAAGTCTGGTCCTTCTCCTCTGGCCACTGAAGCTCCTAATCAGTAGCTAACATGGTTTTATGCATCATTCTGCTGCAACATGATTGGCTAATGAGATAATTGCATGACAATTATGATAGCACATATAGGAAAAACAGAAATAATAAACAACACTAGTAATGTTCTTATGAACTAGAGTGATAATATTGAACTCCTTCATAAATCATGTCAGCTAATCAAGAAAAATTCAAGTAAGATAGAGGCACTGAGACTGATTTGTTAGGGGACATTGGTTTTGTATTTAGTTTAACTTATAGAATGCCAAAGACAGTGATAGAAAATTCAAATTAAGTCAAATAATTTTATTACTCTCCCAGACAATAAAATCTAAAACAAATCAAAGAGAAGTAAAGTCTGAATGGTATGAATTTCATACATTTTTTTAGAACAATAATGTGGTGCAATATTTTTATATGATATGAGATCAATCTCTGACAATTTACAATTTTTAATATATCTAGTGTTGATAATTATTCTCTTGCATGTATTGTTGAATACAAAACACATATATAAGATCAACTCAAAAAAAAAGAGCAACTATTTGCACTATTTTGAAACTGCCGTAGACTGGCACTAAGATTGCTCTTTCTGACTTTTAAATGCAAAACAACATTGTAGGTTTCTCCAGTTTTTGCCACTTAAATTAACTTTTCAGTGAGGGTCTATTTTTTCCCCCATTCCTCAGGTCTATGAGATTGCTCCATTAATGAAAACCGTTTTTCCTTTGGTTTTCTGCAAATAGCCAAGAATTTCTAGTTAGTCAGGATTATGTAGATGTGTATAATTATGAAATATGTAACAGATTTTTTCATATAAGTATTTTTTAAATGTATACATTATCATATTTAGTTAATCCCTTGGGCAACTTACAAAGTTGTGAATATGTTACTTTTTTTTTTTTTTTACAGACATTAGCAGTAAGAGTATAGGTATGATTAGCGACAGGGTCAAACTGTGAGTCAAAAGTGGGAATTAAATAAGCAGCAATTGTGGTTTACTGTCAAGTGTCTTAACCTCTACATTACATTGTATAAATGCTTCACTTATTAGTAGACTGCACCATATTGCCACCTCATAACAAGACAAGCTAAGACAAAGATACAGTAAAGGGGGAGCCTACAATAATGCTTGAACATTATAGTTTGTATGCTGTCTGTTTAAAGATAAAGAGATAACAATTAAGTAACATATTGCTAGTACCATAAAAAAACAATAACTAGATGCATTAAATCTAGGAAGGCCCTAGAGTTCTCACATACCATGTTGCTGTGTGGATATGACATCGGTGATTGGAAAATACTGGAGAGCTTTCTGTTTCTAAGCAACACTAAGCACCAGTAGGCATCCTAGGATTTCTCAGTTTCGCTGCAGTATTTCATCACTACTTTGAAGCCATTTTTTATTAGCTTTACTTTGGGGCATATTGTACAGTATACAGTACTGTTTAACAAACAATTTTTCAATAAATCAACTATAGTTGTTTCAAAGTTGAATTCATATCTACACTTGTTTTGAAGTTTACTAATCAATATGTACACTTTTGTGAGACTATCACTATTATAAAAATTAGAACCATCCACTTTTCTAAACTACTTATCTAGTTTATGGTTGCAGGGCATTGTTGCCTACTGTGTAAGAGCTGGGCACACACAACTTGGGAGAGAGAGAGAGAGAGGTTAGGAGCACGCACTGATACAGCGCATTGCCGCAACCACCACATGACAAACCAACTCAGGATCCCAGATTAGGACCCGAGTGCAGCCATGCAACAGGTGATACCTCAGCACCACACTAGTTCAGATGGAGTAGAACAGTGGGAGGTTTTTTTTTATGGTGGCTGGAGTGCCAATTCTGCCACCAAACCCCAAGTTTTTCCCTGCAGGTTGGATGCAGATTAGCATCATACCCAGGACGGAGCAATTGCAGGTTAAGGGCATTGCTCAAGGAACTAACCCTAAAAAAAGAGTACATTGCAGGGCAGACTCATACACATGTCTGCACTCGGTCATCTTGGGAAATTTGAGAGTTAACAGTTAAGCAATCCTGCATGTCTTTGGAATGTGGCAGGAAAACTCGAGAACCTGGAGGGAAACCCTTTAAAGAGATAAGTAGGACTTGCACACTCATCACAGGATTTGAACCAAGGACTGTGGGACTGCAGCACTAACCACTGCACCAACATGTTAATGGCCTTTGTTTGTCCCTGGATGTTGCTGTGGTTTTAAGCATGAGTTAAGTCATTGTTGTAAGTAATATTTGGATTCAGGTTTTTTTTATGTAAATCTGTCTACAGATGTCATCCAGTTATAATAAAGTAATCATCCATCCCGGCGGGCCCCCCCCCCCCCAAAATTTTAAGTCTCAGGGTCAGATACAGACCGTGATTTTACACTCCCAAACAATAATTTACATAACTGACAACACTGTCTATGAAATAAAGCCTCACTGCTTGGTAGTTTTGCATGCGGAAACGGATAAAAGAGAAGGATAGTGAATTAATTTAATTTATTAGCATGCATTATTCACTTAGAATGACTGATTATAATAAAAATCTTCAGCCACTTAAGTACCTCGCATAAAATGATTCCTAACCCGACCTATAAATGTCAGAATACTAAAGTAATTACTTTTAGCCTTATGCTGTAAAAGAAACCTACATGCCACTGTTTAAAGCTTGTCAGTTTTAGTCTAAACTCAGATTAAAAAGGCATAACATATACAACCACAATGCTAAATAATGGGGCATATAGACTACATCTCAACTTGATATAATGTGTTATTTCATGGAAGTATTAATTTGATAATTAAGCCAGCTTCAGATGAGGCTTGTAGAGAGTTTAGATCTGCATGTATTGGAACTCGGCAGACTTACCATTAATCCTTCAGTGTGTTCATGCAAAGCTGGTAATACTGTTATCAAGCTTTCATAAAAGTAGTGTGAAACTATGCATCCTGTATTAGGGCCTTAATGGATAGGATTTGAATGAAACAAATATTGAACTGATTTTGTGAAAATCGACTATGACACCAGGATAGCTTGACTTAGTCTGAAATGATTGTATGATGACTATCTGCATGGTTATTAAATTTTGTAATTTCAAAATTGTGTGTAGTGTCCTAAAATAATTTAAAACTCTAAATGCATGTATAAAAGTTCTGAAAATATCCTTAATAAGTTACAGCACATAATTCTAACTATTGTAGCTCTGGTTTCCTGTGATGATTAAAGTATAGGGTGGTCCAGATCTAATTATGCAACTTTTAATGCAATGCAGGAAAACAATACAAGACAAAAGAATTGTTCGAAATATCTTTTAATAAACAAAAATGGACTTACATTGAATTAATTCACTGATTTTCCATGTAATGCCCCACTTGTCCTCCATTTAGTTATATACAGGCTCGGAGTAATAAACTTAATAAGTTATAGCGTCATGAAAATTGCATAATAAGATCTGGACCACCCTGTAGATTAGAGTAAAGGATGGGTAGCAGAGGCGACAGCTCTAAGACTATGAGGGAGACTCTGCCTTCTCTAAAATGTTACGGAAGAAAACTATCAAATGTGTACTGTTGTATTTGCTAATACACATAGTATGTTAGAACTTCAGAAGCAGCAATAATTTCTTACAGGTCGTCTAATGAGATTTTTTTTTTTTCCCCCAATACATTTCCGTGGAAGCATAATCCATTAATACTCAGCGTCTCTGGAAGTAAATGGGTTAGTGGGCTGGCCAGGACGCAGGGCTGCTGCATGTTGATTGGACGAACTGACAGTAGATGAGAACACACTCAATACTGTCAAAGGCCTCATAAGGACACTAGAGGATTTTGTGTTTGTTCTCATGTTGGACACATACGAACAGAACCCAGAAACTGATGTGATCTTAGACATTGTGCAGCAGAGGGCTATGGATGTTCTTTACTGCAAACAAAGAATTGAGAGTCTCCTTGCTTTTACAAAGAAGAAAGGGTCAGAGGAGGCTTTCAGAACTATTCATGCAAAAGTGGCAAGTCTCGCTTCAGACCCTCAAAATGAGCCTAGCTGAAAGCATTGGTCTCTGTCACAATTGCAGGATCCCCAGGAGAATTACAGAAATCTGTAGATGGCCATCCTAGATGATCAATTCAAATTCAAATTTAAAAAGCATGTGCTTCTGTTGTGATGTGAGATTTTACATTTAACTTGATAAATATATTGTACGTCTTTATTTGTAATTTAGGCAAAGCAATGTAATTTAGTGTTACTTTGGTGAGAGGCATTCGTGTTTGCCCCCACGTTTACGACTAAGTTTCTTTGTAATTTTACGACAGGATTTGGTGGTTGTGTCTTAAACCAGTTTGAGTATTTCTCTCATCCCCCACATAAAGCCAGGTTAGTTTAACATATGATCTTGGGGGGCGGGGGGCGGGATTACAGGTATTAAGATGTACTATTTCCCCCCGTTGGTCTGAGATATGGCTGTTTGGAATTGGCTTGTCTCAGAGACCTTTAAGTTCCATGATGTCCTATTGGCTGTAGGGGCTGGACAGAAAACCTATAAATTTGCTTACTCAACCACATTCCCTCTCTCTCTAACCAACATATGATGAAGAAGCATCTCTCTTGCTAACCTGTGATGATGTAGAAGTACCTTTCTCTCTTACTAACAACTGAAGAAGACCATCTCACCATGAACTGAAGACAACACAATGAAGAGCACAGCTTCAGCCATATTGAACAAGCTTGAGGCCTGTTCTGAAGAAAGCGGAGCACCAATGATGCCTTAACTAGAGACATTTTAAGTAACTACAAGTCTGTGTGCCACCTGAGTTACACATCACCATTTTATCAGGTTATATGGTTGCCAATATTCAAATGTACTTTGCATTTTGTTATTTATGAATATTATCAATAATGCATTATTTTATGTGTAACTTAACTCCTTATTGTCTTTTTACTACATCTAATTGCCTGAGGTTATAGATATAGAAGGGAAGGTGGGGAGAAATTATATAGAATAATACCTTATAAACAGTGGTAAGTCTGTGAGATTAGGCATTCTAAGGCTACATGTTAATAATACAATAGGGGAAAGTAGAGCAAAATATATTACTCTACCAAGATTAAACAGCTTCTTAGAACTAATCAGTCCAGGGACATTTAATGAAATGAGACAAGTGTTTCCTGAGGAGGCATTCCATAATGTCCTTAAAAGCTACAGCATTTCTTTGATTCAGGGAGACTGAGATCTGAACTCTTAAGTCCTGTTTTCAAATCGTAACTTCCAGGGCAACAGGGGTAAGCTGTGTGATCACTTGGTGGTTTTTAAAGACATGGC
Source organism: Polypterus bichir lapradei (assembly GCA_026402145.1). NCBI lineage: Eukaryota > Metazoa > Chordata > Cladistia > Polypteriformes > Polypteridae > Polypterus > Polypterus bichir. The sequence goes on from JANRMT010062792.1 coordinate 59,078,296, forward strand.
GTTGGATAGTGCAATGCCTCAGCTATACAAAGAATTGTCTTTACTGGCAACAATTGGAGTTACATCAGCAGGTGTACAGAGGAGCTTCTCCTGCTTAAAAAAAGGTCAAGTGGTACAGCCACAACACAATGGGCCAAAACCGCTTAAGCAACCTTACCCTGCTGGCCATTGAGAGGAAACTGGTCAAGTCTCCGGAAAAGACTACATGACTGCCATTGCTGATGAACAAGTACTAGCACAGCTGGAGTTATGCTTGTAATGGCGTTGGTGATACGTTCCCTAAGATGATTTATGTTTCATATCTTTTCCTGATACACCATGGCCTTCAAATGCCCCCAAAGATAAAAATCAAGTGGGAGTGAGATCTGGGGATCTGGGAGGCCACTCAGTATGATTTCAATTTGTTGCTCTTTATTAAAACGCATTTTTTAGGGTTTCTGAAATATAAAAAATAAAATGTTGAAAACCATATGTATGGAAACTTATGGCCCACCCTGTATATATCTCAATCATGCAATCATTGACCAATTTTATGATATAGGCATAAAATGTGCTTCCCCTGTTTTAAAGACCACCAGCCACCACTGATGGATAGATAGATACTGTAGATAGGCAGGCAGGCAGGTGAATGTACTACAAAGTTGTCATTCTGTATTTTAAATCCTGTATCAGTTCATGAGCTTCAAAATCTTACAGATTAACCAATTTTGTTTAAGTGTAAATCTCCAGCACACTTATTTTAAGTGCCTCTTGCTTATTGTGTTTCTCTAATGAAATATAGATGAACACTATTTTCTTGTTAACAGTTATTTTAGAAGGTTGATGAAATATTAAGAATTCATAATAGGAACATGTAAATTATAGGTAATTTAAACGATAATAGCTCATTATATTGCTTTTTTATTATAATTTAAAATGATCTTTATATATGAAAATTTATATTGACTTCAAATTGATGATCTCTGTTGACATTTAGTGCATAGTTAGTGATCAAAGAAGCGTTTTTTTCACGTTATCTTTCTTTGCTTGTTATTTTTTTTTTACTTTCTCATATATGAAGTATAGGGAAAGTATTGTAATCGTCCAAAATTCCTTTTCAAGATTTTGATGAAGCTCAACGTTTAGACCTCCCTGAGTCTGAAAATTACATTTTTGGAATTATGCCTGTGTGCGTGTGTGTGTGTGTGTGTGTGTGTGTGTGTGTGTGTGTATACACATAATAACTTGAGTACGCTTTCAGTTCAAATTTTGCATGCAAATATTAGGTACAAAGCTATTTCCACTAACCGGAAGTGGTACTTTACATTTTATTCAACTTTACTTTTATAATAATTGTTCAATATATTATTAATTGAATTTGTTGTTGATTGTCCTTTCATTTATATAATATAAAAATATAATCGGTGTCTTGCTGTTTACTCCTCAAATATTCATCCCTATATCTGAATATACGAGAATGTATAGGCTAGACTACTCCCAATTTTTAAACAAATAGAAGTACTGGCTTATTTATAACTTTCTACTTTTATGTTTGTTGTGTCTAAGTAACAAGTTACTGTTAGAATATAATAATGTAGCAGGCAGGCATGCACTTTTCCTACTCATCACACTTGTAATTTCTAACTCTTGGATGACTGTACAAATTTTAAATATACTAACGGTAGCTGTTTAATAGTTGCCTTTCAGAGCATACCATCACAAGATGCTTTACAGAGCACATTCACAATCCAGTTCTCAAAATAATAAGTCTAGTAGTCTTGAAATCTATACCTTCATTAATTTTAAAGCTATGAGTTTAACTTTGATAGTTACAGAATATATGTTAATTCTCTGAATTATTATATAACTCTTATTTTTATTATCATAATTAACAGCAATACTGATAATACAGTTAGGCTGTTTAAACCGTATTTCAAATTTGCTTCATAAGTCACTGGCTTCCGTATACTTAACCCACTCAGTTGCACAATCATAAGCAGCCCTATAAAATGATTGCAGATGGAATCATGTAATTTCTAACTGCTTTGACTAATCTTAAGGCAGTATATGTTTATATTACCTCGACTTGTAACTGATAATTGTTATCACATTTAATGCAGTAGGTTTTATTGAGCATTTAAAGGGTGACTGCATAGCTGCTGAAGTCAAAATCTGCATTTACTTCTGGAAATGAGCTTTGAGCCTCTCAGCTCTCCCTCTAGAGTCTGATTTGCTGTACAAGAGTTCATGAATAAATACCATGATGTGCAAAAAAAACTACCCATTACACTAAAAGACCTCCAATATGTGTTCACTTTTCTAACTTGGCTGTACAGTATGGGGACTTGTAGGTGCATGGCACTTTTGTAGCACTTTGCAAAGAGTTAAACTCTTGTTTTAATTCAGAGCAACTCTTTACTATTACCTTTCACACATACTGTTTTTTTCTCTAGCTAAGCGTTATCATAGTGGTGAAATTCTGATTTATGTTTTTAAATATATGGAAACTGAAGCAAGCAGACCAAATACTCTGCATTGAAACTTAGTAAAAGTGGGAAAATAGCAAAGGTGGTGGGGTCACGGGTAGCTGTGAGATGTCACAAAGAAGTAGCATTAAACAGGAATTTCTAAAATGTCCCTATGAACCTGCCCCATCATTGGCAACTGAGCTTCACTTTTTATGGACTAAATGTCTTACCAAAGTGGTACTCATTCCCAGAATACCAGGCAGAAGATTCTGAAATAAACCACAGTAAGTGAAAGGATGACACTTGTAATTCCTGTGCACACTTGTTGGTGGACACGCTCTTCTGAAAAGCTCTATTAAATTCAGTTAACTTTATCTAACCATATATTTTTAGTTTAACCCACTTTATCTACTGTAATAGATTTAGGCACCCCACACCTCTGATCATAAATGGATGTTTTTAAGAAATGGTTACCTTGATTTTTTTGTGTTTTACAGTCTTTGTTTTATTCAGCCTATAGGAGGAAATTCTCATTTGTTAGGACTTAGAGGTATTCATAATTACAGCAGATGATTTTAATAAACAGTCAAGTGGAATTTTACGTATCTGAAATTAATATTTTGACTGGTCAAAAATGAACTTAGGTGGTTTTAATGTGCTTGAATTAAAAGGTACCCAAAATGTAATTGTATATACCCTGTACAGTATATCTTGTGAAAAAGTAGATATCCATAGCAGGAATTAGTAAGTCTAAATGCTTTATGTACAACATTGTAAAATTAGGAGTGCATTGCTGAAGCCACTTGTCACTTTGTAAAGAGTACTTGGTGCATCATAAATCCTAAAGCCCCCAAAACCCCCCAAGCTGAAGCTGTGCTTTAGATGAAGTGGGGGGGAGCTTAATTAATTGTGGGGTATCTTTTCATTTGTTATTCTTTAGCAATTTAAAACTAAACTGTTGACATGCAGAGTGCATTTTGCCTTACAATACAGCACATTGATACGTGTATGTAAAATTTGTTTGATTGTGTATCAGGTAAACATAATAAGAGAGAGTTTTCCACATTTAAAAAAATTCAGAGGCATTTAAAATTAGTTAATCTTTTCTTGTGTTGCACATTGTAAGGTTCAGTATAAATAATTTACCGTGTCTCATTTTCCTCAATGTACTGGTGCAGGATTATGGTCCACGGAGAACAGTAACATTATATGCTTGCTGGAACTCGCACTTGTCCCCTAAGATACCTTTCAGCTTTTTTTTCCTGCTTGTTAAAGCTGTTAATGTTGTGTAATGTTTTTGTTTTCTTCTTGATAAGTAGAAACAAATTAACTATTTCTGAGTTAAAAGAGTTCTCTGTGATGCACTACCATACACCTCATGGGAAAATTCACTCTCAGCTGTCTAAAGCGTCACTACTGCTGCAGAGAGTGAAGCTGTACTTTCAGTTGTGAATATGATGAACAACGCTGATAAGCTTATTGGTTTTCACTGGATATTCATTATGTAAACATTGTGTTTTTATGTAAAATAGAACATATTTTAAAACAGTGTTAAAGAGTGTTGATCTCTCGAGTGATCCATGTTAGGTTGTAATGGTTGGAGCACATTCCAACTGCATCAGGCAGGACGCCAGTCCATTTTGTGCAGGCTTAAGCACACAGCCACACTCTGTCATTAGGGTCGATTTTAGAGTCTCATGTTAAACTAACATGCATGTTGTTGAGGTGTGAAGAAACATGTGAGATTCCCAGTGCAGGTCAGGTCGCCGAGTGTGTGTTGTAGGTTCTGGCTGCTGTGAATACCATCAACATCAGTTGGAATACACTGGCAACCACTCAATATTTATGTATTTACCACTCAGTGTTTTATTTATTTATTTATTTTCCTTGCCTTGCATCCATACTCTTTCAACTCATCAGTATTCTTTAAACCAGAAATTTCAAGGTTCACATTTGTTTAAATGTAAAGAATGTTATCGATCGTTCAGCCAACAAATAATTCAACAGAAGTGTGTAAAGAAGCAGGACTGGGACTCCATTATAATGCGACTGCGACAGTGACAGTGACTGCTCTTTTGATCTTGTTTTATCAGAAGTTTTCTTTCTTTATTTCTTTCTTTCTAGTCAGTCATTCTGGTACTGTATATATTTGTTGTTTGTCATATGTAACAATATTGATTTATTAACTCAGCTTCTCTAAAAAGCCTAGGGACAAATCTTTCTATTTAATAAAGTGCTTTCTATTTATCAGTCATTCATTTCTATATACAGTGGAACCTCTGGTCACGACCGTAATGTTCCAAAACTCTGGTTGTAACCCGATTTGGTCATGGCCCGAATTAATTTCCCCCATAAAATTGTATGTAAATACAATTAATCCGTTCCGGACCTTACGAACTGTATGTAAATATATATTTTTTAAAGATTTTTAAGCACAAAAATAGTTAATTATACCATAGAATGCACAGTGCAATAGTAAACTAAATGTAAAAACATTGAATAACACTGAGAAAACCTCGAACAGAGAAAACTACCATTGCAGGAGTTCACACTATAGCCTTAGGGACTGCTCTCTTTAAACACTTTTTGTTAATAAACGACCAAGAAAAGTAACATTGCATGGGTCGAGTTCTGGCATGGTTACGGTTTTGAGGTAGAGTCCCTGTGCGCGATGCATGTCTGACCGAGAACATTGTACTACAGGGAGAGACTGAACACGTGCGGAAATCATCGGCATGTACAAACCAGAAGGGAAACGAAATAGTGCACAAAGAGTTCACAGCGAAAGCACGCATGTCTGACCAAGAACAATGCAACACATACGGAAATCATTGATGCATACAAACCGGAAGGGGAAACTGGCTTGTTCGTCAACCGAGTGTGTGGTCGTGAACAGATGCAAAAGTTTGGCAAACTTTTTGGTTGTAGCCTGATTTGTACATGTTCAGAGACGTTCGTGAACCGAGGTTCTACTGTATGTTATTTTCTATAGTGACTGGCATTTCTACTTGTATTATTTTGTACAGTTCTTTTCATGTCCATATATTTCTGAATTATTTGGTATTGTGGCTTACATTTCTGTTCAGCTTTCTAAATTATTTCCCATAGTACATTTCATTTCCAACTTTTATATAATGCATTTCACTTTTATCTAGGTTTGCTATTTATTTTATCTATATGGACTTTAATATTTAACTTAATTTTGACAATGAATTTCATATCTACCTGTCTGTCTGTCTCTCTGTCTAATATCAAACACAATGCTTGGATGTTTTTCATTTTTTTCTCAGTAGAATTTATATAAATAGAATCTGTTGCCTAAATCTAAACGAATGATTACAGGAAGGAACACACAAACTTTAATTCCTGTTGAAATACCTAGCACGGAAAAGTGGTAAATGATGTACAGTGAAAGCGGTCCCATGAAATGAAATATCCCCTTAAATAAATAACATCTTGCTGAAATTTCACTTTTTGTCTTAATAACTGCCTTTTTAGTTAGCCAATAAAAGGTGTCATTTTGCTTGACTTTTCTCTGACTGCCTTATAATAATTGCAATGTATAGGTTAATCATTGTAATATACAAATCACAGCCCAAATAGTTGCATCATATTTTTGATCTTGAAGTGTACCAATCTGTAACGTCATTTTTTTAACTTTGTGAAAATAAAGAAGTGTGTTCCTTGTCCATGCGGTGCTCACAGAGCTCAGTCTTCTCCCTTCCCAACCCGTTCCACCGACAGTTAATTGAAATGTTAAGCAGGTGGAAGTCCTGTGGGTGAGGTTTGTGTGTGTGCCTCAGTTGATATACTGTAGTATGATTTCCACTTAGATTTAAATTACTTATACTTGTTTCAGTTGTCTTTGTTCCCTTCTGACACTTAAGTGTTGGCCTTTCAGTTCCCTGAAAGGTGCATTTCCTATTCAGTTGTCAGAGAATGTAATGATTCCTGGTTTAGTTGTTGTAAACCAATTTATGTCCTGAAATATGAAAGCGGTTCCATCAGAGTGTCAAATTGTAATTTATTCTCGGGTGGTAAACTCATAATACTATGGTGATTATGTAAATTTCCCCTTGGGATTAATAAAGTTATCTATCTATCTATCTATCTATCTATCTATCTATCTATCTATCTAT
>JANRMT010062792.1:59084891-59124289 GCA_026402145.1 Polypterus bichir lapradei
TATCTATCTATCTATCTATCTATCTATCTATCTATCTATCTATCTATCTAATCTACAGATGCAATCTGCAAATGGGATGCTGTATTAGATTGATGACACTACAGAATGCATTTACTTACTTTAGTACCTCTTGTATGCTCACCCATCTTAAGTCTCTTTCAATATACTTAAAAACCTTATGTGAAATAAAACATACATTCAGTCCTCAGTAAAATGATAAGATCTAGAAATTCTGTGTTGTAGGGCTGGGAGAAAAAATGATCAAAATGATTATTGAATATTTTAAACTAAATGTTTTTAGTTTAGAGGACTGCATGGGACAGATTTTTTTTTTTAACTTGTTCCCTCAGCGCTTTTAAGGTTTCATTCTTCCCATGTGCTTTAAACTTAAACACGTGCTGCTTGGCTCAGCATCAACATTGATGTTTGCCTTCTTGAGCTATGGGTCGCTTGTGCACGACTTGCTGAACTTAAGCTGAAATACACCAGTTCGGTAGAGGGCGTAGTTGAAAATGTTATCATAAGGTTAAATATCCTGACAAAGAAAATCCAAACATTTGGTTTTGTTGTTTGCCCAAGTCGCCTGTCTTTTTTGTGCTTATTGTAAATGTCAGCTTAGTTTGTTCTTTCACAGCGGCTCACAAGCTTCTTGCATGCTTCATCTAAAACTGATAGTATAGCATCCTTTGGCTGAAATTACTTTTTTATTTTTGTGACACTTAAATAGCTATTTTAAGATCCTTTTCAAAGTCGGGGGCATTTTAATGGTCTTGTAGCATGGACCTCATTTCACTGCTCAAGGTGCATCTAGTTCCTGCATTGGCAGAGACCATCCATAACGTCGTCTTTAGTTTAAAAATGTGGTTTAACTTTTATGTATCAAGTGAAAAAAAAAATACACACTCAAATTATTGTACCCAGGTATCTTTTTCGAGTTCTGTGAGAAGACGGGTCTCTGCTTCAGTCAACCTTTCAGTCCACTAGTTCTGACTATGACATTTTATCGTTGAGCACACACACAACCAAAGCGGTAAAGAGCAAATACACCGATTAAAACCGCCTGCCTGTTATCGTGGAGGTCCCCCTCGTGCTGCCAGAACAGCTCTGACCCGTCGAGGCATGGACTCTGAAGTTGTCCTGTGGTATCTGGCACGAAGACGTTAGCTGCATATCCTTTAATCAGGGGTGGGCAACTAATTGTATTGGGGGCCACATGAGAAAACCAGCTTGTTGAGGAGAGTAAACACATTCTCTCAACTGTTACATTACGGTAAATCGGTTATAATTCATTTTTTTCACCATAACGAAATGAATGTAGACCACGTATTCACAGATTTTGTTTGATTTATTGAACAGTGGAACATGTGCACACTATAGCAGGTTTTCTAACAAATCTACAATTCCTAATTGGGTAAAAAAAAAAAAACGAAATACTTTATCAGTGATTAATGCAGTAAAATGTATTTTATTGTCTCTGTACCTTTCACAACTTAGTGGGAAGAATGAAGTCTTTGATTAGCTACAACTAGTGCACTTAAGTCCGGTGTAATTCCTGATGTTGCTGTTCTCAGTACAGCAGACAGATGGTCATCACTGAGAGAAAGATCTGTACCTGGATTTGTTGAATTTCATTACTGAGAATGTCTGTTCACATATGTATGTTGATCCAAAGAGGACAAGAATTTTTGGGTCAAGTCTTCTCAAGTGGGGGAAATTCTCCTTTTTAAGAGAATTGTAGAATGTCAGTAATGGCACTGACTTGAAGTGCCAGCAATGCATTAGACTGCAAGTCTGTAAGTTCAAGTTGTACCTCACTGGACGCACTGTCCACATCACATGTAAAAGGAGAGGAGATGGTGAACATTTCAGTTTAAACTGCTTTGAAGTCTTCAGATTGCCTGGAAAACTCACCATGCAGTGCCTGGAACGCGGCTGTATATCTGTTAAGCTGATCAGCAGATAAATCAGTGTGTGTGTCAATGTGTTCCTCTGTACTTGTTGAGAGAGAAGCAGCAGCTTCCTCTTGAAAGCTTTGACTAGGCTCTGCATATCATGTGCACAAAGTCCTTTGCCTTGCAATTTTGTATACGCTTCATTCATAAGTGCAGCAAATGCTAAATCTGATAGCCACTCAGTGCTGCTTAGTTCAGGGATCGGTTGGTTTTCCTTTCATTTGACAAAACTCCTGAATCTTTGACTTCAGATCCCAGACCTGTTAGAGCACTTTGCCCGAGCTTAGCCACCTGACAGCTGTGTGGTAGCCCAGATCAGTGTGATCAGTCTCGTGCTCCTCCAACAACAGTGTAACTAACTGTCTGTTATTTAATGCCCTAGCCCTGATGAAATTTGCAATACTTATTACAACATCAACCTCATGATTAATTTTCAGCACTGATTTATATAGCACTTCTTGCTGAATAATACAATGTAAAAATATATTTTGGGCTGGTTTAATCCCAGCCACTTTTTCATGCATACTTTTTAAAAAAAAGTCCGATATTTTTATCTGTCAAATTAGGAAACCATCAATTGTCACTCAAACCAGCTTTTCCCATTGCAGGCCTAACTTTTGCATTCATGTAACTGGTTTCAGTAAATAAGTCATCACTTGTTGTTGTCCCTTTCACTTACTGCACAGAAGCCTACAGTTCCTTTGTCATTTTAAAGTCTTTTGTTATTCCTTTCACAAAAATCAGCAGCTGCACTGTGTCACAAAGATCACAGCTCTTATTCATGGCTAAGGAGAAGTCGTCGACATTTTCCACTGTGTTTCAACTGTAGCACCAAATTCCACGCAATATCCTCAGTTCGTATTGTAACAGTTTACCGTGAGAAGTACGAATGTTCAAACGCATCAGTCTTCTCTGGGCAGAGAATTGATGCCGATTCCAATAAGCACTCTTTAACAAACTCTCCTTTGGAAAATGGTCTGCTTCTTTTGGCATTTTGTAAGGTAATGTATAACATGTTTTTACTATTCTTTTCTTTGCTGTATGAAGCTTTATAAAAAGACTTTGCTATTTTTGCAGGTTAGCTAACAATCACTTTCTTCTCTTCAGATAAATTTCTGTATTTTTCAGCATGCTTGGTCTTGAAGTGACAGCTCAGGTTGTAGTGTTTAAATGCAGCGATGTGCTCATTGCATACCAAACAGACTGCTTTACTGCTGACCTCCATGGAAAAATACTTAGGAGTCCAGAATTTGCTGAATGATCAGTTTTCCACATCAAGTTTTTGTTTCTTACTGCTCATTTTTGTTGTGTCTTTGCACAAATGCAGACGTGACACAGATTAATAACAGGTGTTGTCTTCCTTTATTCAATATTTCAATATAATATGAAAAATCACCCCTTTTTTTGATGCAATCTCCTGCAGTTTCCATCTTTTATATCCCATCCTTTCTGATACAATCTCCTGCAATTTCCCATACATATCAATTCTGATCTGCATCTGCACAGTCACATCTAGCTGTGATGCTGACTTAACACACCCAGGAAAGTACTTGACGTCCACACCTTCCACGGGCCAGACAAGACGCGACACTTTTCTCTCATGGCCATCATTAAGTTTTTCAGCAATTTGTGCTATTGTAGCTTGTGACGATGCGGGTTTGCTCCATGTTCCCATCTCGCTTCTGGGAGCCCTTGAACCCGACACCCGTCGGTAATGTCACCGATGAGCTAGACAGTGAGGCACAACAAAGCAAGGGAATGGTGCAAAAAAGTGAAAAAGTGCTTTTATTAAAACACCAAAACTCAAAGCAGTGTTCAAATTACAGTGCAGTGCATCACAGTTCCTTAAATAAATACAGTAATCCCTCCTCGATCGCGGGGGTTGCGTTCCAGACCCCACCGCGATAGGTGAAAATCCGCGAAGTAGAAACCATATGTTTGTATGGTTATTTTTATATATTTTAAGCCCTTATAAACTCTCCCGCACTGTTTATAAATATTCCCCGCAGAGTTATACAGCATAATCCCTTTGTATTCTCTTAGATATTAGGTAAGATTCATTGAAATTATGTATATAAACACACTGTTTATATACAGTAAAACCTAAATATTATTTTAAAGATATTGAGTGTCTCCGATATCACATATGTTACAGCCATTACGATAGACAGGGCACCAGCAATAAATACGTACAATGCAAGAAAAATATGTATACAGTAAATGTGTGTACAGTGACACTAAACATACGTACATGTACTAAGCACTGTAAGAAGAAAATTAATTATGGTTACTCACCAACAATGACACGATGACTTGTCCGATAACAATGAGTTTAATTTTACTGCACAACAAAGGAGAGCGTTACAGCCCTTGTAAAGGAGCCACTTCAGGCGATTGTGTAGCACTGCCGTTGTTCTTCTTCTGGCAGTCTTCAATCCAAATCCCTAAAGCAGATTCCATCCAGACTACTGCCTTATTACATCCACTTACAACTCGTTTTGCACCCTGGTTAAAAGGACGCTGCAGCCGTAGATCTTATATTCCTTTCCTACTTTTTAAATAAAAAGAATCGTAGCCTTCAACAAATCCAAAACGTTTACCTTTTCGGCAATCGTTAACATCTTCTTCTTGCGCTTGGGCACGGCCCCTGAAGCAGTAGCAGATTGTTTTGGAGCCATAATGAAGGGCTTGACTATGCACAAAGATAAACACTAAAGAGCACAACTCTTTACACAGCGAAACACGTTGATGCTGAATGAGTGAGACGAGACTTCCTGGTTAACACTGCATTCAGCACGCAGGAGCTCAACTGCGTGCTCTGATTGGTTAGCTTCTCAGTCAGGAGAACTTAACTGCGTGCTCTGATTGGTTAGCTTCTCAGCCATCCGCCAATAGCGTCCCTTGTATGAAATCAACTGGGCAAACCAACTGAGGAAGCATATACAGGAAGTAAAAAGACACATTGTCCGCAGAACCCGCGAAGCAGCGAAAAATCCGCGTTATATATTTAGTTATGCTTTCATATAAAATCCGCGATAGAGTGAAGCCGCGAAAGTCGAAGCGCGATATAGCGAGGGATTACTGTAATCCATAAAAATCTGTGAATTAGTGGTGGTTAAAAACACAATGAAGAAATCCTTTAAAAATGAGGTTAAAATAACGGCTGGAAGGAGTCTCTTTACAAATCCGGTGCATCCTCCTTCTACTACTGGTGGCTCCCTTGCTTCTCCCAAATGGGCCCCGCGACAGAGGAGTCGCCCTATCAACAAATGCAGCTTCTTCCATTACTGATCTGGTAGCCCTCCGATTCCTGGCTACGTCGGGCTCCCGCCGGACCGAGACTTGGGTTCCTTCCCCCAGTGGCCAGGGCGCTCACACTGGGGCTCTACATTCCCAAAACCTCCATGACTGCCGCTTCCTTCACTGTGGTGACGAACCAACGTTCTCCCGGTCACTCCTGCTCCAAACAAGTGCTCAGCAGGAGCGACAACTATCGTCGGCCCTCGGGTGCTGGCCAAACACCTCACTCGGGGCTCTCCTACCAGCTGCATTAAACTCTCGAGCCTGCTTTCGTTCTCGCTCTCCTGCACTGGTTTTCTCCTTCCTGCTTCCTTCTCCATTAACCTCCCGTTCTTTCCTGTTCTCCCTTTTTTTTTTCCCCCTCCCTAGCCGCCTCGCACTTCTATTTATTACGGGGATCAGATCACGTGTAGCAATCAGCGTCTCCCCGCAGCAATTACGGATGCGGACGACTCCTCACCTGTGTACTTAAGCGAGGACCGTCTGCATCATGTATCACCCCGGGAACCACTTCAGCCACACAATCACGCCTCCTCTTATCGCCACGAGTGCAGCAATTATTATTTAAAAAGTGGCCTCTTTGATGGGAGCTGTGGATCCGCTTCACCACATAGCTCTTCTGAAGGATTGGATCAGACGGGCTAGCCTTCACTCTCCACAAGCATCATTGAGCCATGGGCGCCAGAGACTCTGTCGCTGGTTCACCGCTTGTATTTCTTTCGACCACTTTTTGTAGATGCCAAGCACAGCATGCTGGGGACCCCAAAACCCACCCCCAAGACCTGCCATTGTGGAGGTACTCTGACCCAGTCATCTAGCCAATTCAGCCCTTGTCAAAGTTGCTCATATCCTTACAGTTACTCCAGACATCACCTTCTAGAACTGACTGTTCACTTGCTGCCTAATATATTTATACCCTCCCTTGACAGATGCCATTGTAAAGAGATCATCAGTGTTGGGGCTGTTTGGCGTGTGTCATTTGTGATGTGAAGGCTGAGTACTTTGGCATACTAGGTAGTTAGTAGGCAAGCTAACGCCCATTCTGACACTTTGACACAGTGAACCAAGCGGAAAATCAAAGTAGTGAAAAAACACATTGTTTATATTTTAATAATGCTGCTTTACATACATGTTGAACCTCAATATTTACCTGCTGCACCTCGTTATTTACAGGAACTTTTAGGTTTACAATTATGTAAATATATGAATATTAGAAACTTTTATATTCAGATGTGTATTAATTTTCATTTATTTGCATCAAATAAGATAGAGGCCTTGGTTAATTCTAATGACACTTTGTGCATTCTCTTGGATTGTATTTAGTTGAAAATCTTTCAGTTTTAGAGTACCTAAAGCGTTATTTATAGTATATTGCACTGTTGTCCAAAATTTTATTTTTTCCTTGTATTAACTATATTTGGCTATATCACCCACACCAGTGAACTCTCACATGACCCTTTCCCAGAGTGACTCTTTTAGCCAAATGGTGCCAGTGCATCCCTGCCAGCAGTTCCCTCCTCAAATTGTGCTTTCAGGACAGATGGGAGTCATCATATCTTGGCACAGAATATTCCAATGTCAGGGATAGTTGGTGCACTGATATTTCTAGACAAACACCTGTAAATAAAAATAATCTCGTTGTTCACTATATAAGGCTACGATGCAACCTTTTTACAGTTTACACTTGATTTAATGACTTATTTCATTTTTGTTTTAGGTGTCTGATACGACTTTGTTAAACCTGTTGCCCTGAAGCCAATGAAATGTTTTGTAACCTGCCTGAATTCTTATAATTGTTACTGCAATTGCCAACCAGTCTTCAATACCTATTTTATTTGTACTCATTAATATTAAATTCTCATAATACACAATAAGGTATTATTATATTACACTGTAATAATAAGCCTTTTGTTTATTCTGTGTTCAAAATGCTATTTATACTTAAAAATTCAGCATCAGGTAATGAATGTAATAATTGTAGGTAATTATCAATAATCAATATATGATTTGGAAAAATATATTGTGATAGCATTTTTGGCCATATTGCCCAGTCCTACTCTCTTTTTATTTGTGTATTTAAAGATTTTGATTATATTTCAGCTATTAGCTATAGCCTCAGTTCTCCATAGTAGTATTAGTCTTGCTTTATGTTTAATTAAGTTCATGGTTGTGGAAGGCCAGTGCCTTTTTCTTGCAGCAATTGGTACAAGGCAGTAAACAGCCTTTGTCAGGGTGCCAGTCCATCACAGGCCCCATGCCCATATACAGATATGCCCACTTTTATACTGGGGATGGTTTGGCCTTTACAATTACCCTAACCTGAAGGTTTTAAGTAAAGTAGAAGATACACAGGAATTACAATAATAATTGTCTCGTGTACACCTTAGTAGAAAAGTTTTATTCAGAGTCAGAAGTTCATTAGAAGATGTTCCGCCTAAAAGCAAAACCTACTGTAAGTCACATTCGCATATAAAAGATAAGCGAACACATATTACTTACAAATGTTGGTATTTTTCTTAAATAGTTCATTATCTTATGTAATGTTTAATGTTGAATACCTGAAAATAAAAGGGATTAAAAGATAGCAAGATTAATACAGCAATGTTTCTCAGTTTCATTATTAATGTTTAGACAATGGATTCTTTAAAAGTGATTAAGCACAAAAAGTGATTTACAAATAGTTAACATATAATGGATTGACAATTGCAACTAAGATCAAAGCATTGATAATGATAGGCAGTTGTAAATGCTAATGTGTCCTGTCCTGTCCGGGGCTGCTGGGATAGGTTGTGGTTCACTGTAACCTTACAATTCAGTGCATTTTACATGCATTTTAATAACCCGGTTATTTGCAGAAACCTGGTTTCTAAAATGCTATGTAAACCTTTAATCTGGTTAGAAAAACTGCGTTATTGGTCTTTGAGAAACTGGTTAACAAATGCAGATTTCTCTGCAAGAAACCCAATGGTTCTCAACCTGTGGAGCGGGCCCCCCTAGGGGGGGCGCGAAGCTGTGAAAAAAAGAAAACAAGAATCGTAAATATGAAAAATACATCTATTGAAATCAAAACAAATTAACTTAAACTACATTCTGATACTAGAAAAATAAATATAGAGTTAGATAAATATTGATAAAAGTTAAGTAGGTATAATAAAATATGCATCTATGATATATCATTAATTAAAAAGAACAAATTGGTATTAGTGGGCTTCTTTCAAAAAAAAGGGGGGCGCGATTAAAATTGTTATGAAAACTCGGGTCGCAAATACTTAAAGGCTGAGAAACGCTGAAGTAACCTGATTATTTGGCCATGTAAACCCTTAATCGGGTTACTGTTAAGGATTTTGTTGTCTGCACATGTCTGTAACACTCTAACTTAACTTTGCACGTGCTGTCGGCAGCCACACATAGAAGATGGTGAATGAATCCATAAGATAAATTTCCTTAGGAAAATGCTTGGGTGATCACATTATTTCTTCTTCTAGTTGAAATAATCTGTCTTGTTACCGTATTTACTCCTGTACCATGAGCATTAGAAAATCAGGTACGCGTCATACACGAGGAAATGGTGCGCGTCATACACGAGGAATACGGCGTTGTCATTCAGCATGGATAGCAGCAAGCGTTTACGCTCCTTCACGCCGGGAGAGAAACTAAAAGTGATTTTGGAAGCAGAGAAGATAGGAAATCGGGCAGCAGGTCGCATGTACGATGTTCCAGAGTCATGTGTTCGAGATTGGCGACAGAAGAAAGAAAAACTTTCGTCTTGCAACATAAACAGACGGGCATTTTGCGGAAAACGTGCCCAGTTCCCACAAGTTGAAGTTGCACTCACTGATTACATTCAAGGCAGGCGTCAGCTTGGATATGCAGTGTCCACGGAAATGATTCAGGTGAAAGCTCGTGATATAGCGAAAGAACGTGGAATACCAATCACTCAGTTCAAAGCAAGCCGCGGATGGGTAACGCACTTCATGAGAAGGAATGGCTTATCAATAAGACGCCGCACGAGCATTTTGCAGCGTCTACCAGACGCATATGAAGAAAAGCTACTAGCTTTCCAAAAGTACGTTACTCCAGTTGAGGTAGCAGAAAATGTATTTAATGGGGCAAATCGGTAATGCTGATCAAACGGCAGTTTATTTTGAGAACACTACTGTTAATGTGTCCCGGTACGCACGGGAGGCAGAGAGAAGCAGCGGTGTACCGTGATGTTGACAATTCTTGCAGATGGAAAGAAACTACCGCCGTACGTAATATTTAAAAGGAAGACCTTGCCGAAAAATGAGAACTTTCCTCCTGGGATCATTGTCAGAGCTCAACAAAAGGGTTGGATGGATAATGATCTCGTAATCGATTGGCTGAAATGTGTGTGGCAACGTCAGCCAGGCAGTCTCCTGAAAATGCCAAACATGTTAGTCATGGACAGCTTTCGTGGCCATTTAACTAAAGGTGTTAAAGAAAAACTGAAAGATGGGAAAACAGATCAAGTGGTAATTCCTGGAGGCATAACTTCGCTCCTCCAACCTCTAGATGTCTGCATTAATCGACCGTTTAAGGCTCATGTATCTAGAATGTACACCGATTGGGCTGCAACACCGGTACATGAAACAACGCCAACTGGCAAAATGAAAGCCCCAACATTGGCGCAGATGTGTGGCTGGATCATCGCTGCTTGGAAGCTTATTCCAGAGGATTTGATTTTGAAAAGCTTCAAAAAGTGCAGCATATCCAACAGCATCGATGGAAGCGAAGACGACACCTTATGGGTAAGCGAAGACGACACCGTATGGGATGTCAGTAGTGGTGGCGAATCCAGCAGCGAATCGGAAGATGATGATTAAACAGGAATATTCTGGTGAGCACAATAATTTTCCACTTGCCGTTACAGTCCTTTACCAATTGTCTCTATACGGTTCTTTCTTTTCTCATTTTACAGGGCTATTTGTGATTCCTACCTGTTGCAGCATGGTGTGACAAACACTGAACGTTCTGCAGTAGGGGTACTGCTTACAGTTAGTACAATATACTGTATCGTGCAGAAAGAATTAAATGAGACATAATTATTCTCCATTACAGTTATTTACGTCTGTGTCTTACTTTAACCTCACTTGCTTCCTATACAATCACAATGCGTGTCGTACACGGGGCAAAATATTTTTTCCCGATTTTCTTTGTAAAAATTAGCGTGCGCGTCTTACTTGAGGGCGCGTGGTACAGGAGTAAATACGGTATTTCAGAAAATCACTAAATTTACATCGATGAGCTGAAAGTACCGTGCTAACTCAGCAGCACAATCTCAAGAACGGCAGGGTAATGTGTAAAACGTAATGTGCATTAAGTGGTCCATTTACTTTTTAGAGTAACCTAATGCAAAATGTATTTTATTGAAGTAAAAAGACCTGGGTTGTTGTTTTTGCAGCAGCACTCGGCATAAGGCGAGTAGCACACATACTGTTGTGTCACTCCTTTGCAGAGCTCAGTCGCACATCCAAGCTGAAAAGAGTGTACTGCTTACAGTCAGGTAACATAAATATGTTAATAAAGTGTCAGTTTGACTAAACATATTCATTATTCTTGCTTGTTTTTGGATTCATGGTGGCTGATGATGATATTTAACTCTTTATTTATTTATTTTTTGCACAGTTTAATGAGGTCTGAGTGTTTTGCCAAAGGAGAACACCAAAAGATTACTAACACATTAAACACAGACTTTTTAGAAACCAGGTATCCGTCTTAACTGGATTAATTCACTTACCCCAGTTATGTATGTGTGTGTAAATGCACTGGAGAGTGTTAAGAAGATGAAAAGATTTGATTGACTATTTAGCCTCAAAGTAAAAATGATATTTTTAGTTTGGTCAAGCTGAAGCATTTCATTTTTCTGTGTTGGAGACTATTGCATCTACAGTAGCAATTTTTATTAATCTGTTCATTTAGCCATCAGAAACCACAAACTAAAACAAACAGCTTGCCCCTGAAACACATTGCGTTTTCACACTTTAGCTTGGGATTCTTACATTGGATCATACCAAGCTTTGGTTTGAATGCTTGCGACGTCTTGGTCGTTATCGTTTTTGGTTTTGTTTGTTTTAAGTCCCAGAACCTTCTGATTATGGTGTTTCTTCTGGTTCAGAAATAGACTCCTCATTTTATGTCTGAATGTCTTTGCCCTCTAAATAAACATCTTATGAGTCTTTTAAATTGTTGAATCTACAGTATCTTAGAAGGTTGGAACTTATAAAATATGTTATAACCAAAATTTTGTTACCATACTATTCTCAAATATGCTTCATTCAAAATTTTGTTACCATGCATTTTGCAAATTAATCCAGTTCAGGGTGTCATGGAAGTGAAGCCTCGTCTGGCAGCATTGGGTGCTGCATTGTACACTCACACTCTAGGGCCAGTTTAGAGTTGTCAGTTAAATGAACCTGTAAATAAGACCAAAGACATATGTAATTTAGCATTTTTCCATTAAAGAAACATATGACAATCAGTTTGTGCATGAATACTCACACCGATCTAGAAAAAATAATGAATTAAGTTCATAATGTTTAAATATTTCTATGACAGTGTTTTTAGTTATATGGGATTATTCAAAAAAGGAGCATGTTTAGACATATGGGTCACTTGTTTATGAAAGACTTTGAATCTTGGTTTCATTCAGAGAGTTTATTTTCAATCTATGTAAAAACAAAA
The DNA here is from genome assembly GCA_026402145.1 of Polypterus bichir lapradei. Lineage (NCBI taxonomy): Eukaryota > Metazoa > Chordata > Cladistia > Polypteriformes > Polypteridae > Polypterus > Polypterus bichir. The sequence continues at coordinate 59,096,846 of JANRMT010062792.1, forward strand.
ATATTTAAGCAAAGTATTAATCTCTCTGTTTTTTCTTACACTTTCATCATTTGAACTGACATGTGAATACCAGCTGCTGTCTCAAACACATTTTATCTAGCTTACTTTGTAAACAGCTATGCAGTATGTGTGATAGTTTGAAAAGAAAAAAAAAACGGCCTCTTAGTCGTTATAATGATTGTGGTGGCTAAAATGTAGATGTGCAGTAACTTTGCATGTAAACAATTAAACTCTGCATTGATTTTCTTTGCGTATAGCATGCATAGCATTGGCAAGCTTGGAGAGTCAGGACCATGCAGCTAGCAATAGCTTAATTACATTTAGAATTTTAAGAATGTCAGTATCTGTTGCCGGAATTTGTTTCAGGAATTTCCAAGTAAGCATTCATATGCTCCTAGTAACTTAGGCCAGTAGCATCTGTCTTCAAGCAGGGCAGGAGTCTCTAAAGAACTTAATTATACTAGGGGGCTCCACCCCCCTGCTCGCTTCGCTCACCCACCCCCAGGTTTGGTTAACCAGATATACAATTTGATGAGATTGTTATTTTCATGGAAATTGTTACATACTCTTTTGATTCTATGTTGCATCGCTTCTTTGTGATCATAAATATACACCTGACCGAATTGTCGTTTCTTCGAAATTAAACTTTAGCTTTAATTGTTGCGTGACCACAGATTCTCATAGCATAGGGTCCATTATTGTGTAAATCTATGTTTGGAGCAATGAATGATGCGAATGCGAAAAGATTATTGTAGACTCGGATATTTTGCCTGTAGTGTTTGTGGATTTTACTTTCACCAAACAACAAATTTTTTAATTCCCGCGGATAGGCCTCTTCATTGGGAGGCAACACTACTTTTCCCTGATGGAAACACGAATTAGACGATCTACAAGTCTCCGACTTAAACTTTAAAGCCGTACAATATCTACATGCTTCGGACATATCACCTATGTCCATATATTCGATTTCTTTTTGCTGTTCTGTTATTTCACCGAGTAATAATTTCTGTTTGTTTGTGCTAATGCGATCTTTACTTACTTTTTTTTGAGACTTTAGAATTTTACTACTTTCATATTCTTTAACTTGCTCTGCATGTGTATCCCAACTTTTTTTTGAGCCCTTCGAATTTCACTGCTTTCATAATCTATAACCTGCTCTTCATGTGTATCATGCCAACGTTTTTGAACCTCTTTATCAAGTCTTTTATTTCTGACCTCGATTGGATTGGACCTACGAGGTTTTCAATTCCACTTGGTCCGGGCTGCCTAAAGCATTCCAACAACTGAGATGTTAGATATCCGTGATCTTGTTTTAAAGTCTGGTCTCGCGGGATGTCAAAGTGTCTTTCTGAGAAGGTCACGTCTCGACCCAAGATTTTTTTATATAATAGAGAGATATTAAACTCTTAACTGAGCTGTCAGGAGAGTTTCAGACCATCAAAAATTTTTGGACCTCCAACTGATATTCTGTCATATTTTAGACAACCTTCTTTGAAGTATGCTACAGCTTTCAAGTGTTTTGCAGATGTCTAGTTGGCAGAGCAGCCTGAGGTTGATTGTGAGAATGGATGGATGGAAGATTTCTTCTGTAAAGCCCTACTTATGTGTTCTGCTATGTTGCTGTATTAGACTTGCTTCCTGAGGACTGAAATTACCCTGTCCTACCTGAAGATGTGTTGTATTTGAACATTTGAAATAAAGTTTTGGAGTTCAAGCACTCAAAAAATGTGTAATTTGAAGTCTATTGAGCACAATGGAACCAAGAACAGGCACATGTCACATGTTCATTCATTCATTCATAACAGTGTTGAGAATCCATTAAGAAGGCTAAGAGATTGTCAGATTATATATCATGATGTGTAGAGAACAAGTCCAAGGAAGTTATGTTCAAGCTTTATAATGCAGTGGTGTCTCACTTAGGGTACTGTGTGCAGTTTCTCTCTCCATATTACAAAAAAGATATAGCAGCACTAGAGAAAATCCAGAGAAAAGCAACTAGGCTGATTCCAGGACTAAGAGGTATGAGCTATGAGGAGAGACAGAAGAATAGGAACCTTTTCAGTTTAAGCACACAGAGATTAAGAAGTGACAAGATTTAAATGTTTAAACTTATGACAGATATTAGTACAGTGGATACAAGATGCCACTTTAAATTGAGTTCAACAAGAACATGGGGACACTGTTGGAAACCTGTCAAGGACAGATTTCACACAAGCATTAGAACATTTTTCTTCACACAGAGGACCTTAAACACATGAAATAAATTTCCAAGTAGCAGGGTAGGCAGTAGGTCTTTCGGAATCTTTAAATCTCGAGTTGATGTTATTTTGAAGAAATTAGTTGGAAATGATTGGCAGGCTTTGTTGAGCTAGATGGCATGTTCTAATCGAAATGTTTCTCCTGTTCTAATGAAACACCTTGAAAGAAGCCAAGCTTCAAAGCTAGCGAAATCTCTTGGTATTTCTTTAGCTTCTTCCTCTCTGCTGTATAACAGCCATGCTGGTAGGCATTTTGTGCAATGGAAAGGTTTAAAATCAAATCTGATGAACTTCAGTGATGTCATGTTCTACTTCTGTTACTAACGTAATTTTCATTGATTTAATTATGACCATGTTAATTATTTGTGCAATTTCTTTATAACTATTTATGATGGCACACTTGTATGTATGATATTTCTGTACTCCTGTGATTCATGCTGGAAGATGTTTATATGATTGGGTAATAGGCATTATCTGCATGTAACAAAAATTGGAAAGATATGTGCATACAGTATCTATATGAGTGGTTTAATCATTAGAGCACACTTTACAAAAATGTTACAAAAGACTTTGTTTTCTGTAAGGAATTATAAGCGTACAGATATAGTTGCTTTGCAGTGTGATGCCAAATTAAGTATCACATTTGAACAAGTGAGAATCCCACATCCTGACTAATGTTGTTTTAAATTTGGTGTAATTATCACACTTATGCTAAGCCACTAGGAAGTCCTTCTCAGTTCTTGTGATAAAGCAAAATTGGTTCTTCCACACCAGGCGAGCTCAGACCAGTAAATCTAATGTTTCACATGCAGCTACCTCTGTCACTAACAGATGGCTCCCTTGGTTTCCATGGAGTTAATTAAAACCTTCAGACAAGCATTGCTGACGACATTTAAAAAAGGAAACGGAAATGAGGGGCTGCCACCCAGATATGCTCATTAACTGCAGTGTAAGTATATGGCTCATTCCTAGGCTTGTTAGAGTTGAAGGATGTCTGGTCCTGGGAAGAGCTCTGTGAGTGAGTCAGGCTTTTTGAGAATGGCAAATTGTTCCTTTTTAAAAGTGTTTGTTGTATCACATGTTAAAAGTTAATAAGGTGTACTGTAACTGGACATTATGTCTGCTTAGTTTTAGTTTAAGAAGCATGTTGTTTTCAAGGGGTTGTGGGTATGGCATATGGTGAGTGGGCCCTAATGTTTTTTATATCTTCAAATTTCATTCAACAAAAGTATCTGCAGTGCTGTTCATGGTAAACCAAAAACAGTGGCCTTAAAAAGTATTTTCAGTGGAGCCAGCAAACAAAGCATGTAGAACATTTGACATATGATTTTAGGCAGTTAACTTCTAGTTCCATTGGAAAATTGTATATTAATACAATTATTATATATATATGCATAGTTGTGTAACTTTTAAAACATTTGTTTTTAGCTTTTGTACACCTTATTATATTTAGCATCATGACATTCAAAGACAATAGTTTGCTTGTATTATACACTACATAATACTGTGAATATGAACAGCACAGTAAGAGCATTAGGCTAGAAAACTAAGTGTTAGTATGCTGACATACCTGCTGGCGTTCCTGTCTCACAGCACTTGAAATCTGCTTTGATTCCTGGCTGAGCTCTGCGTGGGTTTTGCATGTTTTCCCTGTGGTTATATATGTTTAAGCTTTTTGACAAAGACTTAATTTTGCTCCTGTCAGATTTGAAAAGTTGTGTGGTATGAGGAAGTGTTCAATGTTTGGCTAGCGTCTTCTCCAGGGCTGATTAAAGATATGTACACAGTGATGAGCTATTGTCCTGTTTAAGTATTGTTTCTGGCCAAAAGCCTTTTTTGGGATATACAGTAGTTTAACTTCCTGTGACCTTGTGTTGGATATAGCATCCTCGGAAGTTAGATATATAATTAAAAATGTCATGTTTGATAATGCGGTACAGAAAGGGAATGTCTGGCTGGTATTGAAATGCTTCATACAGATGATCAGCACTTTGTACAGCTTGTATAGAGTGGTCCAGATCTAATTATGCAATTTTCATTACACTATAACTTATTAAAAATCACCCGAAAAATCCCGGACCATCGAGAAGTGTGCGAACTGACGACACAAAGTCATCCAGAAGATCTGGATCTGCATGATTAGATCTGGACCACCCTGTATATTCCTCTAACAAAGCCAAACAAGCCTCTGCAGTAGTGCAATGCAGTTTTACCACGGGAGAAAAGATTACCCGAGGCGCTAAGAGATGGAACAAAAGGAAAATAAGTGATAGTGTACCCAGTATAATGACAAGTGGGTTATTTCAGATGATAAAGAGCAGCTTGAGATCCACAACTTCACGGTGATACTGCTAGTCAGGCAGACATTAGTCACCAGTCATGGTTGTGTTCCAAATAGTAAGAATTGAAAGTTAAGCCATGGCAGTTTGTTTTAACGAAAATATGCTATTTTTTTAGTTTTGTCTTATAAATGCAGTTTTGCGTGTCTGATTAGGCTGCTTTGTGACACAATAGGTGAATTGTGCTTTAAATAACTTACATGAATAAAACTACAATACCTCCCCAAAATAAATGAAAACCAATAAGTACTAAGATTAGTATTCTGATTGCCTTTTTTTTTAAGACAGGTGTTGGGTTGCTGTCTCAGATGGTTTTGTCACTGCTCTATGAGACTACTTTCCATGTGGGCTGCAAGAATGTTATCTGGAGAGTCAACGTGTAAATCTTCTGCCCACTGACGCAGAAAACGTGCCTGGTTGTGATTTGTTTTTCAAGTTGAAGGAGGGTTAGTAGCTCCAACACAGCTGGACACAATGCCCTGGGAAATTGCTCACTGGTTGAGGGTTTGTTTCAGGATAACACTGCCTCAAGGTGTTTCCTGTTGCTGATTTGCTTATAATACATATTGTGAAGCATAATTGTAGAATGGGGGAGGGTTTCGTGCTGTTAGAATTATTGCTGTAATTCTTGTTCATAGCTTTCTGATTTTTACTCGGAGGTGTGAGCACTTATTGGTTGTTTGCTTTTTAAGGAAAAGAAACTTTAATGCAGGACGTTTTACTTCTGTATAACTTACGTTAATACTTTTGTGGCATGAATTTGTTGCATTAATGCTTACTGAATAAGATGGGTGAATCATCAGCCGTCGTGATTCTAGCACTTGGGAAAAATTGAGTTTTAATATACTGTGTTCAGAGCAGGATTGTCATCTTTGTCCATAAAACACGCACACGCATACATAAACTGACTCATAGCTTAAAATTAAAACAAGGAGAAGAGTGTACTGTTGTGCATTACACACTTTAGAGAACCACATTATTAATTAAACTGGATGCCTTTCGTGCTCAACTGAATCCTGCTGATTTTATATGCAACTATACAAGTCCAGTTTCTCATATTTGGCTGAGTAAAGTTGATTTTCAACTGTAGGTTTTGCAAGACTAGACAGACATCAAATACTTAAGATTGAAACGGTTGTGTTTTGAAATGGAAGAAATGGTCAAGATATTACATACATGGAAAAATGTTTTAGCTACTTCAAGCTTTTAGTCTCGAAATCACTATAAGGGTATATGCATTGTGATGCACAGCAGTGGCTTTCTTGTACGTTTGTCCACCCAGGGTTAACTCTGTCCATGCACTTACTACTGAAAAATGCTACTTGTCTCAAGGATGGGTAACTTAGATAATGAAAATAATTCCTGTATTTTAATATTTGTATTAATTTCATTACCTGTATATTAAAGGGATTGATTTTTTACATGAGTTTCTTAAAAAATTCCTTTCATTTTTGAATCCTGTGATCTTTCTTTGTTTTTTGGTTGTCACTGCCAACTCTTAATTACTTAAAAAGTGCTTTGAAATGGGATTTAGAGGGTTAGGGGTAGGGTCCTTCTAAATGTTTTATGAAATCAGCTTGTTGATGAATACACACAGTTATAAACAGAAATAAATTAGATGGGAGGACTGCTGGTTTCTTTGTCCTTTTCGCCTTATTGCTAATAAGGAGTAACTAAAACAATGTTTGTCATGGCGGTGGGTCTAGTTTCTATATTTGACTAAGGTTATGCCAATTTTTAAATAAGTATTTTATTAGAAAAATGTGAATATGACTGCGACCATTTTTTGCCACATGTATTTGTTAATATATTTTAGTATATACCATATACAGACCACCTTGTTATTAGCAAGTCTTGGGCGCAATTATTAGCAGTTTAGCCTGTGCCTCCTTGATAGTACTTGAGGGAGCTGTTAAGGCATCAGGCTCAATGTCATTCTGAATGAGATTTTTTTTTTTGAAGTTATTACATATGTTATAACATTGGCCGATCACAATATCATTGCAGTTTGTGCAGATTGTTAGGCATCTATATTGTGATTTTTCTCATGGCTGTACGTCCATGTAATTTGAAAGTTATTCATTGAGTGTTCTTTGTTCAGCTTTCTTTATGTTCAGTTTTAGTTTATTTTTAAATAGTGCTCTTTCTCTTTCTGTTTATCAGCGGAATTTTTGTACAAAACATTTAATAAAAATACAAATTACAATGAAATATGTATATGCAAATATATATTTCTCTGCCAACTTTAATTATTGTGCATATTTGTATTTCAAAATTTTAGGTTTCCTGTGAAAGAGGTGCTTAATGGAAAAGATGAAAAAGTTTAAAAGGAGGCTTTCGCTCACGCTGCGTGGAAGTCAGACCATCGATGAATCCTTGTCAGAGCTAGCAGAGCAGATGACAATTGAAGAAAACAACAGCACGGATAACGGTGAGCCTTTATACTAATGGATTTTGATTTTCAAACGCTAGAAGGTTGAGGATTTATGTTGGCATCTGATAGTAATTTTATTGACCAAATATATTTGCTTATGATTATTTTTCTTTGTTGGCACCCATTCTGTAAAAAAATCATCTGAAACAATCAGTCATCTAGCTCTGTAACCTAACAGTTATTATTAACAGATTTGAGATATACTGACAAGTTAAACCAGTTACCAAACAAAATAGTGACCAAAAAATCTGTTTTCCTCAAAGTAGCCATTATCCAGTGTTATTTGTCAAGCTGATGCCCATGAGTACAGTCCTTTTTGTTTTTTTCTCCTTGACTTGAGTAATCATTAGACTATTAGCTGCATTTCAACATGTATTCTCAAATAGTCCCTGAGGAGACTCTGTGTTCAGCAATTAATTTATAATCTGCTACAGAGATGTGCTAGATGATAGAGTATGATGTATTATTCTGTATCAAAGATTGTTTTTTTATGTGCAAGTGATGTGAAGAAGGAATTTCAATATCTACTCCACAAGGCTTTTGTCCCACACTGCTAAAGCAGCCTAAATAAAAGAATTGTAATAATGCTATGACAGCACAGAATTAATCTATCCATTTTCGATTACAAATCTCAAATTCCAAAAGCAATGAAACTGTATTTTCATGAAATCCCAATGAAAAATCCAAAATATTAATGTGCATCAAGCAGAAAAATTGTTTATGCTGTACTGAAATTGTTAAAATGCTGTTTCTATATTTTTTTCAGAAAATAATCATATAACCTAAATCCATATAAAAACTCTGGGACAAATCTTTCACAGCTAAGTCTCCAAAATGAATTTAGTAGATGACAGAATAGTGAATTCCTGATGTTTGATAAATTTATATCGTGACGTTCAGCTGATGAGGAACTATCTAAATGCTGGATTTTCAATCCAAGTGTGCCATTTCACGGTTTTCTTTTCAAAACAGGTGCATTGTAGCATAAGTGTAATATGATTGTTTAGTACAGCACTACTTTATTGTTCTTTCCAAATCACAAAAGGCCTTCATAGGAAGCAGTTGGACTGTGAGTTATGTCAAAATTTTAACTGTTTTTGTGTGCAGCACGTTTTATTAATAAATTAATTCTCAGCTTCTCTTTTCAAAGCCAGCGGCCATACCATATGCATTTCAGACTGGGTCATCCACCTGAAGCTAAGCATGTTTGGGCCTGGCAAGTATTTGGATGGGAAACCATGTAGGAAAAGCTTGGGTTGCTGCTGGAAGAGTTGTTGGTGAGGTTAGCGGGGGCTGCTTACCCTGTGGTCTGAATGTGGATCCCAATACCCCAGGGCAGTGATGAGGGCATGGTGGTGTAAATATGTTGCTGTCCGTCAGATGCGATGTAAAATCATAGTCCTGACTCTCTGTGGTCATTAAAGATCCCTGGGCATCTTTTGGAAAGAGTAGGGCTAATCCTGATGTCCTGACTAAATTACCTATCATAGCCTAGTCCATTCTGCCCCCTAATCTTGCCCTGTCTCTAATAGGCTATCCCTCTCTCTACTTCACTACCTAACAGCTAATGTGTAGTAAGCGTACTGGCACAATAAAGGCTGCCGTCACATCATCCAGGTTGGTACTACACATTGGTGGTGGCTGAAGTGGCTCCCCACTGTTTAAGCGTTTTGAGTGGTGAGAAATGCACTATGTAAATGTAATCTTATGACAGCAATTAATGAGACTTTTTGATAGGCTCCTGCTTTGCTTTTAATTATTTTTTTCCACTTTAGACTAAGATTCCTGGCTGTTAGACTTGGATCAGTGCGTGAAATGCACTCATTTAAAACAATTAATTGGTGCAATTATTAATAAATGTATTTTACACAGTGTCAAGAGTAGTACTGGTACCTCATCTAGATTTGGTTCTTGCCTTAAGAAGATAATGTTTGGCGATGAACTTAAAAGGTATGAACTTAAAAGATGGAGCAAGATGAGCAATCATAAGACAGAAGCATCTGTTCTATTCATTGAGAGGTCTTCATATTTTGTGAAAATCTGATGTTTTGTTTCTTCATTTTTGCAAGCTTTTTTAATGAATGGTGTCACAGTTGTCCCTTCAGGTAAGAGAAAAGGAATTAGGCTGTGACACCAGGCTTGCTTGGATGCTGTTAGCCAAGTTCAAAAGCATTAAAAAGACAGTTTGGCGCTACAACTGATCTTGCAGCTGGTGATGCCAGTAGCGATCTGAGCCTAATGCTGATTGATTTAAGAAGACTGAATGATGTTGAAAAATGTATCTGATTTCTCTGGTGACAAGGGTGGGAGTTACTTTAGCCATAAGTCTGACAGCTAGAAAAACACCAAACATGCAGGTGTATGCCAACAACAACAACAACAACATTTATTTATATAGCACATTTTCATACAAACAGTAGCTCAAAGTGCTTTATATAATAAAGAATAGAAAAATAAAAGACACAATAAGAAAACAAAATAAATCAGCATTAATTAACATCGAATAAGAGTAAGGTCCAATGGCCGGGGGGGACAGAAAAAACAAAAAAAAAAAACTCCAGACGGCTGGAGAAAAAAAAATAAAATCTGTAGGGATTCCAGACCATGAGACCGCCCAGTCCCCTCTGGGCATAATATGCCAGATACTATCCTACTACTACTACAGAGACACAAGACTAGAGTTCCTTCTAGAGGCTTCTGGTATCATCATACCACTTAACCTTTGGTTGCTCTTACAGGACCAAGGTTGCTAAACTGCCTACAAACTGCTTACCTTAAAGAGGCAAAATGGCCAGTGCCATCTAATGCACTTCAGATTCCTCACTGCTCTGTTTCCACCTTTCAAATACAACATGGTTCCATTTGCAATTTCCTAATTAGTTTTATTTCAATTTTGGCATGATTGCTACTTTCCTTTTATTTGGAAACATTTCTTATCTTTACCTATCTTGGGTGTCATTGCCCAAGAGATGCGCGCACACAACACCAAGTCTGATTGTTTCAAAAAACAGAGACTGACTTGGACTTGTTTCAGACAAGAGCATTCGTGAGATCTTTGGTGACAAGTTGGTTTAGAATTGGCACAGGCTTGTGACTTTGATTTTTGGTCTGATTTATGAGACTGTTGAGAAGCCAGCTTTACCAGCCTGTGCTTGTTAGAAGACTGTTCTCTTGATCTGTCACTGTGGTGCAACAACTGCAGCTTTTTTTTGTTTCAAACAAATGTGGACACTGCAGTCACTGTTCTGCTTGATTAAAAATGCCCTCTCTTCTCAGACTTTGCATATTCCAAATAAAAATATTAGATTTTAAAATATTTTGAGCTAATTGGATATGAAATACAGTGTAGTGTCCAATTATTTGATCATAAACTGTTTTTTTAATTTATGTATTATTCCATAGCTTTGTCACCTATTCAGATTTGAATTAGAAGTTACAAAGACTGCAGTGGGAAGTTTTTGTATGTTATGATGCAATGCCTAAAAAGCTTTTTTTTAATGTTAGCTTCCTGTTTTCAGTTTGGCAAATTAAAAGAAAAAAGTCAAGCTGTTTGTTTGTCCATAATCCTTTTTTCTAATAAAAGATAAATTATGTGCTTCCTGGTTTTTAAATTTGCATTTGAAAAAAGTGAAAGGGATAATGTCCTCCTATTTTGTCAAGTGACCGACACAGACTTGGTACTTCATTTGTCCCTGAGTAGTACTATCATTTTTGGACAGAGGAAAATATTTATAAATCATGATAGACAGTAGTAACTCAATTATTTGGAAGTGCTGCATAGAGCAGGTACCCCTATGTTTTTTTTTAAAAACTAAACTCTTTGTTAAAGTTGAGTTTATGCAGTTTCACTATGTGCCAACGTGAGGGAGGTGTTTTGCCCAGTTTTGTTTTTGTGGCCTATTTCTTGGTATAAACTGCCATTCAAAAGTGTTACTGCTACGTCATTAGAAGTAAATTCAATGTTGAGTAGTCTATGAAAGAGTGACGTTACTTCAGTGCAGCACAACACACTTCATGATGCTGAGCTTATTATTTTAATGTAATGCCAGCTGAAAATCACACTTGAAATAATGTGTCCTAATTTCATTCTATAATGTTGTATCACTATTCTTTGATTATTGCACATAAAAGTGCAATATGATCATTTAAAAAGATACATACTTTTAGTTTCACACATCACGCTATAAAAATACTCATTATATTATTAACTGTTAAGAACTTTTGCATTTGTTATGTAGTTTCTGTAATTTAAAGTATGATGTTTTTGGGAATTAAAGCTGAATACTCACCAACACATTTTGATGTCATGTGATGTACACACTCTACCCAGGGACTGGTGGGATTCTTCTCCTTGATTTAGCCTAAAGTAAATTTGCTGGTGTACAGTATAGTTGTGACAACTGATCCATCAGAGAACTGGCAAATTTGGAGTGGGACTGATGAAATTCTAGTTAAGGCCTGGTCTGGCACTTAGTCTTACTATTATTTGGATATAGACTGTGAGTTGGTCTTCACTCACCCCTTAGATGTGGTCCTTTCTCTATCTTGATTAGATTCAGTCTGGGATTGGAAAAGGTGGTCTCGACTACAGCATTAATCAGAATATACAAGAAGTAAATACAAATAATTTGTTGAAATATAAATAATATTAGTATTATATTTATGCATTCTGACTGATGTTGCCAACCTTTTGAATCTAAATCATGGCACTAATGTGGCATACTGTGGCAGGGCTGACATTTCATCAGTGTAGGCCCAGCTGTGAGATTTCATCTGTCAGGCATGTTAAGATATAAAAGTGACATCTTTGTGTAGAACAGAGTAACTGTGCTTGTGCAGTACACCTCAGAATTGGCCCCTACAAGGGAAGTTTACAACGCAAATAAGGTGCACCTTTGAGAACAGGGCATTTCTTAGATGATCAGCATATGGTGATGTTTGCAGTAATATCTGGCCTTTCTTTAACAAGGTCCGTCCTGGGTGTGACGTTAATCTGCATCCATCCCTGCATGTAGGCCCTTCTACCTGCAGGGAAAAACTTGGGGGTTGGTGGCAGAATTGGCACTCCGGCCACCATAAAAAAACCTCACACTGTTCTACTCCATCTGAACTAGTGTGGTGCTGAGGTATCACCTGTTGCATGGCTGCACTCGGGTCCTAATCTGGATCCTCAGTTGGTTTGTCATGTGGTGGGTGCGGCAACGCGCTGTATCAGTGTGTGCTCCTAACCTCTCTCTTTAACAAGGTAACAGTTGCCAGTCATGCAAACAATCTTTATTATAGTGTATATGTTCCAGGCAACCTTTGCTTTGTGCATGTACTATCTTGAGTTTATGCCCAATGTACTTGTAGCACACATTCTGTGCTTCTGAAAGGGTGCAGTAGGTGTAGAACTATTATTTCATTATAACTCACAGTAGCCCGGGGCTCATTTGAACTTTCATCTGGTGAAGTCGGAAGGAGGTCACACATCTGGAGTCTGGAGGAGCAATTAAAGACAACACATAATTACACTGTTGATGCAGGATCCAGGAAACACTTCATGATGAAAGAAAACATCACATAAAAGGGTGATGAACTTCACCAATATGCTTGGCGAGTAAAGCACAGTAAGCTGGCAGCAGCCTTCTGGAGCTGCACTTGAGTCACTCCAGACGTCTGAGAGAACAGTCTCTTCCAAGTCCAAACTGCCGTATTGAATGCCAGCTCCTCTTAGATGTTTTGGTCACAGATATTCTGTTAATGATATAAGTGTAATGTAACTGTATTTAATTTAAAAAGCAGTATAATAATAATTTGCTTTTGAATCTTAGTTTCAGACAGACACTGTTGGTAAAGAAAGTTAAGTAATAATATTTTTTCAGTGATTCAATAGGAGTTTACTTGTATATTTGGAAATGGGATACTTTCATGATATTAGGGTTGAAAAGCTGAACAAAATCAATTTGTTGTAGGTTTATTAGTTTCAGTCTGTTGGTAGTGTTAATTATAATGCCATCTATTACATCTTTTTTTCCTTGAAACATCAACAGTTTATTTTAGGGGCAGCATATTCAGTGATAATCAGAAATTCTTCAGCTGTTATGGAGGCAGCAGTAACCTGATGTTGAAGGGTTTAAACAGAACGGTAGCAGCAGCACAAGGGATACGGTCCTGAGCTAAAATACTGTTGTTGCTAAGGCAACCTGTTTTGCTGCTGCATATAAGTGGCTAATCATCTTATTTGCAAGGTAAAGAGAGCCAAGAGAATATACAGGGCTACCCTGTATGCTAGGTTTATTAAAGTTTCAAGGAGATATCTGTCATGCATGTTATTGATTTTTGGTATAAGCCTAAGTAGATGTGATTGTTTCCCTGGCAATATAATGCCAGCAGTTGTATTTCTAAATTCCTTCTGTTTTCTTGGCTCTCTGAAGCAATATTTGTTAGAGCATAGACCCCAAGCTTCTGCGGTTATGTGGTGAACAAATGTTAAACATTAGATGGAAATGAGAGTATTTTATGTCAGGTCTGACTGTTAGTAACATGGCACAAGTCTCAGTAAATGCTAGAGAGCATGTCTCTTTCAGTAAGAGTAGCAACTGTGACCTTCAGCAGGCAGCGATATTTGGAAATCGCCAGTTTGTTGTACTCTACAAGGTAGCAGAAAGAATAATGAAGAAAATTGTCTAACGAAAGCAAGGGTCAAAACCTGGAGATTGAGAACATGTACTAATTAACCCCATAATGCCAAGCAAAATCAGGGTCAAAAAGGAAGGGCAAGGTCTGATATCACTAGATCAAAAGGAACAAAGATTCAAATAATGCAGTGCAAGAGGATATTTTAATCTGCAAACTCGGAGAGTGCATGGCATTTAAGAATGACTCTTTAACCCTTGTGTCGTTAACCCCTATGACCCTGCTTGTGAATACACAGACAGCGTCCTACCAGCCCTTATATTTGACATGTTCTTCCTGCATCTCTAATGACTGAAGTAGCATATCTATTGTAAGTCCACTGTGCTTGAAGCTGAATTAGTTTTGATAAGGGCTCAACCAACAAAGAAATAAGAGTCAAGAAAATGGAAAAAAGTCATTAAACCCAGTACCAGCCAAATGAAGTCCATATACAGTACACCCCCAAAATTCACAGGGATTACGTTCCTACAGCACCCGTGAAAAAACGCGAATTTTGGATGTGGTTAAAAAAATGCCTATTTTCATAGTTTAAACCCTAAATATGCCCCTAAACACTTTAATTTAATTTCAAACTCAGCTTAATACATTACCTAAAAATAACGAATGTAAAGGTGTTTTATCTTGGTAGAGTAATATATTTTGCTCTACTTTCCCCTATTGTATTATTAATATGTAGCCTTAGAATGCCTAATCTCACAGACTTACCACTGTTTATAAGGTATTATTGTATATGCCTTATCCCCAACTTCCCTTCTATATCTATAACCTCAGGCAATTAGATGTAGTAAAAAGACAAGCAGGAGTTAAGTTACACATAAAATAATGTATTACTGATAATATTCATAAATAATAACAAAATGCAAAGTACATTTGAATATTGGCAACCATACAACCTGATAAAATGGTGATGTGTAACTCAGGTGGCACACAGACTTGTAGTTACTTCAAATGTCTCTAGTTAAGGCATCATTGGTGCTCAACTTTCAGCCACATGTCTGTTCAAAATGGCTGAAGCTGTACTCTTCATTGTGTTGTCTTCAGTTCATAGTGTGATGGCCTTCTTCAGTTGTTAGCAAGAGAAAGATACTTCTACATCATCATATGTTGGTTAAAGTGAGAGAATGTGGTTGAGCAAGCAAATTTATAGGTTTTCTGTTCAACCCCTACAGCCAATCCAGACAGCCATATCTCAGACCAATGGGGGAAATACACACGTGGACAAAATTGTTGGTACCCTTCAGTCAATGAAAGAAAAACTCAAAATGGTCACAGAAATAACTTTAATCTGACAAAAGTAATAATAAATAAAAATTCTATGAAATTTAACTAATAAAAGTCAGACATTGCTTTTCAACCATGCTTCAACAGAATTAATAAAAAAAAAAACCTCATGAAACAGGCCTGGACAAAAATGATGGTACCCCTAGAAAAGACTGAAAATAATGTGACCAAAGGGACATGTTAATCCAAGGTGTGTCCACTAATTAGCATCACAGGTGTCTACAATCTTGTAATCAGTCAGTGGACCTATATATAGGGCTCAATGTAGTCACTGTGTTGTTTGGTGACATGGTGTGTACCACACTCAACATGGACCAGAGGAAGCGAAGGAAAGAGTTGTCTCAGGAGATTAGAAAGAAAATTATAGACAAGCATGTCAAAGGTAAAGGCTATAAGACCATCTCGAAGCAGCTTGATGTTCCTGTGACTACAGTTGCACATATTATTCAGAAATTTAAGATCCATGGGACTGTAGCCAACCTCCCTGGACGTGGCCGCAGGAGGAAAATTGATGACAAATCAAAGAGACGGATAATACGAATGGTAACAAAAGAGCCCAGAAAAACTTCTAAAGAGATCCAAGGTGAACTTCAAGCTCAAGGAACATCAGTGTCAGATCGCACCATCCGTCGTTGTTTGAGCCAAAGTGGACTTCATGGGAGACGACCAAGGAGGACACCATTGTTGAAAACAAATCATAAAAAAGCCAGACTGGAATTTGCCAAACTACATGTGGACAAGCCACAAAGATTCTGGGAGAATGTCCTATGGACAGATGAGACAAAAATTGAACTTTTTGCCAAGGCACATCAGCTCTATGTTCACAGACGGAAAAATGAAGCATATCAAGAAAAGAACACTGTCCCTTCTGTGAAACATGGAGGAGGCTCTGTTATGTTCTGGGGCTGCTTTGCTGCATCTGGCACAGGGTGTCTTGAATCTGTGCAGGGTACAATGAAATCTCAAGACTATCAAGGGATTCTAGAGAGAAATGTGCTGGCCAGTGTCAGAAAGCTTGGTCTCAGTCGCAGGTCATGGGTCTTACAACAGGACAATGACCCAAAACACACAGCTAAAAACACCCAAGAATAGCTAAGAGGAAAACATTGGACTATTCTAAAGTGGCCTTCTATGAGCCCTGACCTCAATCCTATTGAGCATCTTTGGAAAGAGCTGAAACATGCCGTCTGGAAAAGGCACCCTTCAAACCTGAGACAACTGGAGCAGTTTGCTCATGAGGAGTGGGCCAAAATACCTGCTGAGAAGTGCAGAAGTCTCATTGACAGTTACAGGAATCGTTTGATTGCAGTGATTGCCTCAAAAGGTTGTGCGACAAAATATTAAGTTAGGGGTACCATCATTTTTGTCCAGGCCTGTTTCATGAGTTTATTTTTTTAAATAATTCTGTTGAAGCATGGTTGAAAATCAATGTCTGACTTTCATTGGTTAAATTTCATAGAATTTTTATT
Source organism: Polypterus bichir lapradei (assembly GCA_026402145.1). Taxonomy (NCBI): domain Eukaryota; kingdom Metazoa; phylum Chordata; class Cladistia; order Polypteriformes; family Polypteridae; genus Polypterus; species Polypterus bichir. The sequence continues at coordinate 59,113,305 of JANRMT010062792.1, forward strand.
TATTATTACTTTTGTCAGATTAAAGTTATTTCTGTGACCATTGTGAGTTTTTCTTTCATTGACTGAAGGGTACCAACAATTTTGTCCACGTGTGTAGTACATCTTAACACCTGCAACCCCCCAAGACCATATGTTACTGGCTTCCTTGCAGGGGGGGCTGAAAGACTTTAGCAGAGAAATACTCATCACCAAAGTCACACTAAATTACATTGCCTAAATTACAAATAAAGACATACAAAACATTTATCAAGTTATATGCAAAATCTTACATCACAACAAAAGGTAAATCCGTATACTGTACTGCTATGTCTCCCGCTGTGCTAGAATGTAAAATATCAATGTTACCGCTATATGTACTCTAATTCATGCAAGCGCATTTTCATTGCCAGAAGCCTTAGATGGTGCAGCTCGTTTCAGCAGCATCTTGGGGCTTTAACCCTTAAACCGCCACATACTTGGGGGTTAATGCATCCCTGGACGGCAAATACTTTTTTGCTGCACTTTAAGTAAATGTCACAATTAACAAAGAAAAAGTGAAATTTTAATGGAACACATTTTTTTTCATGCAAAGAGCATCACAATCACTGCAACCCTGATCATTTTAAACACTGCTAATGAACTGTAAAAACTATTCAAAGAACTACTGGAACAATATGTACAAAGGGCAACTGACGCCATGGACGAAACTCAGTAAATCACTGAGGCAACTGTGCTTGAACTGGCTGCACGCAAGCACACAGAGGTAAATGCTCATGACAGCAGGTTAGTCTAATGCAATGGCTTAATCCCAGGGACAGTGAGGCTGCAATACTGCAGGGTATTGGGTCACAGAATTGCACAGAGACACAGGAGATTGTAGAGACAGGAACTTTATTCAGACGCTTCAAACAAACATGTCTCTTTCAGAAGTTAAAGGAGCTCAGTATGCAGTTAGTTATCGATTAAAGAATAGACGAAATGTCTGGGGGAGGAGAGAGAAACAAAGAAATCAGCCAAAAAGGACAGATGCTGTTCAGGCCTTTAAGTAAGTATAGCGTTGTATGAGAAGCCGCAATCGAGAAGATTGTGATTTATTTATTTTTATGGTGGAGATTCCAGGGACGCACCCAGCCTTGACCTGCGCACACACTCACAAACAGAGACTTAAACAAAGCAAACCGGTAATCAAAGAGCAAATAAAGCATGTAATGAAAACAAATGAAATAAGAAAACAACGATACCACCCCTGTTCTACTTACAGCGATTACACATTAAATACAACAAAGCACAAACAAAACACACACAGTAAATCATAAAAAAGTTAATGAAAAATGGCAACGGATGAAATGTAATGATGAAAATAGATAGTCCAGAGATCCACACATTGAATGGGAATGTAAAGATAGTCCTACCGGTAGTTCCTGAAATGGTGAAGACGGGTGGACGGGTTCAGGAACACTCCTTTCTTTGCAGGATAGCAATGAATCCACTTATAGTCCTCATGTACACAGGCAGACTTCAGACAATCCAGACCTCAACCATGAAACGATCCAGGACAAAATGAATAAGTACAGGTAACCCAACAGAAGCCAGACAGAAAAGAACTTGAAACACAAATTACAAAAACTTTTTTTTTTTTTGCTTTTGGTCACCGGTCCCCTTTTTAAAAGCTGCGCTGAAATCCTTTGACCTTAACAGCCCCAGCACCCTCAGCAGAAGACCAATCAGAGCCACTGCTGGGAGTTGGAGTTTCAAATTCTATTGGCTACTTTTACCATCCCAAGTCACGGTTTTCTCTACAGTTGCTTCCTGTTCTCTCTACAGTACAGTATTGCCATGAAAAAAAGCCATAAAAATTGCAGAGGATATTTGCGGTTTATGCTAGCAATTATTAGTTAGGTTCTAAGGAAAAATCCGCGAATGACTGAGGCCGTGAAATCTGAAGCGTGATTTCGCGGGGGTCTACTGTAATGAGTAAATGTAAACGTATTATTTTAGAGAGCTAGTCACTAACATCAAACCAAATGATTTGTTCAGCTAAAAATAATGAATGTCTTTTGGACAACAATAGAATACTGAAGTCTCGGCACACAACCTTCATATCCAACACATCTCATATTTTCTAAACCAGCCTTATCTATTATAGAGTAATGGCTGTGCAAACAGTAATAGGGTCACCTATCAACAACATATACTACATATTTACTTTCAGTAATGGGTGTCAACATTTTTTTTACTCTATATGTTTTGCAGGCATTTAAATTACATTATAGCTTTGTCTTTAGATAATGATACATCTGAAAGTTTGTCACGTTATGCGGCTTTACTCTACTCTATTCAGAAACTATGACCTTATAACACATGGATTGGATTTACAGAGTACTGCATGTATTTTAAATAGAGTTCTGCTATGTCTTTATTGCATTGTTTCTTCCAAATATTGCTCTGGTAATGCCCATTAAAACATTGGGGATATAAATATTGTACATGATGTGTAACATAAAAGAAAGGACATTGATCATCTCCAGAGAATGACTATGCAGCTGCACCGAGTTCTGTTTTTTCTTTCTGCTTTATTGCAGCTGCAATTTAAATCTTTTTTTATATAATTTTTTACAATTGAGAATTCCTTTTGGTTGTTGGTTATTGTTATTTATTATTTGTTAACTTAATATTTTTTTTAATTGTGATATATTATCAATGTTTTTAAAAAATAATTTAACTTTACCAATTGTCTTTTTTGCACTATGCAAAATAGTAATTATCATCATAACCTTTAGGCAATTGATTTAAAAATACAAATGAATTAGCCACAGAAATGTATTTACTTATAAACAGTAAAATACAGTATAATGGAAACGGCCATTTGCCTAAGACAGTGAAATTTTGGGCACAAACTCAGCGAAACTGCGAGAGAAACTTTTAAGTGCCGGGTCTTAGCTGACATTACATACAGCCGTGGACATCACACGAGATGGCACCAGCCTAGCTGGGTACCTTCGATGCAAGAACACCAAGCGGCTCACGTGAACTGACGCAGTGCACAGACAAAAAGCAACAGTTCCAAAGAGTGCTGAACAAAAACCGAATTACACAATTGAGAAGGCAGCAAAAAAATATGAAGCGTCTGATACATACAAGCATATTCATAAGTGCAGCTACTGCGGAAACAAAGCACACGGTGCAAAAAGTGAATGTCCCACTAAAGAAAGAGAGTGTAAAAAAAAAAAACCCGTGCATGCAGTGTGTGATGTCTCAAATAAAGAGGAAGACGAGCTGTTTATTGATGCAGTAAGAAACGAATCGATAAATGAAACCTCTTATCTTTACAACGATTGACAAACACGGAATGTAACTTGAACATAACACATCGTACAAATACGACCCTGATTGAAACAAATAATGGTAATCAAATCCTTGATGACAGCAACACTCAATAACACTCACAAAACAATTACTGTATATTGACAATCATGTTACGTTATTTTTAAAATGTTCCCTTTTCTTTTTCATAACTTCTTTAACACATTACTTCTCTGCTGCGAATATATATATATACCCCGATCTACATACTCTCAAATAGACAAGCCACACACCGTGGCGCAATTGTAGAGGCTTTGCCTCTAGCGCCGACATCCGAAGTACGATTCCCAAGAGGGGATGTACTGAGTATGTACGCGCGCTTCTCGGTTAATTTTAACCTCGCATCTCCTTGGTTTGGGACGTATGAAAAAATATGCGGTTAACGCAGAATCATGTTACGTTATTTTTAAAATCTTTCCTTTTCTTAGCACAAGCACAGCTGAGAAGCTTCGATGCATGTACTCCATAACAAAAAATAACGCATTTAATCACACTTTCAATTCCAAGCAAAGGGGAACTTTTGTCAATGCATGATTTCCTGGTACATCGATTACACTGATGCACACATCACAGCTACAAAAATGTTAGAGTCGGAATGAAGCGTGTTCCAACGACTGATCGGAGGAAAATTTCATTTCAAAAAACTACCCGAGCGAAGCCTTGATAAAAGCATGGTTTTGTGCACACTGAAAAGCAAGCAAAATTAGATGCATTACAGAAAGCGGACTTTGTGGCTCTTACTGAGGATCATTGGACTTCCGTGACCGTTAGTAATTCTAATTACATCTAATTACAAAATGTTCAATGATCACACTGTTTTAGCCTAATGTACAAAATAATTTTGGCTAAGGTTACTCAGAGTTTAAAGATTAAGTTGGTCACATTACCTTTTATGTTTCTGGCTTATTTTTTAAGAAGAAAAACTGCACTTTATGTTGAAATTTTGTTTATTATTATTTAAAGACAATACCATTCTGAAAATGTACTTAAAGTACTTAAACTACCACTTTATTTTTAAGTCTGCCCAATTTTAACCAGGGATGATATTTTTGTTTCTGTTTTGAATTCAAATGCAGTTTAAAAGCATTTTTTTTTTCAGAAATTAAAAGAGCTTGAGTTTACAATATTCATGTCCATGTCTATTATTTGATTCTGTCGCCCACTAAAACCCTTTTAAATTAAAAAGAAACATTTGCGATTTGGGGCAAATTTACGTGTGCGATTACATACGATTAATCAAAATTAATTATTACACAGCCTCTAATTAATTGGATTAATTTTTTTAATCGAGTCCTACCCCTAATATATATATCTTTATATATATATATAGATATACATGTAGATTGGTATATATATGTGTAAATACAGTATATATGTAGATATGTATATGTGTATATATGTATATATATGTGTGTGTGTGTGTGTATATATATAAATGTGTATATTTATGACCTGTAGGGAACTCAGAGCGTCAGCGGGCCATGAATAAGAAAGTTCAACATGGCGGACATTGTGAAAATTAGTGACGTTGGAAAGTTCAATATGGCGGCCGACAGTGGCGTCATACCATCGAAATAAGTACATACGTCGGTTTCGGTTAGCGCAGGGAATCCGCCTACCAAATTTCGTGAAGATGAGGCCATAAATAAGAAAGTTCAACATGGTGGACGTTGTCGACCGTTATCGACCGTTATGACCGTTACGTGTAGAATTTCGAAATGAAACCTGCTTAACTTTTGTACGTAAGCTGTAAGGAATGACCCTGTCAAATTTCAGCCCTCTACCTACACGGGAAGTTGAAGAATTAGTGATGTTTGGAAAATTCAATATGGCGGCCGACAGTGGCGTCATACCACCGAAATAAGTACGTACATCGGTTTCGGTTAGCGCAGGGAAGCCACCTAGCAAATTTCGTGAAGATAGGGTCAGCCTTCTACCTACACGGGAAGATGGAAAATTAGTGACGTTGGAAAGTTCAATATGGTGGCCGACAGTGGCGTCATACCATCGAAATAAGTACATACATCGGTTTCGGATAGCGCAGGGAAGCCGCCTATGAAATTTTGTGAAGATGGTGCCATAAATAAGAAAGTTCAACATGGCGGACGTTGTCGACCGTTATCGACCGTTATGACCGTTACGTGTAGAATTTCGAAATGAAACCTGCTTAACTTTTGTAAGTGAGCTGTAAGGAATAAGCATGCCAAATTTCAGCCTTCTACCTGCACGGGAAGTTGGAGAATTAGTGAGTGAGTCAGTCAGTCAGTCAGTCAGTCAGTGAGGGCTTTGCCTTTTATTAGTATAGATACTAGCAAAATACCCGCGCTTTGCAGCGGCGAAGTACTGCCTTAAAATTTTTATTAAGAAGAAAATTTTACCTTTTTAAACTGAGAGAAAATATGCCAATAATTATTTGTTAAGGATCTCTTTGTATACCATGTTGTCAGTTCGGCCCTCCGGATGTAACATGACCAAGCTGTGCGCTGAGCTTACTCTTGAGCATACAGTAATCTTGTCTCAAATCTCACAGCTTGGATTGCTGCTATCATTATCGGTTTGAGTTTCATGGTTTGTTTCAATTACAACAGTATTTGCAGGATTTGTTGTGTTGAAGTGACATTCGGCATCTGTCAAGCGTTGTAAGCACACAACCGGTTTCATCGATAAAATCACATCCAGCTTTTGAGAGTTTAAACATTCATAAACATCAAAGTGTCCACTACTGAAATCGTCACCTGTGAATCTAAGATGTTTAAGAGGCATTGGCAGTTGTCGAAAGGTGTAAAATATTTGGCCATTTCGGTACACTTGAAAGTGACAACCGAATAATTCAGCGGCAGCCATCAACTCACATGCAGAACCATAGGTGAAGGGCTTAAGCATTTCACTCTTATAGTGCTCCTGTGTAGTATAATTATCTCCTGTACCGTCATCAGTCCACACCTTGAACCTGTCCCAGTCATTCAATACATAAGACACAATGTTCCTCCGGATATCAAGAGTGAGCCTGATATGGCCGTGCAATATGTAACAAAGAGAATGGAAAAGGTAGGTGCCATCTCCTGGCATGGAAACCACTCAGTAAGTGACAGTTCTTTGATCGATAGTGATCACCTCGATAGACATAGTAATGGGGGTTGGACTGATAAAGGAAATGGGTACCTGAGCAATGTAAAGTAAGTCTAAAATACCTATACAATAACTATAATTGTAATAAACAAACAATAAAACAGCGGAGAAGCCGTGGATTAAACAAAAAGGCTGTAGTTATCAGTAGGGAGACGTGAATCCCGTGGCGAAGCAAGGAAGGGAATGTAGAGATCGGAGCGACGGACGGTCTTATATAGGCAGGCAGCCAACAACTGCGGTCACAGTCAGTTCATGTGATTACGTGGGAGGCGTGATGATGTCACACGCAGCTCCGCCCCCCACGGCCATCGAGCGAAAGTCCATTACAGTATATGGAGAAAAATAGGTTCCAGTTATGACCGTTACGCGTAGAATTTCGAAATGAAACCTGCCCAACTTTTGTAAGTAAGCTGTAAGGAATAAGCCTGCCAAATTTCAGCCTTTTACCTACACGGGAAGTTGGAGAATTAGTGATGAGTGAGTGAGTGAGGGCTTTGCCTTTTATTAGTATAGACTAGCAAAATACCCGCGCTTCGCAGCGGAGAAGTAGTGTATAAAAGAAGTTATGAAAAAGAAAAGGAAAAATTTTAAAAATAACGTAACATGATTGTTAATTTAATTGTTTTGTCATTGATATGAGTGTTGTTCCCATATCTATATCTATATATATATATACCTGTATATATCTATATCTATATCTATATCTATATCTATATATATATATATATATATATATATCTCAAAATAACCGTGCTTGGCAGCGGAGAAGTAGTGTGTTAAAGAAGGAAAGAGAAACAAAAGGAAACTTTTTGAAAATAACGTAACCTGATTGTCAATGTAATTGTTTTGTCACTGTTATGAGTGTCGCTGTTATATATATATATATATATATATATATATATAGCAAAATAACTGCACTTCGCAGCGATGTCATGTGTTAAAGAAGTTATGAAAAAGAAAAGGAAACATTTGAAAAATAATGTAACATGATTGTGAAAGTAATTGTTTTGTGTATTTGGCGGCAGCGTCACGAAGTTGTTTTCGTCTAGCTGCATTAGAAAATGTACCACGACGTCTGAAACGCCTCCTTTTTACTGTTCTACTACGGTAGACAAGTCTCTTTAGTGTCCTGCGTTTTTAGAACTGTGACCTTAAATGCTTACTTTCTGTAAGCTGTTAAGGTCTTAACGACCATTCCACAGGTGCATGTTAATTAATTGATTATGGTTAATTGAACATGCATGGAAAACATTGTTTAAACAATTTACAATGAAGATCTGTAACGTTATTTGGATTCTTAAAACATTATTGTTGAAATACACAGTCCTGAAACAGGGACGTTTCTTTTTTTGCTGAGTATATATATATATATATATATATATGCATCATAATCGTAATCAAACACACACACTCGTATTCCTCCCCTGCAGACCCACGCACACAGATCACTGGTCTCTGCAGGCGTACTACCTCAGGAAAAGTCTGGACTTGATGATGTTTTATTGCTGCTGTCTTTTATACTTATTATGTTTATTTTATTATTTGTAGCGTATTGTGTATTTTAAGTATTCTGCCTTGAAGCCGAGTCCTACCAACAAAAAATTTTATTATGTGTATGCATAATGACAATAAAGAATTCTACAGGGTGGACCAGATCTAATTATGCAGATCCAGATCATCTGGATGACTTTGATTTATGCAGGGACAATTCCAGTTTGGCGCGAAGACGATTCTTCATGTCATCAGTTCACACACTTCTCGATGGTCTGGGATTTTTCGGGTGATTTTCTATGTAATAAACTTAATAAGTTATAGCGTAATGAAAATTGCATAATTAGATCTGGACCACCCTATATCTATATATGCTCGTATACACACTCACGTATATACTAATGGTCGAAGGTTTTAGAACCCCTACCCTACGTTTTTCAATTGTTATTGAAAGTCTTGCAGTTCAGTAAATAACCTGAACTGTTACAAAGGTAAGCGATAAACTGCAGAGTTTAAAAAAATGTTTACATTACCAAAAACTAATATAATATAATTTTTAGTGTTATACAAAGAAAGGCTTTTTTTCAGGGAACAAGTAATGTATTAATAACGTACAGCATTTCTGTAGAAGTGGAAGTTAATTAAACCTTGAAAGTTGATGTAAATAATTCCTACAGATGCCCCGACTTTTTTTGACTACTTACAAACCCTCTGTCTGTATAAAAGCAGTGTTGGAACTGTGTCTCTACCGCCTCTGACACATTATTTGAACAATATTGCACTGTGTATTGTTATCATTAACCATTACAAGTGTAGGTCTTCCCTTTTGAGAAATTGTAAAGAAAGTCAAGATGTCAGTGAGTACAATTTCCTACAATATCCAAAGAAGCTTATAAACTGGAGGAAACTCGCATAGAAACAAGTCTGACAAGCCCAAAGCCACTACATAACCAGAAGTCAACTTTCTGAGCGCCTATAGCCTGTGTGATAGGCGCCTCACAGGACAACACTTCAAGCACTGCTTAACAGCTGCGCGGTATCCATAATCGCCAACTTTTTGTTTGTTCTTTGTTTTAATTTCTGAATACATTTAGAGTGGTGGCGACCCAGCCAAGCCTACTGTTCTTATTTTGCAGTTTTAGCAATGGCTTTCTTTCTGCCACTCGACCTGTCAAACCTGCAGCTCGAAGCCTTTTCTTCACATTTGAAAGTGACATTTTGTTAATGTGACCACTATTAAGCTGTGCTGCATTCTCTGCTTAAAAATGGCTTGAGCAGCATTGCCAAGAATGTAATAATAGAATGGGCCTAATCCTTATGTGCAATTGTAAACCTGTTCACTCAAGTATAAAATCCAAAAAATATTTAGAACAAAACAACCTTTAATGACACATTCAGGGGTTAGTGCCAGATGCCGCAAACAGTGTTGTAATACAAATCTGTTTATGGAGTATTTCCCAACCCCTGGACTGAGGACTTGAAGGTTAATACAAGTTGTGTATGTGTGTATCTACTGTTATTCTGATTATTCACTGATTCACTAAATTTGTCCCTGTGAAATATGCATTCAAGATTATTTTTAATGACAACAGTTTAAAGAGAAATACTTTTGTGTTTTATTTGAACAGTTGCTTTACCCTCTTAAGTTGCAGTGACGTAAATCTTGTTAAATGTCTACTCTTAAAAAAAAAAAAAAAAAATATTTTTTATGCAATTGTAATCTAGAAACACAAAAACAATAGCTGACAACCCGATTAAATTTATGAACTGTGACTTGGTTTCCAGAGACAGTTTGTTACCAACACATGTTCTATATTAATATTTTGCTCTACATATCAGGTGAATAATAATTTTGGATTAATTAGTTGAAGTGTTTATTCAGTGCTTAATCTACTTTTGTCAGGAGTGTCATTTCATGTTGTCTTTTGAATAGGACTACTTGGCAGTTTGTAACTGTAAGTCTGCTGGTAACACTGCTGTTAAAATATAATATGCTAGACCAAGCAAATTTTCATTGAAGTTTATTTCATTATTTATGGTACAAATACCAGAAAGTACTGAGAACCAAACCTTTATCACAATAGGATAAGGTCAAGAAGCATAGCCCTGCTACTTCAGAAACAAAGCACGATGTAAACCTAAACTTTAAATTAAGTTCATAGACAGGCTGCCGCTGGCATTTGTAATTTAGTGCCTGCCCATATAAGGCCGTCTGTCAGCGGCAATCCAATAGAAACACTGCCACGGGTAAATATTCACGGGTGAAGGACTGTGCTTATGCAGAGGAAGATGAGATGGTCAGGGTGGTGTTTGGCACAAACTCAGCGAAACTGCGAGAGAAAGTTTTAAGTGCCGGGACTTCGGTAACATTAGATACAGCCATGGACATAGCACGACATGGCACCAGCACAGCTGGGAAACTTCGATGCATGTACACCGAGCGGCTCACGTGAACTGACGCAGTGCACAGACAAAAAGCAACAGTTCCAAAGAGCGCTGAACAAAAACCGAATTACACAATTGAAAAGGCAGCAAAAAAATATGAAGCGTCTGATACATACAAGCATATTCATAAATGCAGCTAATGCGGAAACAAAGCACACGGTGGAAAAAGTCAATGTCCCGCTAAAGGAAGACAGTGTAAAAAAAAAAAAAACCCGTGCATGCAGTGTGTCAGGTCTCAGATAAAGAAGAAGACAAGCTGTTTATTGATGCAGTAAGAAACGAATCGATGAATGAAACCTGTGATCTTTACAACGATTGACAAACACGGAATGTAACTTGAACACAACACATCCTACAAATACGAACCTGATTGAAAGACATAATGATAATCAAATCCTTGATGACAGCAACAATCAGTAACACTCACAAAACAAATACTGTATATTGACAGTCATGTTACGTTATTTTTAAAATGTTCCCTTTTCTTTTTCATAGCTGCTTTAACACACTACTTCTCTGCTGCGATACGCGGGTATATATATATGTATATATATACCCCGATCTACATACTCGAATAA
>JANRMT010062792.1:59134289-59190167 GCA_026402145.1 Polypterus bichir lapradei
GCAATGTCAGTAAACATATACTCAGCCTCCCATCGGTTTTTAAAGGCTCTATGTTCAGAATCACCTTTTCTCTTCGGCATTGTGTGGGCTAGCTTGGCAATAACTTGTAGCATCATAAGCTAGACTTGATTAACGTGGTAAGTGTTCGGCAAGGCAGCTGAAGCGCTGCATTATGGGATCTGTAGTTTATTGTGTTACCAGCGCTTCATATACCCGGGCCATTAATAACAATAATACAGTATATAAAATGATCTCGCGGGCCGGATATAATTACACGCCGGGCCGGATGTGGCCCGTGGGCCTTGAGTTTGACTCATATGGACTAAATAGAACTTAAAAAGAAATATTTTTTGGAATGTGATCGCGCAAGTCAGATCTAGTTGATGCGCACTACAGTACATCGAGCCCGCGTGCTATTGTGGTTTTGCTTGTGTGCTTCAGTAAGTTACCGTCCCCTCGCTCTTACTTTTTTACCGTTCATCTAATGAATACACTGAGTATGGCTTTACCAAAACAATCATTGATTGCGAATAAAGTATCCATTATTCATGAAGCTTCAATAGGTGATCTGTCTTTCTGCGTTAACCGCATGCGTTTTCATACGTCTCAAACTAAGGGGATGCGAGGTTAAAAATAAATCGAGAAGCGCGCGTACATACTTAGTGCATCCCCTCTCGGGAATCGAACCTCGGACGCCGGCGCTAGAAGCGAAGCCTCTAATGCGCCACGGCGTGCGGTGGTTTGTTTATTTGAGCGTAGCAGTGTAATTCGGTTTTTGTTCAGCACTCTTTGGAACTGTTGCTTTTTGTCTGCGCACTGCGTCAGTTCACGTGAGCCGCTGAATATGGTTTTATATGTCACTCGCTCGCTTCTAATTGTTTCGCTGCCTTCTTAATTATATAATGCATGTTTTATTCAGCGCGTTTTGTAGCTCTTCCTGGTTTTCTACGTAATGCGTGATTACGTGAGAGGCGTGATGATGTCACACGAAACTCCGCCCCTCGAGCTGAACTCCATTACAGTAAATGTAGAAAAATAGCTTCTAGTTATGACCATTATGCGTAGAATTTCGAAATGAAACCTGCCCAACTTTTGTAAGTAAGCTGTAAGGAATGAGCCTGCCAAATTTCAGCCTTCTACCCACACGGGAAGTTGGAGAATTAGTGATGAGTGAGTGAGTGAGGGAGTCAGTGAGGGAGTCAGTGAGGGCTTTCCCTTTTATTAGTATAGATTACATCTAATATCTTTTATTTCAGTTTGTGCATACAGGGTGGTCCAGATCTAATTATGCAGTTATGAAAAGGTGAACACATCGCACCCGCTGTTCGACTGACAGCTGTCTCCCCGCCATTTTGGAATGCAGGGCAGGTGCTGCCATCTATCGGCAACAAAAAAATTTTTTTGTGAATTCTCTATGTAATAAACTTAATAAGTTATAGCGTAATGAAAATTGCATAATTATATCTGGACCACTCTATTGATCATCAATGGTAACCAAAGGCAAGGAGTTTTATGAACCTTGTATAGTTGTTTGAAGTTGATCAGCTTATAACACATCCAATGCACAAGGATGGTCATATGCTAGACTGTTACATTAGTAATACTGAAAACTTAAAATTGATATGACACATATCCTAGATATTTCATATCACCGCTGCAATTCTATCTGTAACTACAACTAACGAAAAATTCATCTTTAAGAGGTGTTGCTTTGATGCGCCGGCATCTTTCACATTTTCTAGTCTTACTAATAGCTTGAGGAAATCCTAGAAAACAATTTTTAACTATTGGCCATCGATGAAGTCCAGTTTCACCTATAAAGAATTTAAACAAAAGCATTAGTTGGATATGTGTGAGGCTTTTGCATCATTTTAAACAAGGAAGATAAACAATAGAGGATCTTATACAATACAGACCTCAAGAACAGAATTAGATCCAGATGGGCTTAAAGTGGAGAAAGACAAACAAACTGTAATCGCACTACTGGCATGTAGACTAATCTTGCTCAATTGGAAGAATCCTAACTCTCCTGTTTTAAGTTAGTGGGTAACTGATGTTATTTATGATCTAAAATTGGAAAAAAAACTAATTCTCACATAGAGGATCTGTACAAAACTTTTTCAAAACCTGGCAGGATCTAATCACTAACATTTTAGAATAAGCATTTAAATTGAGGACATGGATTCTCTCCCCTTATTTTCTATTCTATTCTATTTTTATTTATTTATTTACATATTTTTACTATTATTAAAGTGCTACTCTGGTGACCTAGCTCTCTTTCTCATGGGTTGGGGTCGATCTGTTTCAAACTAGTTATTAATAAAATAAAAAAGAACAGAATTAGATGATCCATCTCTCATTCAGTGTAGCAAACTTCTTTAGCAATGTAAAACATACCTTAATTTAATGGAATGATTACAGGCAGTCCCCGGGTTACGTACGAGATAGGGACTGTAGGTTTGTACTTAAGTTGAGTTTATATGTAAGTCGGAACAGGTACATTATTTTAATAAATGCTATTGTTGACCGACTGTAATCAATTGCTCTGCCAATGAATGATGGAGTTTCACCTCTCTCTGACCTTTTTATTATTTCTATTTTATTTTCAATGGTGATGGTTTTTCTCTTCTTTACTGTATCACCAGCACTTGCATCAGATTTGTGTTACAGAGACATTTTTGAAGGGTGAAGACAAAAGGTTAAGATGAGCTCTTCTGCACAGCACTGTACACGCTATCACAGCAGGAAGGCACCAGTCGTCAACATGTCTAATATACTGACAAAAGACAACTTCCTGCTATGTACGTAACAGTACATGCAGGCTTGCGAATAAATGGGGGCATCAACGGGCGGTTTATCACGAGCCCACCTCACAGCCCACCGAGAACGAACACGATGCGGCCAAAGGCAGGTAGTGAATCGCCCCCATTCAATAGGCAACCATCCGATGCACACTACAATGCTACCCCCCGCCGTCCCATTCACCCTCAATTGCCTCCGTTCAGCCACAACCAGGTCACCGCTTGCAGCATTACCAGCCGCCCACCGAGAATGAACGGGGCAGCGGTGTGTGGTGGGCAGGCAGTGAAACCACTTGCCGCCGAGAGCCACCCAAGGGACACTACACTGTGCGGGCAGCGAAATCGCCCCCCTTCAGCCACCACTTACAGCATCCCCAGGCTGAAGATGACGGAGCGGCAGTTACTGAGGTACATGCATCGCTAGTGCGGCCCCATTCGTAAGTTGTAGGTCGGATGTCCGTAACCTGGAGACTGCCTGTACTCCACTCGACCACTTGCATTTATGACCTATTCACTACTGACTTTTTCAAAGAACTCTCTGACTGTTTAATCGACAGTGTACTAAACAGACAGTAGTTAACTGCTCTATAGTGTCTGGTATTTTTCCAGATTCTATAAAAACTCCTCTTAAAAAATAACTTTGAATGTTCTTTTTTTACATACTTTAAACCTATATATTACCTAAATGTTGTGTGATAGAGTCACAAACATGGCAGAAGGGGTCTCATGAAAGTACGGTAAGACTGTAACTGGCCTACCCAGAAGAAGCTTATCTGAAGCTTAACTGCTGCCTGCACAGGCCTAATAGGGGTGGCTTGCTTTAAAAGTTCAAACTACAAGGAAAGTACTAAAGTGCTAAACCATCTTTAATTAAGCAGCGAACCATCAAACTCTGGCTTTTACAAACATGTTTTATCAAAATTCTTTATAATTAAAAATATTCAAATAACAAAATATTGCAAAAATACTCAAAAGAGCAAAAAAGGATTTTCCTGAAAGATAGCCCAAAGAAAACAATACAAATCTCACAATCCAAAGAGCAGAATCCAAAGACAGAGCAAATAAATTATAAAATCGGTAAATCCAAGGAAAACAATACTTATAAAATGACGCCACTACAACAATACTGAGATCCTTTTCCCTGGCTCAGTACAGTATATGGCCATAGGGAGATCTCAACAGCAGAGTTGTCAGGATTGTCCCAACCACAGAACACAAGGAATAGATACACATTTGATATGAATAAATATAATATCTGTTACGTTTGTCAATTATTTGGTGATTCTATAAAAATATGAAAAATAATTAGGGTTATATATTGTTAAAATGACAAACAATAAAACAACAAATAAATACAAGTCAAGGAAAACACCCCGTCTAAAACACAATGCTAATATTTTAAGGTAAATTCTAGAAAAAGTGGTTTTTCAAAAGAAAAATACGTGATTGAAAACAGTATTCATAAAAAATACTGGTCAGGATTTTGATCTAGTCTTAGCACAGCAAATAATTGATAAAATCCTTTGTAAGTCTTTGTGACAAAAAATCACGATATTGTGTGTGGTATAAATTCTATTCCCTTCATTATTATCACTTTACATGCTCCCATTAGACCAGATCATTTCTAAACACAAGATAAAGTACCAAAGCAGACAACATACATAGCAGAGCAATACAGCTTTATACTGCTAGGTGACACCAAGGCTCTTAATCGCTTGATTAATTGTCTCACTGATATTACAGAATACTGTAGATAACCAGCAGTTTCCCATAAGTCATCAAGGCACAAACAGAAGCTCTACTTATTGGCTGTTTAAAAAAAAATAAAAATTAAAAGTGACAATCAGAAAAAAAAGAATGTAGGTGTTATGGATGCAAAGCCTATTTTTAAGTCACGTATTAAATATATTATTAAGACTGATTTTTTTCTTTAATTTCAGAAACATTGCAAGATGCTGAAAATTAACACATTTCTGGGTTAAATCAGCACCAGCAAGGTCTTAACAAATACCAAAATTTGAACACACATCACCCTCATTAATATCATTACATTGGCATTCTGTGTCTTTTAGGATTGATTCTAAAATATTTCTATTGCCTGTAAATCTCTAAAAATCTTGCCCACACCTATGTTTTGAAATGCCAGTCCCCATACAGCCCTAATCGATATCTTAGATCTTTGAAAACTGACTTGCAGTTTTAACATTACAAATCAGTAATACAAAAATCTTAAGTGTGTACCTTAAGAATTACATACACATCCAGTACTAAAATAAGATTTTCATTTAAAGGTTTAAAATTTTGTATTATGTGGCTCACAGCCATATGCCACATGTCAATACGCAGCACTGGTGTTCATTTTCTTGGTTTATACATTCTGACATAGGTGTGGAGGAGTGGGGGTTTAAGGCAGTCCTGGTGCAATGCTGGAGAAAGGTTGTGAAAGTAAAAATTACTTTTTTTTATGTCATTTTTCTGAAAGAATATTGAATCAATGTCATATCAAATAAGTGCTAAATAAGTTATCTTTGATTGGCACTAAAACCAAAATAAGTCTCTAGTACAGGCATCACTAAATGGCAGGCCTGGACTGAGTGACAGCACTATGTAGACCCTTTTCTGATAAATGAATGATAATGTCTGATAACATTCACGCAGTAGTTTTTTTTTTTTTTTAACCTATTAAGGTGTGTGTGTCTACTTGTGTCACTTAACAGAGAGTGAATCAATACGATTGTTACAATGCATGGGTAAAACATGTGGATGCCTCAGAAGGAAACAGAAACAAAAGAGTGACAGGGAGGATGGCTTGTTCCAAAAAAATAAAAGGAAAGTAGATGTAGAAAGCTGAACTTTCTAAGATAAATGGACAAACTAATATGTGTTCGTTCTTCCTGCAGGTAGTTCTAAACCAGTTTGTCTCATGTATTTCGAAACTGTGGCTTTAGTAAAAAGTAGCGATATGAAGTGCCACTATGAGAGAAAACATGGATTGTTTGCCAAACATATCCACGACAGCCCAAAGTGAGGGCACATAAAATACTTGAAGTGAGAGCCCACTAGGAAAGATCCACCAGAGTCCTCTCGCGTTCATTTACAGCCCAGCAGTGTGCAAATGAATGGTCAATTGAAGTCGCGTGGTTTTTGAGGCAGCAACATTTTCTGACGGGACCTTTGTAAAGGTGTGCACTTTTTAGTCTGATGGTTCTGTTTTCTTTTACTTAAAATGTGAATGTGATAGGCCTTTTTTAATTTTTTATTAAATAGAGTTTATTTGTTTTTTATGTTATGTTAAAGATAGTTGAAGGCCAATTAAACTCAAAGGGTCCACATATTTAAAGTCCTTACTGAAAATTGAAAATAAGTATTGTTGAAATGCTGTGGTAATTATACCTTGTTTATTTTTTTATAGACCTTTAATTACTACTTATATAAGAATCTGAATCATAGCACAAATGTGAGGTTTGGACCTTTGATAGGAGAAAATTTTGTTGGTCGGATCTCTTTTAATTTTAATTTTAATTTTAATTCAATACCCCTGCTGTAGTACCTCTTCTGGTCGGCTTACAATGCTGACTGCCCTAATATAATGACAATATTCTATGAAAAAGAAGTGTAATGATTATCCCTACCTATTATTCCAGTTTGTAGTATCTTTGCTAATTTATGCAAAGAATTCTACATAACCACCCAAGTAATGTGTGGTGTCAGTATTTAAGTGAGACAACAGCTACGGAGATTGTTTTTAGTGTGCCAGGAGCATGTAGGCAGAGCAGTGTTTTCCAGCCATTTTTCTGTGTTGGGACACTTTATGTAACCCAAAAAATCCATAGGCACACCATGATTCTACTGTTCAAAAAAAGCATTAAATCTCTTGATGTACTAAACTGTCTAAAGGGGCAGGACAGGGGGCAGCAAAAAAGTAACTTGGATATTGCCATTCACAGACACAGCACTTAGTGAGCACTTTGGAAGTTTTTCTCAGCCGCTTCATCCATTTGCCCACTTGTACAGGTGGTCCTCTCTCTCCCTCACTCCACTTATCAGGTCAGATGCAACTCATTCCCAATGGCTCTTGGCTCTACAAGAGTCACTGGCAAACACGCACCCAGGCAGATAGACCCCTGACATGTCTCCTGGCTGCTAATGTGCTCTCTAAGTGCCGTATCTGCAAAATGACAATCACGGAGCTGCTTTTATGTCGGCCTCTCGAGGTAGTCTGTCCTCCTCAGATAGGTCTCGACCACCTGAGTTGCGTGTCTCTCTCAGGTCTGGACCCAAGGGCACTACACTATTATTTCCATGGTACACCAGTTGAAAAACACATGTGTAGAGTATAATTATCAAATCATTGATGGGGATGAACAATTGAGGATAGTATTTGCAGAATTTTAACACAAGTTTTAATGTATGCCCATTTAAGAGATTCTTTCAATTAAATCAGTCTTTAGCAGTGCATTCAAAGTCAAGAGTCATTTTGATCATTTCATTTTTACTTTGACTCGTCTGTGTCTCACATGCTATGCCAACTGAGAATTAATACATTGGCCGCATTTTCTTATTGCCTTCTTTTCAAGTTGCTTTTTGGGAAGGCATTCCAATTCAGGTTGTGCTTGCTCAAGTAGTATTTTGTTTAAGGTTATTGATTAAGTTTGAACTAGGCCATTGTTTTTTTAATTCCTTTCTGTTGATTATACATTAATTTTGTATTTCAGTGTTTATTTATGTGTTAGTTTTATAATTACATGTTTTAACGTTAGTTGCGATTAATTGCAATTAATTACATACATTGGTGCTATTCATTACTTATTTTTTTTAAATCGATTCCCAGCCGTAGTTTTTTAGTAATGTAATCCAAATTAATGTTGCCAAAGCAGCTTATTTAGCCAAAGGATTTGTAAGTATAATAAAAGCAGGAGACGGTCACTTTTTATGGGCTTTGAATCTAATTTATGAGCTTTGATTTTTAATGCCTATTATAGTGCACTTTCATTCATTTAACTATGAATGAAGTGAGTATTTTTTGTTAATGCTCTTTTAAACACATATTTGAGTAGTCAAATATCATACATTATACATTTATATTAATTTAACTGACGTTTTCATCGAAAGTGACTTACACTATGAATTTGCAATTGGTATTTGTTTCGATACTTGTACTGTCATTCTTCTGGTTCTGTGATTTGCCCGGTCACACACTTTGAGACAGTGGTTGGAACTGAACCAACATCAGCCCCTTGGCTACATAACCATTTAAAGACATAGAATATGACATGTTTTACAATCAAGGCTAAATGCTAAATCAGTAGCTACTGGTAAATAACCCTGTAAGCATGAAATGCTGCATTGACTAGTATAAAATTACAATATAGTATTATACAAGGAGATTCACTCTAAAGAGGCCCTGAATATTCTGTAATTACTCTTGCTAGGATGAAGCAATCTGAATGAAACAACGTGCAATGTGCTCCTCAGTATATGGGGCTTCAAACAAGCCGGGATGCCCCTGTGTCAGAGCGATGAGGTAGGTGCCAAATAGCCGTTGCGACATTTAATCTCCGTTTGCAACTTCTGCGTGTATACCATCCATACCCCTTCACTCAGTCACTCGACTTCTCATCAGGATGGTGGTATACAGTACTGAGCATCGCGTCTTCATGGTGCAAACCTATTGAGTCACCAATTCATTTAAGTGGTGTCAAGAGGATGATCGTGAGTTAACGGAAGGTTACTTCCAGCAAGATGGAGCAACGTGTCACACATTGGCAAGGAGCATGGCAGAAACTGAGTCCTTCTTTGGCAACAGGGTAATTTCAAAGGGGGTTTGGCCACCATGGTCGCCGGATCTGACACCACCCAACTTCTTCCTTTGGGGTATTCTCAAAGGAAAAGTCTATTGGAAAAAGCCTCACACTGTGGAAGATTTGAAGGAAAACATCCAATGTGAAATTGCTGGTATTTCCCCCCAAGACAGTATGTTTAAGAACATGGAACGCCGTGTTGAAATGTGTATGGCAGAAAACAGAAACCACTTCCAGCATCGCATGTAATGCAATCGATTACACATACATCCAAGTATATAGCGTGTATTTTTGGTTCCGATTGCTTCATTCTAACGGGAGATGCAACAGAATATTCAGGGCCTTTTTCGAATGACTCTCCCTGTACATGAGAGTACCATCTTTCCTTTGTATTACTGAAAGCTTCCTGAGCTGGCTAAGTATTACATACAAAGTGTTGATTGCTAGTTCAATTAATTTACATATTATCTTGATATTAATGTCCTTAAACAAGATCATCTATCCTAAAATTGGTTACATTTTTTGAGCCACTGCTTTTTTGCTCTATCCTGAGGAAATGCATGTTTAAAAGTAAGTACTCTATATAATTTGACTTGTACAAGTTGTGTAACCATTACAAATGAACAACTTCTATTCATAGCAATTGATTGGTCACTTTGAAGCGCCTCATTTTGCTTACCGTGCTTTCTTTTACTTCTTGGAAGTCTTTTTTTTGTAAGCCTTAGCTTATTGATTTTGGTTGCTAAGCTCTAATAGCAGTTTGATGTTCAAAAATGAGCTTGTTCTGTTATCCAGTATATTTGCCTTTTGCCAAGCTTTTACATTTCTGAAGTGTGAATGCTTAGTGGTATTGTTTTGCTATTGAGCAGATGTGCTTAAGTGAAGATCTTAGATGCTTGTAAGGGGTTTAGATGCCAAAGTCGTTAGTTTTCTAAGTGATCTATTGCTTAGCAACACTCCAAAGCCTTTTTTAAATGTAAAGTAATAGAAGTAGCAAAATAATGTGAGGAAATCCCAATCAAGGAAGGCTTGCTGCAATCTCGACTTCACATTGTACCCTAGGGCTCTGTGGAGACTTTTTATAGAGTGTGTATGTTAGTTACTCTTTCCTTGCTGCAAACATCATTAACAAACATTGTTATCCTTTGCCGTTAGTACAGAGGCAGTCTGCAGTTCTACATTATTAGAGATATTCACAAGTGTCATTTCTTTAAAAAGCTATGTGTAAGAACAACTATAATTATACAATTCACTGATTTTTTGGATGTTGCCTTGTGACCCTGCTGTCAATAAGTGGGTTTGGAAGATGGATAGATTAGTGAGGTATCATTCTTTTAAAGCTAGGCCCATTTCATGAACATTTTTGTGTTAAATGGTTTAGAGATAATGGAAATAAACTGGCATTAACATGTCTGCCTATCTGGATGGCCATGTCAACAGAGGCAAAGCACATTTTATGAACAACAGTCTTTTTAAGCATTCATTATAAAATACATTTATTTTTTTATAATGAAAGCCATTGTGTGCGTGGATTATTCATGATCATTTGATAAAGTTTTCTCCTGCCAGTCTTTTACTACTCGTACCTGTACTCTTACTCTACTCCATGTGCCACTACTATTACTATAAAAAATAAATCACCTCAGAAAAAAAAAAAACACACAAGTAATTTAATATCATCAATACATAAATGCATATGTTGATATTAGAGCCACACCTCAACAATATAGAAACCCTGGTGCCAGATTCACCATTTATCTTTATCAAAAAAGACCACTTCTCATAGAGATATAATTAAATACCCCCAATCCGCAAAATGTCAAAGAGGCCAGAACACATGCATATGTCCACATCAATATATTCAGAGTAGTGGTTTATCAATTGTCCTTTCTATCCAGACATTAGAGCTTTGCGTAAATATCCAAATTGTTGTCTCAGTTTGTTTGCTGTCTTCTTCTGTTTGGTTGATGTTGATATACAACGTATGTGTGTGTTCTGTCCTCTTCAACTTTTTGTGAATGTTCATTAGTGTTCATTTTATTTTCATTTTGACTTTATATTCTTTGTTAAGAAAGTGAATTGAGCTTCCTATTTAAATAGATATTCCACGTATAGCACATTCTTTTTGAGTTAACATCCATTCATCCATCCATTATCCAACCCGCTATATCCTAACTACAGAGTTACAGTTGTCTGCTGGAGCCAATCCCAGCCAACATAGGGCACAAGGCAGGAAACAAACCCCGGGCAGGGTGCCAGCCCACCGCAGGGCACACACCTGGGACAATTTAGGATCGCCACTGCACCTAACCTGCATGTCTTTTGACTGTGGGAGGAAACCGGAGCACTCGGAGGAAACCCACGCAGACACGGGGAGAACATGCAAACTCCACGCAGGGATGACCCGGGAAGCAAACCTGGGTCTCCTAACTGCGAGGCAGCAGCGCTACCCACTGCGCCACCATGCCGCCCCTGAGTTAACATTTATAAATTATTTGTCCTGATGATATTTGAGTATGTTAAGGTTATTGTAATTTGGAGGAAGTCAAATAAACAACTATAGAGTGGAACCGAAGTAATTTCCCCCATAAAATTGTATGTAAATACAATGAATCCGTTCCAGACCGTACGAGCTATATGTAAATATGTATTTTTTTTAAAGATTTTTAAGCACAAAAATAGTTAATTATACCATAGAATGCACAGTGTAATAGTAAACTAAATGTAAAAACATTGAATAACACTGAGGAAACCTTGAACAGAGAAAACTAACACTGCAAGAGTTCACGCTATAGCCTTACGAATCGCTCTCTGTAAACACTTTTTTTAATGAGTTTTAAGCACAGAGAAAAAAATGAACATGTGAAAAATCTGTAATTTATACAAAAACTAACCATAAACAACCAAGAAAACTAACCTTGCATGAGTCAGGTTTTCTGGCATGAAGGAAGTGGAAAGGAGATTACAGTTTTGAGGTAAAGTCTGTGATGATGCATGTTTGCTGCATGCTCCCATCTCGCTTCCGGGAGCCCTTAAACCCGTCACCGTCGGTAATGTTACCGATGAGCACGACAGTGAGGCACTACAACGGAGCAATTGGATGGTGCAAAAAGTGCCAAGAGCTTTTCTTAAAATCAACAAAACAACAATCAAAAACAAACTCCAAATTAAATAAAGTGCAGTGCTTTCAGAATCTTTCAATAAATAAATGATCCAATAAAAACAGAAGTGAAGTGGTGGTTAAAATCAAATAGAAAAAAGTCTTCATTAAATACAACGAGATTAAAACAATGCTCAAAGCAGTCTCTTTAAAAACAAGCCTGGTGCATTCTTTAACTGCCTTCTCGGCCTTACTGCCTTGTTTAACTGCCTTCTCGCGCGCTCTCTCTCTCTCTCTCTCACTCGCTCGCTGCACAGCGATTGCACAGAGAGAGACTGAACACGTGCGTAAATCACCGGCGCATATGAACCGGAAGGGAAACTGGCTTGTTCATCACCCAAGTGTATGGTCGTGAACAGATGCAAAACTTTTTGGTCGTAACCCGATTTGTATGTGGTCCGAGACATTCGTGACCCGAGGTTCCACTGTACTGCTTTTTTGAATATAGAATATAGTAATAGAATGATACAGTATCAATATATTTTTTATATCAAGGATGTTACTTCAGTGTTTATTGGGATTCAAAGTGAAAGTAAAGTGTTGCTGGGTAGCAACAGTTTGGTTTCCACCAAAATATCAACACCATCCTCCAACTTTCCCTGATGCTGGTTCTGTAAAGTACTTATCTATAGTGTTGAGTAAAAGGGTTCAAGAAGCCATTAAGAACACTGGAAATGTCGTCCTTACTGTGCCGGTGAATGTTATAAAGTAAATACCTGCATGCAATATGTAGAATGATAAGTACAGACAGGAAAAATAATCACATATATGCAAATGAATAATTTGGAACCATTAAAATTGATGTAAACCATAAAATGTATAATATATACAATGTGGTAAATCAATCAAGAGCTTTGTCTTTCAATATATATAAAAAAAAAAAAAAAATCAAGCAGACGATAAAGAGCAATTTTTACCAAGATGATACGAGGCGTGTTCAATAATTTATCTACCTGAGTATGAAAGAAAGTAACAAGCATATTGAAACAAGTCTGGGCATGTTGTGACATGTCTCAAGGTTACTCATGCACAGTTGTAGCTCAGTGCAAATCTTACATTCCAAGAGACAGGATGTCAGGAGAATCCTCGTGCGAATCAAATAAGCTTCTTAACGATAAAGCACCAACCAGTTCACATGTCGCGTCAATCGCAGGCTGCCATCCAAGAATGTGACTTACAGCAGCTGAACCCTCCACCCTACAGTCCTGACCTGGCTCCATCAGATTATTTCACGTTCCGAGTTTTGAAGAAATCTCACCGTGGACAGCAGTTTTCACAAGTGATGAAGACGTGAAGATTTTTTTTCAAAGGGGTTAAAGTCCTTGCAGGAAAAGTGGATGAAGTGTATGGAGCTATCAGGTAACTATATTGAATTATTGAACAATTTTTTTCAAAGCTCTCTCCTTTCCTGCTGAGGTTGATAAATTATTGACACCCCCAAACCCTCATAGCGATTAGTAGACACAGGTACTGGCAAAACAGGAAAGGTGTTTAACTCAATACTGTAGATTCAATTAAAACACCAAAATAAGTAGAGAACATATAAAACAAAAGTGGTTGAAAAAAAACTTATTTGAGCCGACCAATTCTATGTGCCACAGCTATTATTCAAATCATTACATTTTGAAAAGATAAGAATTTTCGTTCTCTAATATTTGAAAATGTTGTGTGAACATACTGTATACTAGGTTTTGGTCTCTGTATGGAAAATATGCATATACGTGTCTATATGGAGCTGATTTGTATCTTTAAGGTGTTTTGAGAACTTAATCAAGAAATACTGAATATCACTGAATATTTGGGTCATATTTATCTCATTATAAATATAAGTTCATATCACCAGTCCTACTACATAAAAAAGAAGCTTTAGAAAAGTTCACAAATTGGACCAACACTTTGACCCACTGATACCACCAACCTCTTGGGAAATCTTCAGTTTGATTTGGTAAATTTCCCACTGAGTTGTGAGTTATGCTGATTTGGCTAGGTGCTGAACCACCTCAAGTCAAGATTCCTCTTAAGATTACTAAATCATAGATCTGTGTTGTTTTATTAATACATTTTTCTTGTTACACATGTTGACCATTAGTAGTAGTTCACCAAAGCAACTATAGATCATTTTAATGATGCTTTGAATCAGTAACTGATAGCCAGTGGATCATAGCATTATCTTGCTGACAGTGAAAACTGATGTTCTGTAATGTTTCTGTCCCTTCAGGTTTTCGCAGGTATGCTTTATTATTTAATTCCCAGTGTTTCCTGGTGTTGCTCAGGTCATTGTAAATGGTTGTTTACAATCATTTTAACAAAAGTGAGAGAAGCAGTTTGACTGAAGATGTATGGCTAGAAAACATGCAGTCACCAGAAACTGCAGCCCTTTTAAAATGAAAGAGGTCATTTGACAGAATGGAAGGAATCTGCTTCTTAAATACAGAATCTCACACTGCCGTGATCAGGCTGTCATTTAGTTTCAACCAATCAACCATTCAGCTTTAAATAATTGCTAAAGCATTGTTTTTTATTGTATCTTAGAAAAACAGTACCCTTTGTGGCATTGGTCTGCACTATGCTGTGTATAGGGTGGTCCAGATATAATTATGCAATTTTCATTACGCCATAACTTATTAAGTTTATTACGTAGAAAATCACCCAAAAAATCCCGGACCATCGAGAAGTGTGTGAACTGACGATATGAAGAATCGTCTTCGTGCCGAACTGGAATCGTCCCTGCATAAGTCAAAGTCATTCAAACAATCTGGATCTGCATAATTAGATCTGGACCACCCTGTATAGAGTATATATTACGTAAATATATTTGTTTGTGTATATGTTGGGAAATTGTTCCATGATATGCATTTAATATACAGTAAACGGATATATTTATGTAAGTATATGTTACATGTATGGCTTAATCAGAAACCCGGTTCTTGCACTTCATGTCATATCAGAGAGGACATTGAAACCAAATGCTCATAGACATGGTGGCATCTATAAAGGTTTGTATAATGTGTGCATTCTGCAAATTCATTAAGTATTGCAATATTTTTCTCCCAATATAAAGCACTTGCTTATATTGTATTGTGGCAGAGGGACAATACCTCTCCTGGACCATAAGCCGCCCTGGTCTGCATCGAGGCCAAGGGTTCAGAGCTCAGAAGCTCAACCCTGTTGGAGCCTGTGGCCACTGCCAGGGGGCGCCTGGAGGATTATGGAGCCCTGGACTGCAGCACTTCCGCCACAACCGGAAGTGCTGCCGGAAGATCATTACGAAGCATCTGGGGCACATCTGGGGTGTTATAAAAGGGACCGCCTCACTCCATTAGTCAAGCCGGAGTCGGGAGGAAGAAGACAGAGCTTGTGAGAGAAAGAGTGAAGGCAACAGAGAAGGCAAAGAAAGGACTAAGCTGAGTTTATTGTGGTGGTTTGTACACTGTGTGTTGTACAGAGAAGAAGGTGACAATAAAAAGTGTGTGCTTTTGAACATCATTGTACCTCACTGTCTGTAGCCGGGCTGGTCTTTTACAGTATATACAGTTGTGCTCATACGTTTGCATAACCTGGCAGAATTTGTAAGATGTGTACCATACTTTAAAGAAAAGATGACTGATGAGGCAAAAGACATTTCATATACTTTTAATGGAATCCAAGTTAAACTATAACATAGTAATAAGGAAAATAATGAGATGGTCCCTTTTCAAAAGTTTACATACATTTATTTCTTTACTACTGTTTATTTTCCCCATTTAGCATCAATGATGGCATGCAGTCTTTTGTGGTAGTTCTGGATGAGGCCCTTGATTTTTTCAAGTGGTAGAGCTACCCATTCTTCTTGGCAAAAAGCCTCCAGGTCCTGTAAATTGTTCAGCTGCCTTGCATGAACTGCATGTTTGAGATCTCCCAAGAGTGGCTCAATGAAATTGAGGTCAGGAAACTGTGATGGCCACTCCAGGACTTTCACTTGTTTCTGCTGGAGCCACCGAAGGGGTCAACTTGGCTTTGTGTTTTGGATCACTGTCATGTTGGAAGATCAATGTGTGTCCCATGCACAGCTTCCAGACTTCCAGTACTCCAGTATTTTCTGGTAACATGTTGCATTCATCTTGCCATCAATTTTCAACAAGTTATCTGTGCTGCTGTAGCTCGCACACCCCTAGAACATCAGAGATCCATGTCTGTACTTAACAGTAGGGATGACGTGCTTTACGTCATGGACCTTGTCACATCCTCACTAAACATAACATTTTGGTCTCCTCAATCCAAAGGACTTTGTTCCAGGAGTTTTCAGGCTTATCTAGATGCTGTTTGGCAAATTGTAAGTGGGCTGTTTTGTGGTGTTGGCACAGTAAAGGCTTTTTTTTTCCTGCTCGACTAAGCAGCCCAGTTTTGCTCAGGTACCTCCTTATTGTGCATCTTGAAACAGCAACGCCACTTGTTTGCAGAGAAGTCCATATCTCAGTTGAACTGGCTTGAGGATTTTTCTTGGCAGCTCAACAAATGATGGCAGTTGTGGCTGAAATCTCGGTTGATGTACCTATCTGTGGCTTAGTAACAACATAACTCCTAACTTTCCACTTTTTTATCAGCCTGAACACTGCTGACAGATCTCTGGATATCTTTTAATATCCTCTTCCTGATTTATACAAATCAACAACCTTTTCTTGCAGGTCCTTTGGCTGTTGTTTTGCTTTCCCCATGGCTTGGTATCCATGCATGAATTTAAATTGATTATACACAGACACGGATTACCATCAAAGAGGTTACAGGTGTGGACACTCTCCCTTAACTGACCTTAATTTGAATCTCTGTGTATATAATCAGTCCTAACATACAAGGGTATTTAAACTTTTGATCAGCCTCATTTGGGTGATCTCAGATATCATTACGATTAAAAAAAGGGCACACCCAATTATGTGATAATAAGCTCACCTCCTTATTAAAAGGAAAACCTTCTGCATGATTACTTATATTTTCCAAACAATGGCCAATATTTCACAAGTTCTGCCAGGGTATGTAAACTTATGAGCACGACTGTATACCATTTCTAGTGCACAGCGGCAGTGAATAAAGAATTTTGCCACCCCCGTATTGTCATGCTTAGGAAAAAAACATTCATTGGCTCTTTCCAAGCAACTTGACAGAACTTTATATAGTTGGTAGGAAAATCTGCTTGTAGTGCAATTGCCCATTAAAGAATTAAGTTATACGATTCTCTCTCCTAACAACATTTTAGATTTTCGTAGGGAAGCAATCCTGACTTGGAATCTTTTACTAGTAATTTTGTTCCATTTGAATATTTAGGCTTTATCAAAATATTATAAGTGATGAAAACATTCATGCTCTTTATGATGCATAATAATTTCAAATTAAAGTCTAACATATGACATTTTTGCAGACTACGGTATATTTTTACATGTATAAATTATGTGTTATACACTGTACTTGTATACAGCGTATTAGTAAATGAGTGCATGTATAATGCCAGTGATGTCAAAGAGGGGGTCGATTGTTTTACTGAATTGTACAGTAATGTCTGCATGTCTGATTGTCAAGCTAGTTTTAGCAACAGACAAATACATTTGGGTTTATGGGAGATTTGTTTGCATTTTTATCTAATGAAAAAAATATTTAGTTTCAGTTTTATGAACAAAAAACAGTCTGTTTTTAGTACTCCTTTATTAATTATCACTCTTCCATACGTTATTCCAGAGCCAATTGTAAGGAATGGGAGGCCTCCAACTTCACACAGTATGCACTCTTTTCTTCACCAGTATACTGGTTCTTTCAAGAAGCCACCACTGAGAAGACCACACAGTGTTATCGGAGGAAGCTTTAGTTCATTTATGGCAATGCCTCGTAATGGCAGCAGATTAGGTAAGTTTATTTATTTTTTTATTTGCGATAATCTTAATTGTGCACAACCCTGTGTTTCATTGTAGACGATAAGATGTAGAGATTTTTTTTATATTGTTGAAGCACAAAGTGTTTCATGTCTGCCTTTAGAATGTAACCCTTTTAAAAGGGATGGTTTTGTTTTATTATTTTATTATTGTATCAATATTAAACACTGCATTTAAGTAGGAATATGGTGAAAACATAGACAAATTATTCTAGGTGTGTTATAGGTGTGTGTATTATTATACACAGAATGCCACATGTAAAGTACTCTGTACATTTGTGAGCAACTTATTACAAGAAAGACAATAGTATCTTGGTAAAATAAAGAAGGGCAACATATAGACATTTTACAGCAGTGCCAGGTATAAAGAAAGATCATTGGAGAGGGTTCTCTTCTGCCTAATCTGTCAACACCACCAGATCTTTTTCACAGTTGCACTTTAGTGTAGCCCTGAGCTAGTGTGAAGGGTCCCTAACATTTTTGCCCAACCCATATGTGCCACATTTCTTTCAGTATGTTTGAGGGTTGTATGTTTGACAGTTGAAATGCAAGAATGAAAAAATGAATAGGACTAGAGGCACCTTATAATGTGAAACAATAAATACACTTATTCATATTGAAAACTAACAAGTAATGGATGTAATTAAACTACTGAAAACTACAAACAATCTTTTTTATTTGTCTGCTGTGTTTTTGTTGTGAGAAACAATAAGAGCCTCAGCTACAGCAAGCAATGATTTAGCTCCTAGGACACTAATCACCTCAGGCATTGTTCATCCGAACTGACAGTATTTCATCGACAACATGTAGCTGGGTTAAAGAAAGGTGTGGTGGGGGTGTGGTTGCATGATATTAGGGGCTCGGACACAATCTGGTCATTTTGGCCTCTGAAAAAAGCAACATGGGACAAAAGCATGGCAACAAATGCATGACAACAGCGTTTGGCAACAAAAACTTTGTATAAGAAAAAAGGAGGCTCAGTGACAAATGTGCCTAGTTTTATTTACTAGAAACATGATATTTGGGGAAAAAAATGTATATTAAATGTAACAAAACATATGTAAAAAAACATAAAATATATATCTTGGGGAGAAACGCTATACACAACACAAATAAAGGCAGACCACAAACCTAAATAGATGAAAGGGTAAGCTTATTGTGCAGTCTTTCAGAACAAGTCTAAGTGCAGCCCCCGTCCATATGTTGGTTTTTCACTGTTTCAGGCAGCATTTAAACTAGATGTATCCTGACAGGGCTATATGGCCAAAAAAACTCCATGTCAGGTTATAATTCAAAGTTTGGATGATTTCCAAAGACACTGTCGTCATGTTTTGATATATAATTTCCAGACTGAAACATGTTGTTTTAACACAAACAAGGCAATACATAAAGACATTCCTTTAAGACAATAATACAGGAATGCAAAATCGCATTTTCAACTCCCTTCTGTGATATAATACATTTTAGATTTAAAAGCGTTCATAAGATCTTCAAAAGCAGCAGGATTATCATCCTAAATCACAAAATGTAAAGCTTCTAATGTTTTTGTTGTGCAAGGGATTCATCATTTGTGTAAGTGTCCACTATATTAAATTCTTGCACTTTTTTCCCCAGTAAGTGCCCAAGATGGAAATATCAGACCATTAGCTGTGCACATTTATCACTGCACATATTTTTCCTGCATGTTTTAGTCACAATGCATTTTTATCCTCAGCACTTTTGTTGGTGTGGGAGTTCTGTTGCATGAAGCATAAGATACTTTGGTTTGTGCTGCTTGTTTTTATTTTTTTTTGGTTTAAATGAGAATTCACAAGATGCTTACAAAGTGGGTAAACATTTTTAATCATTAAATTGTGAAAGAGATTTGTTTAATATTTGTGGATATATCACTGTGGAGTAGCAGACATTTTCATTAAAACCAGAAAAGCTCAACAGCTTTTTTTTTTTTTGTATGTAAATGTAAGTTTTAGAAATTGAATTGAAATGTTTGTTTCATAATGGTATGATTTGTTTCCCCTACTCAGGCAGGCAAAGTGATGGTGTATATCCATGATAATGCCAAAATATTGTAGCATGTTTTGCTCATACACTGCAATTCATAGTGAGTCGTGAATTTGAGGTGTATCTTAGCTGCTTTAGTATACCTGAAACATCACTGCAATCAGGGCAGCTTTTCTTGGCTGCCACCCTGTCTGACAGATACTAGGAAAAATTCCGGCCATCACAAAATTATTACTTAATTAAATAAATTAATTAAACATCATCCAGCATTTAAATAATTCAAAAATACTGCTGCAGGCCCAGAACATGCTGCAGGGATTATATCTCTCGACTGGCTTGGGAAAGCCAGGGAATTCTCTACAAAGAGCTGCAATCTGTAACTGGGGACAGAGAAGTCTGGGAAAATCTGTGTGGCCTGCTGCCACTATGACCCTCACATGGGTAAGTGGTGAGAAGATGAGTGTGAGATAAAACAAAGATCAAAAATTCCAAAACAATTTCTAAGAAACAAAACAAAATATTCAAAAAGAAAAGCAAGTCAGTTTGACAATATCGCTGCAGCATCATCTAGTTATGGCTTTT
Source organism: Polypterus bichir lapradei (assembly GCA_026402145.1). Lineage (NCBI taxonomy): Eukaryota > Metazoa > Chordata > Cladistia > Polypteriformes > Polypteridae > Polypterus > Polypterus bichir. The sequence continues at coordinate 59,154,531 of JANRMT010062792.1, forward strand.
TCTTGTAGATATTGCATTTTCTGTATTATTTTCAGGGTGGCAGTCATATCTTTGTTAGTTATATGATAGGAATGTTGTTATGAGATGGAGTTTCAAACATGATGAAAAGGTTAGAGGTCTCCAAAGGAAGCTACTAAAACAGGCCAGAACACTCACTAGCCAACCCAGATGAGACTCACCCAGTTCAGCTCACTTCAAACTACAGCAGCAGGCCTTGGCCTAACCAAACCCAAAAATGGAGTAACAAAATTAAAGTTAACCAATAAACTTAAATGTTCAAAAATTCCTTACAAGAGGGAGGAACTGTTGACAAACTCTAGCTTGTGACAAAAAGGCAAACAATTGTCATGTATAAATGAATCATCAATCTTTTGAAAGAAGAAAGAAACAACAAGAAAAGCTCAAAAGAGCACAAAGGAGCTGTCAATAGGCATGCCTAAGGTAAGTAAATACCCAACACAAATCCAAAAGCAGAATCCAATAAACAGTTGCAGGATAGTTACAAAAGCCAGTAAATCCAATGAAACAAAACAGTACTCATTGTAAACTTCTTCAAAACTGAATACACTTCCCCTGAGCTCCTGTTTTTCCTGGCTTATTATAGCGAGCATTAAGTGTCAGAAGTGGTGATGTCAGGGTGACCCTGCTTCTCTCTCCAACTGCCAGGATAAAGAGCTTTTCTCTTTTCTGGAGGTCTTCTGTAGACCGTAACCCTAGCCTGTGTTATACAGATTGTGTCATTCCTTCTATCTGGGCAACACGTCAGAACATTCCTATCATGTCATGACTTGTTTCCTGTTTCATCTACATATAATGTGGGCAAATGCAGAGCTACTCGGTGCACTGCAAACGAAGAAGACTTTCTCCACTGTGAAAAATGTCTCTTCTCGGGTGCCAACAAACAGTTTATAATCAATTTGCCTATAAAAATGAGGGCAGGTAATTTTATGTCATGAGAATTAGATGAGGGGGAGTAGAACACTTGTAATGCATCTTTGTGACCGTTGACACAAACTTTTTTGTAGTAGCAAGGTAGCTCTTATTATGCTGCAAAAGTATACATTATATAATAATCTATTATATATACCGCTAACATGTAGCATTTTATATTATGCTGTTGTGTTGTGGTATAAGTGTCAGTAGTCTAGGGGAAATATGCAAGTAAGAACTTCATTGTACTTTGTATACTTGATAATAAACTTGATGCTGAATTAAAATAGAAAACCAGTATTGTTTTAATATATTTATGAATGCTGGTTTGATCATTTTACCCAGAGGCTTTGTGGTTCGTTTAAAGTTCTATCCACAGCTGTCACTTGAAACTACTGTAAATTACTTCCACGTGGGTAACTCTATTTTATTGCCAGCAATTATGCATCCAATTGTATGAAGCATAAAGTGACTCTGTTCTGAAGCAACTTTCATTACAAATGCGCTGATGAATGCTATTCCCATTTAGAGTGAATGTGGCTAGTAGCTGGCTGCGCCAATTATGAATAAGCTTCACAGACAATAGATTGAGTGCTTGCAAGGCTGTACATTTTGTAGTTCAGCAAGTAAATGTGCATGATGTAAGTCAAGACTCCTGAGCCAAAGGGAAAAATCCTGCACAATTTATGTGATTGGTGAAGCTTTTTGAGATAATTGGTTCTCAACAAGTTATTAATTTAAAAATAATCAGCTATGCATAACACCTCTACAATGCATGAGCCTTTCTGAATTCTGGTACTTAATTTTATGTTTGTTTTAGATTTTAAAATATTTTTAGGAGGGCTACAGATAAGTCTAAGTATAAATGATTTGTTCATCTGTAATTATTGGAATTATGTATTTAAAAAAAACTACTAGACCTTTTGCCAGATAATGTTCAAAACTGTGGGCAAACTCGTTTCACAACCACCTTGTAAATTCTAGGCTAAACAATATTGAAAGTAACTGTTGTATTTATTTAATAAATAAGGATGGCTATGCAACAGATTACCATATATGGACCGATGTCATGTTGTCATTGTATTTGTAAACTGAAGGAATGTTGCTTTTGATAAAAAAAATTTTAAAATAATTATAAATAATTAGGCATTGTTTAGTTTAACTTTCTTATACTGAGCATTATGACCGCATTATGACCAAGATCATCAAATGCAAAATTACAATACTGGTTTAAAGACTAATGAACAGTGTGCCGTTTTTGAAAACACATCAGACTAAACCTCAAAGGTGTTGGATCAGGTCCTGCCTCTGATCCATTACGACCCTTTGCAAATAAACATACCCTCTTATGATCCAAATGTAAAAAACTTGTAAACAAAGATCCCTGTCATGCAGATTTCCTTGGATAAAGGTGTCAAACTAATATATACTCAAAACAAAGCATTCATTGAGTACATGCATTGTAGATTAGCCTCGATTGTCTAGATTGAGTTTTAAAGATATTTTGTTAAATATCTTAATCTTGTTTACAGAAATATTATGACTTATGGGGGGAAAAAACTAACTTTTACCTTATAGATGTTTTCAGTAATATGTAGTGGTAATGTCTAAAACAGATTCTGGAGTTAATCAGGCAACTGTATAACTTGCTTTTTTTTTTAGACATTGTCCATGAGAATCTGAAAATAGGTTCAGATGGTGAGAGTGATCAGGCTTCAGGGACATCATCTGATGAGATTCAATCTCCAACTGGTGTATGCTTAAGGAATCGGGTCCATCGGCGGATTTCCATGGAGGTTAGGCTCTCTTTTTTTTTTTTTTTTTTTTTTTTTTAATATTTTTTTTCTCTGACTGACTTTTTCTGAAAACGCTGCATAACTATGCATTTACAGAATCAAATGTTACAGAACATTTAAGTCTAAATCAAAGCTTGGTGTCCAGTGTTAATAATATTCAAATACAGACTCACCACTAAAGCAATTATTTATATTATATTTCAAAAGTGGAAAAAAAGTATTGCTACTACCTCAGCTTCTGTTCAGTTGTAGCTTTTTATTGTTATCTTACACACTTTTTGATATGCCTGTGTCAGATGTGACCGACTTTAAAAGGGAAACAATGAATAAACATTACTGTGTTTTAACACATTCATTTGTGTTAGTTTAAAATTTGTTGTTACCTGCTTCTTACCGTCCAATGAAAAAGTCTGGCCAAGCTAAATTTCTTGGTTTGAAAATCTGACCCAAGTGAATTTGTAACTGAAAAGCCCTGTAAGGTGTAGCCCACCACAAAGGCTTGTACACCATGAAGGGGAGTCCTGGCAACAGACCTCAACAGTTGACTACAGCCTGTAACACAATTGTGAGCGAGTGCTTAATGGAGGTCAGCAAAGGACAGCAAGGTGTGCACAAACAGGAGAGACCAGACATGAAAACAACCCATTTATTTCTGTGAGAAAAACAAAGTTAAGTGATCATTAACCCTCACCAGCAAGGGAGGATCACGATATAGCACCTCAAAGACTGTACTGCAGTACATTAGGCCAGAGAAAAAGACCTAGACAAGAGACCATAAAGCATGCTCTTTCTCCATATGTCCAAGTTTAATCTATTTGCCAGCCCTGAAGACCTAATGACAAGGCGTAACCTCCACCTATTGAGATGACTGGAATTGCGCAAAGACTATCACTTACTGCTTTGAACTTTTGGTTCCAAGTCAAGTAGTATTAGTAATAGTGATTAAACTGTTAAAAGAGCAGGAGTTTAAAGAATACATGTACAATGAATACTACAACACTAAACAACCAATAGTCATCACCAATGCTACCTGGATGGACCAATCAGGACCAACAGTGTTGCTTGCATGCTCTGAAAGTCTTCCAAAGCCTCCAAAATCTACTTAATTTCATTGGATAAGATCTTTCCGAATAGAGATTGGAGAGTTTCTTGTTATATCTTTGACACACCTGCCCCATTAGTGATTTTTGGTATGAATAATAAAAAGGAGTGATGTAAGTTGAGCAAAATGCTAGGTTTTATTGAGAAAATGCTTGGCTGTATGGCCTAGTGTCTGAGGCCTTGCATTTTAAACATCAAGACTAACTATTTTCCAAAGCACTCTGTGTGTGCCAATAAGCAAGTGACTTAACCTACTTGACCACATAACTGCAAACAAAAATACAGAAAAAAATTGTACTGTAACAACCTGGAATTCTAAAGTGCACTGGAATGGTGATCATTACATAGCATACATGTTGTTTTGTCTATATTGTATTTATATCATTTTTTATTGTTTTAGAAGTAAACTTCCATCTATTCAATATAGTACTCTTCCCAGTTAATAAACTTATAGCACTATACAGATTTACAGATAAAAAACAAAAGCACAAGTATATAAAACTTATGCAGTGTATATGAGCATGCATCTGTAAACATTCATGCAATTCAAAACATCTATCTATAGATCTTAATAGGTTCATTTATTACAGGTTTTTTAATCATTGTGTTGTAGTCTCTTGCCTTGCTTTTAATGATGAAAAAGTAAGGGAATGCAAGAAGACACACCTGTTTTGAAGTTTTAATTTTTTAAACTGGTTGCCCACTCCTTGCTGCCTTGCAGTCATTTGTTTTATCCAACCAAATGCCACCTCTGGTTTTTCTGATATTGTTTTGCATTGTGTTCATTCTCACACAACATTTTTTTTTTTGTTTTCCAACAATATCATGTTTAACATGCAGTTCTTGTGTAGTTCACCGTAGTTCACTTTATCATGCTGTTGTGAATACTGATAATTTCATAACTCCTCATAACACATCATGTAACATTTTGGAGGATAGCTAACATACCTGTAGCTGTGCAAAAACTTTGTGAGATGGTTTTGTGCTTGGGGGTTGCTAGTATCCCTTTACAGTGATGGCTCAGAAAAGCACAAGAAGTGTCATTCCAGCATCACCTAGTGGTGGCTACTCCTTTGAAATTATTGCACATTTGGAAACATTGACACTGAAGATTTTGAGAACAAGAATTGTTTACTTCGGTTATTTTATACGTACACGTAAGTTAAATAAAATAGTTGACTGAGTAATATTATTTTTATATGTGAATAGACTAGAAATGCAATATTGTTTAGGATTATGAAGAAAACCTTTCTGACTGGTGATTTTACAGCCGAAATTCACTTTTAAGCACAGTGCAGGAAAATACTGCAATATATGCTAATTAGTACTAGCACATAATAAAATTATAAAGTTCAAAAACAAGTTTTTATTTTACTATTATTCATTACCTTTTACTATTATTCATTACCTTCATTTTGTAGACACCTTTTACCAAGACAGCTTCAAAGACTGCTGGAATACATAGCAGTTATTTAACTTGGTATATTTATTTTAAAAATAGACCACAATTGGATTTGAAGTGATTTATTCAGGTTAATGCTGTGATTTAGAGACTATGTTTGAGCTAAAAACCTTGTGGCCTAAAAGCCAGCCCACTACATATTGTCTTATTATCACTACTGTCACTTCTTCTAACTATGTTTGTTCTGTATTTTATTAATATAGTAAAAGGGCTTACTGGCAAAATGCTCAAGCAATTAATGGTAATTTGTAGCTATTTAAAAATGAAAAAATATAAACAATTAACAAACACAGAAGAAGTACAGTATGTATGAATTAGAACTAAAACAAATGCTACTAAAAACTGAAGTGTTTAATGCATTCTATTTCCTTTTTTCTATCCAAAGTGCTGATACCTCTTGGAGAAATGTCTAATTGCACCATTGAGTAAAGGTAGTCTGCAGTGCCTCATCCAATGACAGCATAGGTGATCTAATAGCATTTCGGCAGTAAGGCATCATGGCTTTTGTTCTACATATTCTGCCCTCTAGTGGAGATCTCAAGTTAAATTGCTTTATATGTAATTTTCATTTCATCCTGTCTTCTTGATTATTTTTCGAATTACTAAATTGTCTTGAAAAAAGTTTGTCATTGTAATCATATTATGCATTAGAATTTTGAAGTGGTTTATTTTATATTTCAGTATTTATTTTCAAGTTTCAAATGAAATTCTGTTTTCAAACAGCACTGTTAGTCCTATTAATCTGAGGAGCACTAGTCACACTGAGAAAACTTTGATGGGATGTTTAAACTTGGTGATTCTTTGAAGGACACACCCCAAGTTACATGCTGAAAACGCTTTTACTATATACACTTCCTATCACAGACCCATTCTCAATGTTGTGGGTTTAAGATTTTCCATTCTTTTGCATCATATTTTAATTCTCACATCAAAACCTTTAAATGGATGAAATGGGTGAGGTTTGGCTCTTCTAGTAAAAAAATCAATATATTTAATTCCTTAAACAGTATTTAAATTTTTTTAGAAGAATTAATATAGCCTTGCCTTGTGTAAGTGTGAATTGTTGGTCCTCCACAGCTTTGTGAGAACACATTTATGTTTAAGCAATTTTTGATGAATTTTCTATATTCTGCGTAGCATCTTAACTCTTTTTTTTTTTTTTTTTTTTTTTTGCCAGTCTTGCAAAAACAATATTACACCACTAAATGTTTTATAACACGTAGGCAATCTCTGAACTAGTCACTGCTAGATTAAGGCTACATTTATGAACCTATGACATTTAACTCATTTAAGTTGTACGTGTTTTAACAAATGTTTTTCGTTCAAGTGATAATTATTACTGGACAGTATTTTTTGTTCATCTTTTTAATGTTGGCTATATTTTGCTTCTTCAGAAGAATGCAGAGTTTCAGTATTATGCTTCAACTCACGTTACTGAGTGTGTATATATATATGTATGTATATATATATATATATATATATATATATATATATAATATTAGCATTTTATACTGTAGATCTAACACTTCTAGTATATATGCAGTTTCCTATACCAGATTTATAATGATGAAGAGGGTTTAATGCCGCTAAACATTATATCTTGCAAAAGAGAGGTTTTTCTCGTCACTCCTACAGTTAAATTTGTATGTGATTGCTTCCTAATCACCAAAGAGCAAATGTAGCATTGGAATTAGAAACATCTCAGCCCTGAACTATAACTAGATCTGGAACATAATGCTTAAAGATTTACCAGCTGTCTTGGAACCACATGCTGCTTTTATCACAAACATGCACAAATACCCAGCTGACATTCCTCCTACATTTTGATTACTAATGTGAATTTCCTAAATTCTCTCTGTAGCTCTCCCAGGCTCTGTCATGCTTTAACTCATTTCTGTTGTAGTTCATTGTTTACGGTAAAATAGTTTGTTTTTTTTTTTAATCCATCTTTGAATAATTTTGCTCCTGTTACCCTTCTTTTGTTAGGATACTTGAAAACTAGATTACGTTTTTGCACCATAAAACTGCATAACATACTAATACCTTAGACTGTCATATAAAGGCAATTAGATCACATAAAAGTAATATCCAGATTGACTACATTGAATTAGAAAAATTCAACTGTACCGGGAATTCACTAGGACTCTGTGTTCAAGCTGGTATTTTGAGTTTAAACTGAAATAGCTGGTATTTTATTTTTTTAAAATGTAGGTTACTGACTGTACCGTATAATTTTTAGTGCCAGTTAAATAAACTGACCCTGCTAAGTTATTTTGGGAATTGCACTTGATTTCAGCCTTGAAAACCACAATGTTGTTTCCGTCTTCTTCATATTTGGTATTGCCAGTTAAAGGAAAATCTGCCCTTCTGTTTAATAAACCCATTTTACCCATTGCTCCTTCATGGCCCTAGGAAACTAGTGTCTGTGCTTACATCATTGGGCAAAATGCAGAAGTCAACCTTGGACAGGTTGATAGTATATTGCAGGGATCATTCACACACTTTGAACACCCTGACAATTTAGATTTGATGAAACCCAAACAAAGAAATGACATGTAGATGATGCACAGTATTTCATATAAATTTTTGTATTTGACAAGTGTGTGTACTCTTATTCCTTTCTAAAAATGTTCTGTTTATTCACATTTAAAATCTTATTTAAATCGTACATTTTGAACGGCCCAATTCATCATCCTTCACTTGTAGAATGAAATGTTGTTTGATTAGCCATCGAATATCACTCCACAGTTCTTCTGTAAAGGAACACTCAGTTCCTTAGTTGGTTGCTTTTTGTTTGGGTGTGGGAAGGGTGGACATTTAAGAACATCTGCATAATGGACCTTTTTAGGTTTTAAGAAGCAGCTTAAAATGCCTGGGTCTTTCCTAATGATTCTGTTCTAATATATGATATGGCTATTCAAATGGTACATTCTCCATATATATTCCCTTTGACTGCTTTGGCAAGTACTTTCTATGCAGTGCCACTACATAGCAAAACTACAACCTCCAAGATCAAAAAAAGTCATAGACACTGCACTTGAAAACAAAAGTTTCCAGCAATTCAGCTACACAGTACAGTACACTGTAGATAGTTTCCTTCAGGATCCAAGAAAAAACAATTTAATTTTCTTTATTTTTCTGTAGTACAATTCGTGTCCCAAGCTTTCCTCATATGGCCATTAACGTTGCTTGACTATAAAATGATGTGTATAAAAATAAAGGTGAAAAGTTAAATAACAACACATTAATTTTAGTGTCTTCCATTCCACATAAAGTTCAGTTGCCTGCAGAGGTAAGCTAATACCAACCTAGGTTAACCTTTATTCAGTCTACTTAGCGTACATCTTTCAAACTACCTGATGCTGCAGTCAGGGGACTTCAAGTAATAGCTGAAATGAAGTAATATTTCATAGCATTTCCTTAATCTCTCTTTTTTTTTTTATAGGACCTAAACAAGCGCTTGTCATTGCCAGCAGATATCCGAATACCTGATGGCTATCTGGAAAAACTACAGATGAACAGCCCTCCATTCGATCAGCCAATGAGCAGAAGATCACGAAGAGCATCGCTGGTAAGGTCATTTCCATGGTACAATGAAAATAGACAATAGAGACATCAATACATACTGTAATATGTATGTTTTGACCTTTTTTACAGTTATATGAACCTGCTGTGAAAATCAAATAAAGCAAATAAATTGTGGCCAGTATTTGATGCTACCAAAATATAACTTTAGTCCTACAAATTTAAACGTACCTCTAACACAAAGGTACCTATAAAATAGGATGTCAGTTTTCAGTAACCTTTGTAAATAAGGGAGACAAAAACACCAAAAAATTGTTGGGGATACCCCCTTAGTAGCCCAGTATACTTGAACTTTGACAAATTAAAATTAAACAGTCTTTACAGACATGGAGGGTGGACCAGAATGGGGCGGGTCCAAGAGACCAGAAACCGGAAATGACATCAGCGGCAGAAGAATTGTCAGTCAGCTGGTCTGCAAAGGGAAAAAGAGGGAAAGGATTAGAGAACAAAGCGGGGTAATCACACTTACTCAAGCACGTAAGCTGTCTCCCATGCTTATGCGCATGACATGTTCTGTGCCCTGAGCCCAGACTCGTTGGATTGGGTGGCCCAAACGAAGAGGTCATGAACACATGAAAGGGCATCAGCATTAGCATGGACGGTTCTGACGATGAAGGACAGTAAACCTGTAAGGTTGGAGATCCAAGAACCACTTTGTGACACGCAGGTTCAATTCCTTTTGCACTGCCATTCATTGGAGAGGGGTATGGTCTTTACCGAAGTTGATCTCATGGCATAGGAGGTAATACCTCAGTTGCTTAACATCACATTTGATCACCAGAGCCTCCTACTCCATGACCACATACCTGGCTTCCCGGTCCAGCAGTTTCCAGCTCAGAAACATGATGGGATGTTCAATGCTGTTGATGCTTTGGCTCAGAACGTCACCAAGACCTGTGCCTGAAGTGTTGGTCTGGAGGATAAAAGGCAAAGAGAAGTTAGGAGCCATTAAGATATTTGCTGATGTAATAAGGGCCTGCTTTAGGTCACAAAATGCACTGTCTGCTTTTGTATCCCACACCACTATATTGGGAGCCCACTTCCTGGACAGGTCTGTCATGGGCGCTGCCTTCTTGGAGAAACAGGAAACAAACTGGCAGTAGTAACCCCGCTAACCCCAGGAAGGCCTGGACTTGAATCTTTGTTTTCAGACGGGTCCATTTGAGAATGGCATTGATTTTTGAACACTGAGGATGGTCCATACCCTTGTCCACCAGGTAGTCTAAATATTTGGCCTCTGTTAGCCCAAAATAACATTTCTTAGGGTTTATCTGGAGGCTGGCTTTACCTAATGTCTGGAGTAAGGCACTGACCTGATGTAGGTGTTCCTTCCAGGTGCTGGGATAGATGACAATGGCATCCAGACAGGAAGCACTGTATGCATTGGGGTGCCGTAGCACTCTATACACCAGATGATGGAAAGATGCTGGTGGCCTATACAACCCAATTGGAAGGACAAAATACTGCCAGTGTCCTCTAGGGGTGCTAAATGCATTTTTTACCTTCACAGAGTCTGTTAAAGGAACCTGCCAGTACCTGTTTGTCATGTCAAGAGTGGTCAGATAACTTTACTCAATCACACCAAGGTCTAGCATACACTTGATGTCAAGCTCCACCTCTGCTCATTTTATCTCCAGTAGTCGATATTCGCGTTATCTGGCACTCACCCCTGGTTCCCTCACAATGTCATGCACAATTAGAGAGGCCCTACAAGGTTTTTCACTCACCACCTCCAGGACAGACAGGAGTACTGCTTCTAATTCCTTTTATTGTTTGGCTGAAAAATTTGTGCCAAAGTTAAGGACTAATTTGTGAGCAAAATAGGAACAGGGCTGTCCGGAGTGGAGAAATGGGTCCCGATTCTTCCACAGTTTCAGCAGATTGACACGATAAACCCAGTCGCTCAGCTGACAAATAGATTGTTTTTCCAAACAGTCAACAAATCCCTTCCTCCCCTTAACTCTGTAAGAGCCTTGCCAATGAATCTACTGTATAATTTCGAGTGAGAGGTGGGGATGAGAATATCACATGGTCTCTCACGCGGAACTCCAGTAGAGATGTGCCATGGTCATAGCAACAGGTCTGAGCTGATTGAGCTTTCTCCACGTGTTCTTTTACAACAGGTCATATTTTCACAAATCTATCACGTTACTGTGCAGTAAACTCTAGTATATTTATTAGGATATATTTATGTCCTCTAGCTGAGGGTTCATGGGGTCCTACAATATCGACCCCTATGCGCTTGAAGGGAATGTCGACTAGAGGAGTGCAGTCCTTTGTAGAAATCTGTTGCAATTGGCACTCCTGACAGGAAGCAAAAAAGCGGTAGACATCCTCATTTTTCCCTGGGCAGTAGACCTTGATGTACTCTAGTGTTTTTTCGGCTCCCAGATAGGTGCCTAGGAGATGGGCATGTGTTACCTCACAATTCTGCCGCTGGAAGGTCCACAGCACTAGCAACAACGACAGCACATCACCCTCGTATTCTGATACATGATTAATCAAATCATTATTAATAACAAAATGCGGCCCCTGAGGCGTGACATGTTTACTCTGTGGTCTGTTTACCAGAACCTCCTGCATTTTTGGCAAACTTTACGACATCACTGTTGCATTATTTCCTTTTAAAGGAAGCTGGAGTTTGCCTAAATTGAAAATGTAAACTAGATAGAAGGTCTGGGTTGACCTCAGTGGATGTGGCATCTGATCACGACAGCCCAGTGTTGTCTGAAGGGACATCATTCTGGGTTGGTGCAGTGTCTGCCATGTCACATCGAGTAGCCGGGTGACTCCCCAAAGAAGCCATCTGTGAGCATGGCATGGTGACAGCTTGGGACAGGCTTCCCCCAAGTATAACAAGGCTCAAATAACACCCAGGAGTGAAACATGCTATGCTGCTTTTGATGTTTGGCCAGTTTTGCCCCAATATTACAAGATAGGGTCGATTTTGGAGGAATGAAACCCTGATTAACTGTATGGTTCTTCTGTAGTTGATGACACATGAGGATGACCTATACCACAGAGTTTCCCCATGCATACAGGTTAAACTGATCTTACCAGCAATCCACTGTTGCAGGAGCACATAATAGCGAGCAACAATGGAAATGTTGCTGTTAGAGTCTATCAGTCTGGAGACTTTATGGCCATTTATTAACACCACTCCTGTAAAATGAAATGAAATAAGTGGTTAGCAACTGCACATTACTTTCCTCCTTTTGCCCAGCCTTTAGTTCATCAGCTTGTCAAGATGAGGGCAGTTGGGGATCGTATGTCCGACCTTCCCACACTTGAAACAGCAGGGGGATTTCTCTGCTGTTCTTTTTCCGTTTTTTCTGTGGTTGCAATCTGTGCCACCACCACCTGATCAAGGCACTTTGCAGTCCCTACGTTGATAGATTGAAAGCAATACCAAGATGTCCACATGACCATCATCAATAATTTCTTTCACATGAAACTTGAAAACCATGAGGACTGATTTAGATCATTTATGCTAAGTAGAATGCCCAGTGGCCTTGGAACCCCTGCAGATTTTGTTTTTTTTTTCCTTCTGTCCATTTGGATTTTTCTTTCTGTCCTCTCGGACATCGGGCCTTACTTTATTCTTTGTTACTTAGTATTACCTAATCTTATTTTTATTTTTTTATAAACTGTTCTTTCTAATTCTTGTAAAGCACTTTGAGCTACACCGTTTGTTTGATAATGTGCTATATAAATAAATGCTGTTGCTTTTGTTGGGCTTCGCCGCAGGCTCTGTGTTGCAGTGGGGAGGCTCTTGAATAGCGACACATCCTATCCAGGTGGTTTGGTTTGTGAACTATGCCGCTCGAGGGTCTCAGTGAGAGCTTCCATATTTTTAAATTGTTGCCACTGCACCTGGCCAGGTGAGGAATTTGAGGAGGGCATTGACAAGGAAGACACAGGCAATTTGCTTGGCAACCATTTTCAAGTACAACCTGTCTTAGCCATCAAGAGAGCCTTCAAGAACAGCACCAGTATGTTCTCCCATTCCGCTCACCCCCAGCGATGTTGGGAGGCTATGCACTCAAAAATAAGAAAATATGTTTCAATGTATTTTTTATCTTGTATCGGCAACAATACCTGGGAAGGAGTCCATGTGTGGTCCTGGCGGAGAGCCATGTGTGCTTAATTCCATGCCTCACTCTCTACAAGCTGTGTCTGTTGTTCCCCAATCTAGACCCGCAGGGACAGGTAATGATCATGTTGAGGTCCTGCTATTCGGTCATTTCGCAGCAAAATCCTGCCGTCTATGCTGCTGTAAATAAGGGAGACAACAACACCAAAAAAGATTTGGGGATATCACCTTGTATACTTCAATTTTGGCAAATGAAAATTAAACTTTACAGACACAATTTCACAATAATAGAGAACTGAGGATGAATAATGATGAGGTGGTTTTTATATGGTGGGTAGTCCAGAAGAGGCTAGTCCCTGAGAGCAGAAACCGGAAATGACATTAGCGGTGGAGAGTTGTCAGTCAGATGGTCTGCAGAGAGAGACAAAGAGAAAGGAGCTCAGCGCCAATCCCTGGTTCGGCAAGTAATCACACTTATTCGAGCCCGTAAGCTGTCTCCCACACACACGTGTGGCACTGCATAGTGATCAATTTTTTTCCTAGCAAAAGTTATGTTGCACCTGCAATTATTTACATTTTGTGTAACTGGAAATAGTAATCAGTTATATGTGGCCCATCTTATTGATCACATCTGTTGTCTGCAAACAGCTAGACAGTCTCACAAAGCTAGAAGATATGTTGGATATTTGAATCATAAACGTATCAAAGTTTTCAGGTTCGATTGCTATTTAAATTGAATCTGCTACTTATATATGCAGTTTGTGTTCAATGAGTTAACCAATTTAGAATTATTTCAATTCTTAGATCTTTAGTAATCTATTTAAACTTTTCACATACTGTTTGTTGTTTTGTCCAATTATTTGTAGTGCTTACATAATATGATGTAAAATATTTGTGTCTTTTTACAAGATGTACCAGTCTTGTTTGGCAACCTCAAAGCAAAATGATCTAAGACAAAAGTATAGTTTTAGCCACCTTGATGTTTTTTGTATAGATCCAATGTGATTTTGGAAAGTGACATTACTGATTATCTGTTCATGAATTAATGGTTTCAACTGAGTAGAATAAGCTGCTATGCCAATTAAGAGGTTTAGCAACCTGCAAAGTGTCTTTATGTCACATGCTTAGGATTACAAATCTCCAAAAGTGAGTTAACAGTACAGTACCCACTCTTGCTGCCAAGGCTGGAGGGCTTGCATCAAATGGGTATTTGGAGCTCTTGTTCATGGTAATTTTACTCAACATCAATGTTCATATACCTTCTTTTTCAGAATGTAATACAAGCAGTTGCCATTAATAGGACTATGTAAGGTACTGATGTTGAATTGCTAAAATACAGGCATAAAAAGTGGCAGGGTGAAGTGGAAATTTTATACACAACTTCAAGCATGAACATTTGGAATGAAACATCATCCAATAAATAAACTGTTTACACATCATTATGATGATAAGATTTTAGGTTGATTATGGATCATTAGCTCAGGATAAGCAAGATGGTAGTAAAATTGAGTATAAAAGAGAAAGATGTGGAACAGGAAAACAGCAGGCATCTTTGCTCAACCTCCATCTCAGAGCAGAGAAGTGATTGTTGTTTTAAGTAATTACGCGTATGTATTCAGTTATAAAATGTTATCTTAGGGTTAATAAAGTATTTTAAACATTATTGCACAAGATATTTTTAAATCTGCCAAAGGATGAATAGCTTGCTGGGTGTTTTTTTGGCAGGCAATTCTGTATCTCAAAGACAAGCTCTTTGGTACAACTAAGTTTGACTCAGTTCTGTTGCTGGTGTCCAGTAATGTTCATGTGATGCCATTTCTTTAATTTACTTTAATATTAAGTAGCAAGTCTTAGTGTTTAATTATGTAGTCTTTATTAGGACATTACCAAGTCCTATACCTGATGTCAAACAATGTATAACATATATTAACTTATTTGTTCAAGAAAAATATGCCAACATTCAAAAGAAATGTTTTTTGATGTATGAAGATATATGGCTGAAAGTGAATATACTTGCTTTTTCACATGACAGTAGACAATGTTTGAAGGTAATTAAGAGTTAAAGAAGTTAACTCATTAAAGATATTTTCAGAGATGTGACAAAAGAGTACTTGATTGTTTAATTACTTGTGCCCAACCCATGTATACACACATTTTCACCACAAACTATCCCCTACTAAATCACTACAATTTGCAGGGGGTTTCTATTATTGTCACATTTTAACAATAATAAACAACTAGAAAGCAGAGTAAGGACTGACAAGATTAACCGTGTATATTTCAACTGAACTTATAACTGTAACAAGTTATATTTAAGTAAACATTAAGTAAGAATTGAAATGTGTAAAATCTTTAATTAAAAACATGCTTACTTTAAATTGCACTTCTGTCTGAGAGGCACTATATATAGTCTGGTTAAAAACCACAACCAATAACAGCTGCATTTACCTTTCAAAACAGGGATGCTCTGATTGATCAGCTCACAATCTAAATTGACTTATTTATCACTACAAAAGACTCTATTGGTGATCGGTAAATTGGCCGATTACAAAAAAATATCTTTACAGCCACTGTTTTTCTAAGCTTTACCATTAATTAGTTGTAGTGCGCCAGAAGCAACAGACAATTGGAATATTATGCTAAAGACAGATGAGTAATAAATAAATTTGTAGAAAAGGAATTGGAGAAGTGAAGTCATCCTATGCAGTTAGACAAAAGACAAGAAAAGCTAGTTTAATGAATTTAGACCTTTTTTATTTTCTCTCAATTAAAACAGCATTTGTCTTAGTTTAGACTGTGAGCTTGTTTTAAGTAAATCAGTTTACACTTTTAATTGGAATAAGAAAAGATGAAAAAAAAAAATTTGAAATTGCTACTAGGTAATCAACAGGGTTGTTAGCTTTACAGCAAATTATGTCTTTTACTTGTAAACTTGTTAAGCTTGTTAGATTTCTGTCTTCTTGATAAACATCTTGCGAACATATAGATACATTTGCAGCTTTTTTTATAGTTGTACTGTGTTTATTTGTGCATATTATACTGTGTAAGTATTGATAAGAAACAAGTACTGTATTATTAAAATGGTAATCCATATTTATAATTACACTTATATATTTTTGTTGTTTTTTGTTAGAAAAATGGTTAAAACTACTTTTTAATTAAACTTTATTTCAGTACATTATAGAAAAAACACAATCACAGTGTGTAATTATGAGAAGAATTTTATTTTCTTTTATGCCATATGTGTTATGGATATTTTTGTACATTTTACAAAAATATGTATTTTAAGGAAATTTTATTTATTTTACTATGTTTGTCCTCCCTGAACAAATTAGCCTATAGAATTTCATTTTGTTGATAAAAAATGAACATTTAGCACCTGTGGTGTATAGTTTAATTGTAAAAACACCAAAGTTAATACTTTAATAAAGGGAATAAGGCAAGGTTTAAAGAAATTGACCAAAAAAAACTGATCAGACCGTCCCTAATTTTTATGTTTAGGTTCGTTACCCTCATTATTCCTAAGGGTGTTTATTTTTAATATATAAGGCATTTACTTTACTTTTTTAAATGTAAGACTTGATGTGGCAAATTAATTGTTTAAGTAAGATTGAAGTGATGCATCATATTTGTAGTTTTAAGCAATCTGTTGCATGTGTTCCTAGTAGACCAACTTTACATCATAAAGCAAGATGAATCCATTGAAATGCTTTCTTTTTATCTTATAGTCAGAGATTGGTTTTGGAAAACTGGAGACATATGTGAAGTTGGACAAGCTTGGAGAGGTGAGTCGCACAGCTTTTGCATCTGTGGCTAGTGCAAAAATATACTTTTCATTTTTTTCATTTTTTACATATTTTATTATTGTCTTTGTTCATTTCTTTGTTTAGCAAATTGTTTATTAGATCTCTGATTGACCAATAAGTAAGATCTCGTCATATTTTTTTCAGCTGCTTCTGAGACTGACATAAATTAGTCCAGACTGTCTGGTTGTGAAGAAGTTAAAATGAATTTATATTTTTGTGGGTGCTCAAAAACTTTTGCCAAAGTAAACAGCTAACACAAATATTGATAGTAACACTGAAACATATTGTTCCTGGTATAGTATGTGAAATATGACTTGTTTAGGAAGCATCAGTAATGTTTTGTTACGAGTACACTGCTACATCTATGGTAATACCTCAGCTCAATAAATGATCTAGAAATTGCTTATAAGCTGCTTAGTTTCTCACACTGCAGCTGCTGTAACAAACGATGCCTGCAGAAGTATAATAAAAAATCCAAACAATATGTAAGTTGCTTTTTTAGTTTCCTGCCTGATAGTAATAAAAGAATTACAAAGCTAATTTGGATGACACAAAAGATAGATAGAATGAAAAAGAAGCACTAAAGGCATTAGCATTTAAAAGTATAGGGGGAAGGAACCTAAAATAGCATGATTTCACATTTAAAAAGATTTGATAAAAAAAAAATTGTTGAATAATCAGTGAATCCATATAGAAAGCCACTCGCCCACATTTATTCATCGAACATGTTGTAAACAGTAGAGTAATCAACCCGATTCTCTTTGCTCCAAACTGCCAGTCAATACAATCTACATATAATACAGATTGTTTAAATTATTCTCTTATCCATGTACATAGTACTGGGTAATGCTAGATTAGTGGTCTTTGTCAAAAATCTTGGTATTGATCTCTCCTGCATGCTACCTTTCAGTATACGTGGATTTTTGTTACTAACCTGTTACATAAGTTCCAGGAGAAACAGTGGCTTTTTCTGCTGTAAAGTAGTAGCATTTTGTGTTAGCATTATACATTGGAGATTATTTAGTTTTACTCTACTTAAAATATTTTTAATATCTACATAGGTTTATCCAATCATTCTCCATATCTTCTATAGCCTTTGCAGGGTTATGCAAAGCCAGGATTTACAGGCTCATGGAGAGGCTATCTGTGGGGAAAACAAAACCCTAAAATAGTTCAGTGAACTTCTTCAAGCATTCCTGACATTAGGATGATACATTTGGCCAAGGATTACAGCTTGTTCCATGAGTTTAGTGGTGAACTAGGACATGCATGTAACTTACAAGGAAGTAGTATGACTAAATATTTAGATTGAAAGAAATTTTGAGTGATTCAGTTTTTATGAAGTGGAAAAATGTGCAAGGCACCCGTTGGTGCAGATTTTTATAACTTACATTAGAAACTTATAATAAGAATTGATTATCTCCTGTAAATTCTCAATTTAATATTTAATAATCAGGTGTAAGGTGTTGGTTCAGTTGTAATAATATAAAATTAATAAAACTTTCATAACTTTCTTTAAATTTGTCACTTTTAATATTGGATCTTAGGGAACCTATGCAACAGTTTTTAAAGGAAGAAGTAAACTGACTGATAACTTAGTAGCTCTGAAGGAGATTCGACTGGAGCATGAAGAAGGAGCACCTTGCACTGCCATCCGAGAAGGTAAGGTCACATAAGAGTTGAAGCTAAAAAAAATATAAATTTAGTTGAGTAGATTGTGCTTATTACTATATATGGCTGCTTTATTAAAACATATTTTATCACAGAGAAATGCCTGTGTGCTTTGTGTGCACTGAGTATTAGAGGGTATATATTAATGTTCCTGTTGATGGGCTGTTAAGTTACACTTAACTATATCTTTCTGAATTTATGCATTTATTGTCCTTCTCCTTAGATTTGACCTAAAGCTATATTTTATATATTTTGGCACAACAGTTAAATCGCCAGCAAGATTTAGGTGCCCAAGTGTGACTGTTTATTTATTATTGTCAATTCTATAGTGGCTGCAAGAAGAACATTAAAGTAAACATTGCAGATGTGACATGAAAGCAGTCTGCTTTTGTATTCACTAATTTCCCTATCCCAACATGTCATGTCATTTTCTAATATACTTAATCCTAAGCAGGGTCACAGGATTTGCTGGATTCTGTCCCCGGCTAGCATATGGAGCAAGGCCATCGCAGGGTGAACATGCACCCACACACCAAATACACACTAGGGCCAATTTAGCATCACCAGTTCACCTAACCTGCATGCCTTTGGACAGTTGTGTTATTACATTTAAAATAATGAGTTTCTATCAAAAATGCTGCTGTTCTCATTATACAAACCCATTAGCGAAAACTGTTTCTATAAGCAAGTGTAGGGTTGCAAATGACTACTCATAGGTGATGAGCATACCCTGCAGTTTGCTTTGCCTTCAATGTGCTGAAAAGTATGGGAACTTTGCTGAACACCACAAATTGTATTGAAGGAATGAGGAAAGAGGAACTGAGCTACTTTTGAGTAGATTACAATAGTGCAGTGGTCTTAAGTGTCCCAGAGTGTAAGAGAAGCATCTGCTATCAATGCTGGAATGATAATTGAGTCAAAAATATGATCTGAGCTGTGAGGTTGCAATGTGCCTTGAACAACAAAGATTCAGATAGAACCACAAGCAAAGTACAGCAAATGGCCACAGACTAGCAATAGGTAAAACAGTATATCATTACACTCACAGATTTCTATTCTTGTGACACAGATTGGCCGAGCCACAAAGCAACAGCCTGGGACTGGCTCATTGCACTGTTTGAAGCTGCAGCTCTGGGCACAGCTTAGACATTTCTAGTGTATCTGTGCAGATACTTTACACTTTTTTCTTTCATCAAGAGAATACTAACACCTTGTAAATAGTAATTAAACTTTTATTTCACTGGGTCTCAATCTGACTCAGGACGGGGGAGGGTTTCTGTAAGGCTGGTTTTGATGTGACACATGACTAATTATGCAAACATAATTACCATTCTGTTTCTTTGGGATTTATGCATGAATAGGTTATGTATTTTTTGTCTGCAATGAATATGTATGTCATATTTTTGAGAGGTCAAGAGCTATTATTTTATTTCTCATTTTTTCTTACAGTATCTTTATTGAAAGATTTAAAGCATGCAAACATAGTTACCTTACATGATATTGTTCACACGGAAAAGTCACTAACACTAGTCTTTGAGTACCTGGTAAGTAGGCTTTCATTCCTTTTTTATCTTGTATATATCATCTTACAAAATTATATATATAATTTGTTATAAGGAAATTTGCTAGTGTTAAAATTTGCCATCATTTTTTTAAATCTGAATTTACAATACGCATTTAAATACCTGTATTACTTTGTACATTCTTTCTTCACTGAGAGGTCCATGACGTGTACCAATGCCTTGCCCAGTAAACTTGGACAAATTATAAATTGTTTTATTACTCTTGGGGGGACCTTTTAAGGTTTGCTTTGATTGGTGCTTGTCCACGTGGCTAATTCTTATGCATTTGACCCACTCCACCATCCCTTACATGGTTACATGGACCATGGTGTGTGGCCGCCAAGACTTAAAGATCAGTTTGTGTTGCTCCGTACTAGCATTTAAAGTATGTATACCAGTGAGCCACACAATCTCTTCCATTTGATAGCATTTTATTTTTTACAATTATTAAACACAAAAATAATTGCATAAGTATCATCCCCCTTAACTTTGATACACCTAATTGGTGCAGCAAGTTGGTTCTAGAAGTCATTTAATTATTAATGGAAATCACCGGTCTGAGGTTTAATTCACTTATACTACTGTCTATAACTGCCCCTGACTGTATCTGAATGGTTCAGCTTGTGGTGATTCAATATCATTCCAGGCATGTATGTGGAAAGGTGATTACTTTTTATATTACTTTTTATAGGCAATGTATTTTTTTTCTTTTGTTGCTTTAATAAATGCATTTACTAAAGAAACAATGAAAATAATGAATCAATCACGGATCTTCAGAATATGACATTTTTCCATTTAGTTATTCCATTAATCCACTATACTCCAGTTAATATAAAAGGGAGACTGACAGTGCAATGACTGAGGGGCATAGCCAGTAAATACAACCAGCTGTGTCCAATATGTTTGACCAATCACAAGTGACATCAATTGGGTTTCTTACCATGGCCACATGTGATGATAAACCATAATAGACTTGCATTTGAAATAGACAAAGCTGCTCATTTTAACTTAAGTAAAGGATGTCCCTTTCCTTAATGACAAAGCTGTCCAACCAAAACACGAATAGTCTGAAACGTATGTGATAATACAAGAGGAATACATAATTTACAAGTACAAAGATTTATTTACTAGTCTGCTGGAACATGCTTAAGCAAGATTTTATCTTGCTGGTCTTTTCCTGACATTAGCTGGAAGAAAAGATAACTTTTTCACTGAATTCCTATACCTCTTCTGTTGGATTCTGGTTTATATAACAATAATAGCTTTGCTAATTTGTAGTATAAAAAAGGATCCAGCTAAATACTTCAATATTAGAGTGACAAGTATGTTTTAATTCATTTTAAGTTCTAGTACAGTGCAGTAAGATTTATCACTATTAATTTCTGACACTTTCTAAACTTTTAATGAAATGGAGTCTATGTTGACAATTCCAGAATTTGAATGTGTGAATGTAAATGATTATTTATCTATTTAAAAGTGTACCTTTTTACATATAAATCAAAAACATGATTATTTCATGTTACAGTAATGAAAACATATGAGGCTAGTGTATGCTTTAATTTCAGAAAGAAGCATTTTGCAGTTGCTTTTTAGATGAATGAACAGATATTAATGGGAAATGAAAATGATGTTGTCTGATATTGTTAAACCATTTAACTAAGCTGTCACTTTTAGTCAGGCACTGTTTCCATGAAACCACTGGTTCCTTTTTTTTTTTTTTTTTTAAATAGTCCAATGATTGTTTGTTTTTTATCATTCATTTGTTCCTTTGTTTGCATTTATTCTGTAAATTTAGGAAAACCCCTATTCTCAAGACATGTATCTGTATCATTTTGCTTTGAATTTAATTATTTTGTACTTTGCATAGTGCCTTGCAATTGTATGCCCAGTGAAAAGTGCTATTTCTAGTACAATACATTTCTGTTTTTGTGGTGAGTTTATTTTACAATGTATTATGTTAAAGGTGATGAAGATACCAAAATAGTTGTACAGAATTGCAAAAAAAAAACTTTAAAAAGAGAATAAACCAGGCAGAAATAATAAATAAATCATATACTAAAATAACAAAGTGATAATGGTGAACTTTAGTGAAAATATGTTTCAGTGGAAAATCCATACAAACCTAACGGGAACTGAAACCCTTAGATAACTTTTACTAAATAATATAACAAAAACACACAATAACAGGCCATCCATATGAAATAAACTGTTCATAATAATAATAATAATAAATTACATTTATTGAGCGCCTTTCACAAACCCAAGGTCGCTTTACATACAGAGTAAAAAAAAAAATTCACAGATGACAAACGTTCATAGAAGATGAAAGTTTTCAGTTGAGATTTAAAAATGCAGAAAGAGGTGCAATCTTGGAGAGGCTGAAGAAGAGAGTTTCAGAGTTGAGGGGCTATAGCACTGAAGGACCTGCCTCCCAAGGTGGAGAGTCTGGTACGTGGGACAGTAAAGAGATTACTACTCAAGGACCTGAGACAGCGACAAGGAGTGTAAGGAGCTAGTAGTTATGTAGGGTTTTGAAGGTGAGAACCAGAATCTCGAATTTAATCCTTGATGGAACCGGTAACCAGTGAAGCTGTGAGAGAACAGGGGAGATGTGAGCAAAACGCTTTATGTGGGTGAGGACTCTAGCTGCAGAGTTCTGAATAGACTGTAGCTTCTGTATAGATTTTGCAGGGATGCCAATGAAGAGGGAATTACAGTAATCAATACAAGACATTATGAAACAATGAACCAGAGTTTGAACATCATTATAGGACAGAAATGGACGGAGGTGGGCGGAGATGATAGAATGAAATTTTTGAGTGTAGCTCAAAGTTAAGTGATGAATCAAACAAAACACCAAGATTTCTGACAACAGAAGCAGGTTTGACAAGTGTACCATCAACAGAAATAATAATGTGGCGGTAAAGTCTATACTCATATTGTATAAATAAAGCAGATCTTTTAACAGGTAAACAATAAAAATAGATACATAAACTGTATATTTTCTAAAATAACCAATATAGGCAGAAATTGTAGAATTTTATGTTGCATTTGTGTGCAACAAAAAAATGACTAATTTTGTACATTAATAAATTCAAATTAAAAACTGTTTCATAAAGTGAATTAAATCTCTGAAAAATATATTCTTTCAATGATATCTGTACAAATTTCTTGTTGTGTTTTATATGTTTTATCCTTATAAAGTACAGTTGTGTAAGATCATACATAAAAGGTACCAATTTTTTCCTAAAATAGTTTTATATGAAGTGTGTTATTTTAAAATGTAAGCATATTATGTGTTAAAATAATATATAATGCATAATATGGTTCAAAGTATTTTTTTTATAAAATTATACATTTATTAGTTTTAATCAGTTTATACAAGTATTTATTTATAAAAGTGTATTGTCGAAAATAAAGATTTGAGTTTTGAGAAAATCTGTAAAAAAATTAACTTTGGTTGTTTTCTAGAAAGTGCTTTTTGTCTGAGAATATTTAGGAAAGTATAATGTGAATAATGTAGGTACTTGTATCAATTATTTTGGGATATAGTCATTTGTGATGAAATACAAAAATGAATTTAATGCCTGATTGACTATGAAATAAGATGTGTACCACTCTCTTTTGAAGCCATTGTTTACCTACTCTAAAATATGTTGTAGGACAAAGATCTCAAGCAGTATATGGATGACTGTGGAAACATCATGAGTATGCACAATGTGAAGGTGAGTTCAACAAGATTTTTATTTACCGTTTTATGTTCCTGACATACTATGAATAAAAAGAAGTGAAAATACTTATTATGGCGCTAAAGAGATATTTTTCCATGTAATGATTTTTACTTTCTTCACCCTAAAGAATTATTATTTTTTACATTTTAACACAGATACCAGAATGATACGGGTTTGACTGTATGCATGGCCTGAAGGTTATGCATTCCTCTTTGATTGGTGTCCTTCTTGATAGTGCATTTTATAATTTTTTTGTACTTTTTTTTTTCTTTCCTAAAGGTATTTTTGTTTCAAATTTTGAGAGGTTTGGCTTATTGTCATAAGAGGAAAGTGCTACATCGAGATTTAAAACCTCAAAACTTACTTATAAATGAGAGAGGAGAACTCAAATTAGCTGACTTTGGTAAGTCTTTCTTATATAATACAGTGATGTGAAGTGGACAATATCATATAATTGAATCAATAAATACATTGTTATCAATTGGTTTATATAGTAAATATGCACATCATTTTAAAAAGGGGAAGGGAATATGATATTAAGTGGCACTATGAAAGAAAATTAGTTTTTAACGATAATGCAACAATACAGTGAAGTGTATTGATATAATTTTAATCATTTTTGTTCTCCAAACTTTTGTGTTTAGTAAGTTGCATCCAGAAACTTTTAAATTATTGCTATATATTTATGTCAAGAATTACAATAAGTATAATATGTGTTCTAATTAAAGATGTCTTAATACACACAATTTCTTTCTTTGTAGGCTTAGCCAGAGCCAAATCAGTCCCTACTAAAACATACTCCAATGAGGTAGTTACACTGTGGTACAGACCACCAGATGTCCTTCTAGGGTCATCTGAATATTCTACTCAGATTGACATGTGGTAAGTAGTCTATGCTTCTTTTCATTAGCTTATATGCATAACTGCTCTTTTAAGAGAACATTGGGTTTTCTATATTAACAGACAGTTAAGGGCCTTAACCTAAATAAGTGGTGAAGAAGTAATTATAATTAAAAAAAAAATAATGCATTACCAGTTAGCGTGGATATAACTCAACGTGTGACTTATGACTCTTACCAGGATATCTCATGACTCAGTAATTCTATTTTACTTTGTCAATAAATCAGTAAAATGTATAGTAAACTACCAATATAATGTGATCTCCCAATTGCATACAAGTTGTATTCTATATAGGACTGAGGCAATGGTTGGGTTATAGAGGCATTCTCTGATAAAAGAGATTCACTAACAATTATCAGAACATCTTAACTACTCATTTTAATCTAGAAAGTCTGTCCATGGTGATCATTTGACAGCTGATCATCTCTCTTTACCTGAATGACCCACATTTAATGTCTCAGGTACAAAGTTAATCATAAACTTTCTTACCCAAGATAATCTAGTACCAAATACATTAAAAAGGAATCTTACTTTGGAGCATGGTGTTTGTTATTATGGATATTCCCTAGATTGCACACAAATCTATTATCAATTTTTCACTCTGATATAGATCATACTTTTGTTCTGTCTTTCATTCACCACACAGGTCCCCTAATCATAGAATAGAGTATAATTTAGCACTGAATCTATTATTTACCAAACCAGTCGGATTTCCTCTCTGCAACTGGAAGTTATTATTTAGGCAACACTTATTCCAATTTTTGATATGTGCTCGACATGGAAGCTTTTGACTATCCCCACACCACTCTGGAGCATGCTTTGAGGAAACTATGGAATGAGGCAGAGTCCACCCTTAATTGAGAAGCCATTCTCTAGAGTCAGAGCTGAGCATAGACAGATTTTCATCTACTTCTATATCTAGCTAATATTTTTCAACATACCTCACTAGTAGTGATGAGCGAATATTGCAGAATTCACTCTTGCAAACTTCGATGAACTCTGCGAAATGCATTGAAGTCAATGGGGAAGGCAGAACTGAACTAGTTTTAAATTGGTTATAATAGTGCAGTGATCTCTTAACTTTCCCTGGGAGGTAGGAAAAAGGCTGCCATTTAGGCTGGACTGGCTATGGTGGCCAAATATGTGACCTGAGCTGTAAGGGGGCAGTGCTAATCTTTGCACCAGCATGCCTCAAGCAACAAAACGTGCAGACAGAAAGAGTACCACAAACAAAATACAACAGGAGGACATAAACTACCAATAAAATATAGATAATTGCCCTCACAGACTTCCACTTATGGGGCACACATTGTCTGTGTCATGTAGTGGCGGCATGGAACTCGCTAGTTCAATTGTTTGACGCAGCTCCAGGCAGAGCTAGAATATATGTTTTTTCCCCACTTTATCTGTGCAGTTACTTCATCCAAGAAGAAATACCATGTAAATAGTAATAAATCTTTATTTTTATTATATCACTGCATGTCCTATGTTTGCTGATGAGGAAAGAGGGGGAGGGCTCCTTTAAGGCTTGCTTTTGGATGTAGGTGGGCACGTGACTAATTTGCATGCATAATTAGCCATGTGGTGCTGTGCTGTCAGCCACAGGGCTCTGTGTTATATATCTGGTGACAGTACTCGAAATATTCCCATTATGGTCAGCTAATGTACCACTCAAATGAAAATACTGTAAGTTTTTATTAATGTTTTTAAATGTATTTGGGATGGAAATCCTGCAGTGTTTTCCAACCTTTCTGGACCTACTGTTACATGTTTTTTTAATAATAATAATAATAAGTTTTATTTATGTAGCGTCTTTCATACACTCAAGGACACTTTACAATTCAGTAAACACATTAACAAAATAGCAAAAATGACATACAAGAAAATGAATAATACTCATTGAAGAAATGTGTTTTTAACAGGTGTTTGAAATGAATAATAGATTTTTCCTCGCGAAGGCCGAGAGGAAGATCATTCCAAATTTTAGGGGCTATCACACTGAAAGCCCTGCCACCCATAGTTACTAACCTGTATTTAGGTACAGTGAGTAAGTTAGCGAGCAGGAGTGTAAGAAAGCAGTATCTCAGACAAATAATGAGGGGCTAAACCATGAAGGGCTTTAAAGGTGAGAAGAATAATTTTATATTTGATTTTTGAAAAGACTGGTAACTAATGCAAATCATAATGGACAGGAGTGATGTGAGCAGATTTTTTAGTATATGTAAGTAGACGAGCAGCAGAATTCTGAACATATTGTAATCTATTGATATATTTAGATAGATAGATATATAATGCATTGCAATAGTCCAGACAGGTAGTGATGAAAGCATGAATCAGTGTTTTAGTATCATTCACACTGAGGAAAGAATGCAGATGAGCAATGTTGTGAAGATGAAAAAAAGCTGTCTGTACTATTGAGCTAATGTGTGGTTGAAATGTAAGAAGCTGATCAAAGATGACACCCAAATTACTGATTGATGCTGAGGGTTCAACCAAGATCCCATCGATGTCAATTTTCAGCCCATGAGAGGACAGATTTGATACCAAATAACAAGATTTCTGTTTTATCAGGATTAAGTCATAAAATATTATCTGTCATCCAATGATTGATCTCCCAAATGCAATCAGTTAGTACAACAGGTGAAGATGTTGCAGTTGCATCAACACTTATGTAAAGTTGTGTGTCATCGGCAAAGCAGTGGAAACTTAGACTATACCGATGAATAATCTCACCTAATGGGAGCATATAGATGTTAAAGAGTTGAGGGATACCTTATGTAAGTGAAGTAGTGGCAGATTTGTATTCCCTAATTAAGACATAATACTGGCGATCACTGAGGTATGACGTGAACCAAGAAAGAGCAGCACCAGAGATACCAATAGCTGAAAGTTGGGACAGTAAAATGTCATGGTTAACTGTATCAAATGCTGTGCTTAAGTCAAGGAGAACTAGAATAGCAGCCATCTCAGAATCTACGGTTATAAGTAAGTCATTGGTTACCTTAAGTAAAGCAGTTTTAGTGCTATGTAGGGCTCTGAATCCAGATTGAAAAGGCTCAAGCAAGTTATGCAAGTTTAAATAATCATTAAGTTAAGCAGCAACAACCTTTTCTAAGATCTTAGCCATAAATGGAAGATTAGAGATTCAGCGATAAAATTTTAGCTGTAATGGATCTATGCCAGGTTTTTGTAAAACGGGGTTACATCAGCAGTTTTTAAATCACTTGGAACAACACAGGTGCGGAAACTACAGATGATAAAGTGAGAAATGAGAGTGGAAAGTTTATCAGTGCAAGCCTTAATCAGTAAAGTAGGGGCAGGGTCTGGGTGGCAAGTAGATTGATTTGATTTAGATATTACTTCAGCAATACAAGTTGATGTAGTGGGGTTAAATTTAGATAAATAAACTGAAGATTTAGAAGTAGAAACGGTCGACAGAGATGAGGAATGGTTGGTAGAGAAACCTTGATATATGGTCAGAAGTTTTGACTGAAAATAGTCAAAAAATTGATTACAGTGCTCAACAGAGGAATAAGGATTTTTAACAGCAGGTTGAGAAAGTCTGTTAACTGTATTAAAAAGAGATCTAGGGTGACAAGTACCAAAGTCAATAAGGGTGGAATAGTACTTTGAATGTGCAGCCAATAAGGCGCGTCTGTATTCCTTCAGGTGTTCGGTGTAAACCAGGGCGTGAACAGCCAGACCAGTCTTATTCCAGAGTCTTTTCAAACTGCGACCAATTTGTTTCATGGTTTGCAATTCTGCTGTAAACCATGGAGAGGTCCGGGTAGTAGGAACAATCAAGGATTTAATAGATGCATAATGATCCAAAGTATGTGACAATGTGGAATTATATAGAGACAAAATCTGCATAGGGCAAGACAATCCAGAAACATCATGGAGACAGGAAGCACCGACAGACATAGAAAAGGATAACTGATCAATATTCTTGATATTACGATAGGCTATTTTAGATTTTAGACTTATTTTAGGCAGGGGATAAGTGAAACTAAATTCAATCGGCTTGTAATCTGAGATACCCTTAACTGAACCACATGTAAAATCCAGAATATGACCATTAGCATGGGTTGAAAAAACAACATGCTGCACAAAACTTAAACAGTCCAGTACTGAACGCAGCTCATAAGCAGATGGATAGTCAGTATCCACATGAATATGAAGGTCACTAAGCAAAATAACAGCAGTAGACATGCCACAGACAAGAGTGAGTATTTCATAAAGATGAGAGAAAAAATCTGGCTGATGCTTAGGAGGCCTGTAAATTAATATAATGTGCAGTGAAGCCTTTCCAGTGATTTTAGCAACCAGGTATTCAAAAGACGTAATGTTATGAAAATCAATAGTGTTGCTTTAAGACAATGACACCGAACCACCGCCAATCCATCACCTCGGCCCATCAGACAGGGTTTAGACAAGTAACTATAACCAAGGGGGGTAAGCAGATTTAGTTGTAAGTAATCACCTGGATTTTGCCACGTTTCTACAAGGAACAGCATGTCCAGTTTTTTTAGAAATAAATAAGTCATTGAGGAAAGTAGTTTTATTAGTTAACGATCTGCAGTTCAGGAATGCACAGTAGAGAGTTGTCAGATTGTAATCCTTGGTTACTCCAGTCCAGTATCTGCAGCGGGTGTCTCCGCCAATCCGTCTGCCTACTCCATCATCCTGCAGACAGTCTTTTTAAGAAAACAGGTCTAACAGACCAAATCGTGGAAATCGTGTCAGCGGATACAGAGGTAATATTAAAATGACGGCGAGAGGAGCGGTATATATACCGCGGACGAGCAATGGCAAGCTCCATGCATAAGCCGTATGTCACTGCATCCAGTCTGGAGTGCATACGGTAAGTGCATGATTGTGTTGAAGAGCAGGTAATCATCATCAAAAAAAGCAATATCAGCCACCACCACATTAGCCAGAACCCATAAACTAACTGCAACTAAGCAATAAACATAGTCAGCTAAGAAAGTTTGCATACAGCAATCCTAACTACATACAGCAATCGAAAAGCTAGATTTGGGGTTGAAACAACCGAAGTGGTAGAGCGGGGTTTCCCCTTAGTGAAATGTGTATGGGGAAAATATCCAGCAGCACTGTCAAGCATGATACAGCAGTTTTTTTCCTCTTTTCGTATGCTTGTGACCCAAAAACATCGGCAACAATCTAACATTAAGAATGGGAGAAACTTCTGTGCATGGTTTCTACAGCTTTGTAGTATCACGCTGGCCTCACAAAGCATTATAGGGCACCTTGGGAAAGAATGGTCACCTAAGCCATCTGCACGACGAATTTCCAGGAAGAAATTCAATGAACAAGGTCACTAGCAAATACAATGTGCATAGAAAAGCTTCACCCCCTTCAAAATATTCAAATTTTGTTGCTTTGCGGCCTGAAATGAAGACACACGCACACAAAAAAAAATGTTTCTCCAGTTATATTTACTCAATGCAACTTATAACGGCCAAGTGAAAGATATAATAACACACACCCACCTGCACCCTATTAGAGCCTGCATTTTCTGGGATATGGTTACCTATTTAATATTAGCACCATAAACCCACTTATCACACCCTCTTCCAGAAAAAGTTGAAGATTGGAAGAAGGTTCACTTTCCAATATGACAATGATGTGAAGCACACAACAAAGCTGACCACAAAGTGGCCGAAGGAGAGAAAGGTGAATGTCTTTGTCTGACCAATCAGAGCCCAGACTTAAACCCTATTGAAAATCTGTGGAATGACTTGTAGATTGCAGTCCACCAGTGGTCATCATCCAGATTGACTGATTGCACATATTGTATCCCAACAGACTCATGGCTGTAATCAGAGCAAAATTTGGTTCCATAAAGTACTGATACAGGGGGGTGATCCTTTAACCATCTCATTTTAGCTTTGTATTTTTTTTTCTGAGCTGTTGCTATTATATCTTTCATTTGGCTGTTATAAGTTGCCCTGAGTAAATACAGCTGGATGAGTATTTTTTTGTGTGTGTCTTCATTTCAGGCATATTTTGAATGGGGGAGTGATTCTTTTCTGTACACATTGTACGTCATATTCACTGTGAGAAACACTTTGATTAATTTTGCCAATCAGCCCTACTCACTTGCTCTGGTGAATTCTCTGCCCAAGGAGTTACATTCCACATTCAAAGAGCCAGTGTCTATTACTAAGTTCTAGTATGTCTAAATAGGTTTTACTCATGCCTGACATGCAAATAGCATTATATCTGTCCTCCCCAGAGTAAAAACCTACAGTATACCATCAAAGTATACTACCTATCAACCATTTTGGCGGTCTGGTTTACTTTCTGGGGGTCTGGTTTGTTTGCAATCAATGAAGAAAAACTAAATTCCAAGTTTTGTTAGAAACTGTTTAGTGGCAAATCAGAGCATTTTCTTTCGATCTGAAGCTGCAAATTATCTCGCTGAAAGAGGCCACTGCCATTACGGAATAACATTGTCATGAAGGGGTTGTATTTGGCCTGCAAAAATCTTTAGGTATGTGGTACATGTTAAAGTAACACCAGCATGAATGCCAGGACCCAAGGTTTCTGAGCAGAACATTGCCCAGAGCCACACTTTGCCTCAGTTTGCCTTCTTCCCATATTGCATCCTGCTACCACCTCTTCCCCAGGTCAACGACACTCACACACACCAGGCTGTCCATATTATCTAAAAGAAAGTGTGATTCATTAAACCAGGCTGTTTTCTGCCTTTGCTCAATGGTCCAGTTCTGACGTGCACATGCCCATTGTAGATGCTGTCAGCGGTGGACAGGAGTCAGCATGGGCATCCTAATCAGTCTGCGGCTACGCAGCCCCACATGCAACCAACTATTCAGTCATGGTCAGCATTACACTTTTCAACAATTTGTGCTACATTAGCACTTCTGTGGAGTCAGACCAGACAGGCTAGTCTTCACTCCCCTCACCCATCAATGAGCACTGAGCACACACAACCGTGTCACTGGTTCACTGGTTGCCCTTTCTTGGACCACATTTGGAAGGTACTTACCTCTGCATACTGGAAACATCCTACAAGAACTATTGTTTTGGAAATGCACTGACCCAGTCATTTAGCCATCGCAACTTGGCCCTTGTTAAAGTCCCTGAGATTCTTATGTTTGCTCATTTTTCTTACTTCCAATGCATCCCCTTCAAGAACTGACTATTCACTTACTGCCTAATATATCCCACCTGTTGACAGATGCCATTATAATGAGATAATCAATGTTAGTCACATCTCCTGTCAGTGGCTTTAATGTTGTGGCTGATCAGTATATATTTTATATGATTTTAAACCATTCTGTAAAGAGGGATACCCCAAAGTATGTCCTTAGTACTTTTCAGGTGAATTCAATAGCCACAAAGAAGAATTTGTCTAAAAATATTTTTGCTAAAGGAATCCGCATCAGTTAGTAAATATAGGGGCTCATATATTTATACACATATACATACATGCAATATGTAAACAAACTTTTCAATAAAGATCCAATAATTTTGTTTTGGATATATGTTCAGTTTTACTGCCTTTATCAGTTGTAATGAGATAACTGAAGATCATATGAAATTTTACTTGCCATTAATGAAGGAATCTTAAAAATTCCCAAAGGTTCATAAAATATTTCTCATAATCGTGTATAAAATAAAGTTTGCCATGTTGTTGGATATTACTCTTTTTTTTGGTCCACTGCTAAGTATATTACATAAGTGATGTTTAAAATGTTCAAATGTCTTTAAAGTACGTGTAAGTTTTTTTTTTTTTTTTTTTTCCAAGAAATTCATTTTACAGTCATTTAACTTTTTGCTTTATACTTTCAGGGGCGTGGGCTGTATATTTTATGAAATGGCTGCTGGAAGGCCACTTTTTCCAGGCTCAACAGTTGAAGATGAATTGCACTTAATTTTTAGACTTCTGGGTAAAGTTTTTGTTTGTCTTTTATTAATGATCTATAACTTTAGACAATATAACAACTGTCAGTTGAGAAAGGCTGTCCAACATATCTAATACTCTAGCATAGAAGGTACACAGGTATAACTGTACACCATGTAGTTCACCATGATTGACTGTTAAAGCAAAAATGAAGTTCATCCAGCATTCATTGGTGAATGTCACCACATAAAGTCCAGAATTGCTTAGGTGGTTTCTTAGGGTAAGTGCTGAAGATAAAGAAACAGATCAGTAAAGGATATTGGGGAATACAGTGGCAGTAAAATGAAATTTAGAGTTTCGGTAAAAATAAGGCAAAATCATCTAACAAAATTGAGTAAGAGGGAAGCATATTCATTTAAAAACTGTTAAAAAAATTGATGAGCACAGCCAGAGAGCTAGGTATCATTACTTGTACTAAAATATTGATGTTTAAGTTTTTGATCAGGTTTCAGTTTCATCCAAAATTGAATATTTTTGTCTGCTACTTTATCAGTTTTAATATAACTTGCTGTCCAGATTTAAGCATCTGACTTCTCATCTATGCGCTGCAATAACTGTTGTTGCAGCTCAGCCATCTACTGTACTTATGCAGTAGTGATAACCTTCAGATTCAATAATTTAATGCAGTTTAGTACTTGCTAGTACCCAACCAGCAAATTATGTTTAATAACACAATAGTGTTATGAATGAGCCCCATGAATGTCTGTATGTATGGGTGTCATTTATAGGGAGTGAATGGGGCAACTGCTTCCTAAGGTTATAATTAGACTGCATTCAACAGTGACTCAGTTTCAAGTTCTGGCTTATATCCGATTTTATATGTTTGACCATTGAAATAAATTTTGCAAGCGATTCAAATCTTTTATGGTGGGAACAATATGTGGAGAGGTTTAATGCACAACAGATGTTTGATGATTTCATAATGTTGAAGGGGGCATTCTATTATGGCAATGTCAGACAGCAAAACACACTCAGAAAACTATACTTTTTTTGTTTCTTATCTTTGTGCATGTGCTTGCACTTTTTTCTTACTTTAAGAAGATAGAAACGCCTTGTAAACAGTAATAAATGTTTTGTTATTATTGCAGTTTCACAGGATTGCATGTGTTTCCTTTCTCGGAGGGAGAGGGGAGGGCTCCTATAAAGCTTGTTTTGGGTCTAGCTGCAGCAGGTGGCTAATTATGGAAGCAAATTAGCCATGCAATACTGCACTGCCAGCATACATTGATTAGTGTTATATACAGTATCTGGTGGTAGTACTCATAATAATCAAATTATGGTCAGCTAATGTAAAGCAGATTGGCAGTTACTTTACTGTACACATGTATGAAAGTTCTATACATGGCTGCTACAGCTCTGAGATGTCACACTGGCCTTGCAGAGTTTCACGGGACAGTGAGAAAAAAATGTTCCTCTAATCCAGCCACGGAGTGAATTTATAGGAAAATACACAGTGAACAAGGTCACCAGCAAATACAGCATATGTGCTGTAAAAAATGCTTTGATGAATTTCACCAATCAACACTAATTATAATCAATTAGTTGAAACCACACATTGCAAAGCCAACTCAACGCAGAAAATTGTGCAAACCATTTGCATCAACTTTGCTTTTTTTGCTGCTGCTCTTTTTCTTGATAACATTTTATTGAATTTATTAACATCAAATAATATTCCTTACAAGAAAGTAAAATTTTAAAAAACTAGATTGAATCAAATCAACCCCCACCATGTTTTTAAGTTAATCGAAATATCAGTGGCTCAATAGACATCACTCATGTGCAAATAATGGCACCGCCAAGCTTATTAGAAGCTGACTGTGTAAAATACAAATCGTTCATAGCA
Source organism: Polypterus bichir lapradei (assembly GCA_026402145.1). Lineage (NCBI taxonomy): Eukaryota > Metazoa > Chordata > Cladistia > Polypteriformes > Polypteridae > Polypterus > Polypterus bichir. Next base: position 59,188,962 of record JANRMT010062792.1, read on the forward strand.
TTAATGCACAGGAAAGTCCTTTAAATGACATTGACATGCATTACTAGTCATGTTCTGCAGTAAGACATTTTGGTGAATGGCAGACTTGCATCACTGGCAGAAGCTGCTTTCTTGTTGGTTGTTAAATGTGCAATATATGTTAGTATATATGTATTGTTTTAGTCATTCTGTTCATGTTTATATAATTTTCAGTTTGCCAATTACACTTCATATTGCCACTGAATACTTAACTTGTTTTAATTGTTTCCAGTGTGATGTTTACAAACTATATTTACATTTAAAACTGGGCAATTCAAAGAAAACTTTTTTTCCAACAATGCTATTAACATTTAATTATGCAGTGCACTAATTCAAAACCATAATGCATTTGTCTGTCATAGACCAACATGCAGCCTTTTCTTCTTACTTAACAGTTGATGCATTTCCTTTTTTGTGTTATTATAGATCAAGTATTATTTCTTGATCAGATGCTTTAAGGACAGCCAATGTCTCTGTTATGTGTTTTTCTGTTTTATGATGCTTAAACTTTTCAAAGCTTTCCCATAATACACTGTGCATTGCATCAGTTTCACACTCAAAGTCATGTGTACACAATTTGCACATATTGCACTCTCTTCTGTGCTTTTTCAACTATGATCAATGTAATTGAAGATTGGTTCTCAGGGCTGCTTAAATATCACAAATGTATGCATAATAGAGTCTCAGTTGAAGACTTGAGACCTTTTCAAGCAATGCTTACTCTCTTCGATTTCATAAGTGCATTCCATGGAATACCTCCCAGGACCGTTTTTGAGTCCTATATTTTCCTTTATAAAATACGTATAGAATGGGGGCCCAAAATGAAACTGTGAATACCCTCTCAAAACTGCTTGTTCTAGTGTGCTATCATGATGTAAAGTTCACTGAAATTCTGTAAAATCAATTTTCTTTAATGTAATAAAGTGTGGTAAACACCAATGTAGTGCCAATGTTAAATGCAGTGCTAATGCATGTTTTTTTATTGTTACTGAAGTCTTTTAAAATAAGATGAAACTCATTGCTGAAGGCAATGTAGTTTAGCTCACTGTGTGTAAAAATTATGATCTTTAGGTTTGTTTTCCTCAGTTTTTGATCCATATTCCTCAGCATATCTCAGAGAGTATACCATATATTACTCACATATAAGTCGGGTCTTGAAACACGAAAAATCAATCATAAAACCAGACC
>JANRMT010062792.1:59205167-59222627 GCA_026402145.1 Polypterus bichir lapradei
TATATATATATATATATATATAAAATGTAAATGAAGCCCTGAATTAGATTGGTGGACTTTGGAAATGGGGTTTTTTTTTTTTTACCATTTTTGAGATTAAATGAGCTGGCAAAATTGTTTAGACTACAGACATAATTCTTGCCCTCAAAACTGCTTGCGCCTTCTAGTATTTAATTATGTTGTTTTGTTAATTTATGCACAGGTTTATCAATATTTACTTTGAAGGATATTCAGCTGCAGAAGGACCCTGGATTTCGAAATTCATCGTACCCAGAAACGGGTAATTAAACACATTTGTTTTATTTATATAATATCCCATTCAGAATTGTTTCCTGCCATGCTGCCAGTGCTCTCACTGACCCTTTAATGAAATAAGTGAGTTCAGCAAATGCATGAATCGGAATTCTATGTTTATATTTGTTTTCATAATTAAGCAGTGTTTAAAGTTTATTTGATATGTAAATTTTCTTGGTTTTCCTTGTGTACTGTAAACACCTGCTGCTTAGTTGAATTGGCCTGAAAAATGCTGTGGTTTTAAAGTGACATTTTCTCTATTTTAAGTTATGTTTTCTTTTAAGATCATAATTTACATGCACTGAATATATGAATTCATGTTATTGTAAGATCTAATCAAGAAATTAAAAGTTTATAACTAGTAAATTTAGAGGTTTAATAATTTGCTGTGAATTAATTTGTGGTGTATACACTTTTAAGTTTAGTTTATGACACATGAGCTTAGTTCTTTTTAGTAAAAGGCCTAAATATCTTTTAAGTGGTTTGAAATTTGTTTTGTATTTTGTGCTTATCATGAGTCACAGCAGTGGTTTTTGTTTCTGTCTGTCTCCGCTAAAAGCTGCTGTCCCACTTAAAAGGCTTAGCCCCTTATTTAAGAGTCTTTACCCAGTAAGCACACATGCAGTCACAACTCTTGGACACTGTTCAACCTGAATGGCTGTGTGTTTATAATGAGTGCAGCTCTCACAGCAACTAAGATGGAGTTATCATAGACAGAGCTTGTATACTCCCATTATAAACCATGGTCTTGATAAAATTGATCAGTAAATTACAATTCCTACACTAGCATTTTTTTCACTTAACAAGAGCAGTTAAATACTTGAGGATGCCAAAAAAATATAAAAAAGCCAAGAATGAGACAAATGTCCAAATGCAGGTGTCAAAGAGCCTGCTCTTTTTCTTCATGTTTCAAAGTGTTTAGTTTTATTGTTCTATTGCTCTGGAATATAGAGTCTTTAGTGTGCATGAATATGTTATATCGGCAGTTTTCCTGCACTAAATTTGGTAATGGTTTATATTTCTGTATAATGTGTTTTTGTACATGGAATGATTCATAAAATGTATGATACAATACAATACAGTGCAATCACAATTCTGTTCATATTTGATTTTGTAATGCTAAGCCAACTTGCTAATGTGAGGATATAACTGGATCAACATTCAAGAGAATGCAGTCCACTGCCCTGTATGAGATCTCCTCATCCTCGGCAGCACTGGCCATTGACTTGTTGTCTGTCTCCTGGGCCATGACCAGTTCACCAAACACCTCAGACATGGCAGACTCTTATGTCTTATGGACATAGTATTAGTATTCTGCTGTCTGTTCCTCTGGTGAGTTGTCTGGCCCTGTGTTATTTAGGACTTTGCATGAGTATAAATAACTGAAATATTAAATAATGAAATCTATATAAACATGTGGAGCAATATAAAATGACAAATACCAGTAAGCATATTATATTATTATATCGTTCTAAAATTAAATCAAGACAATTCAAATTGATACATTAACTCCTGTTTTCTGTTTCGAGAGGCCATCGTATCATTTTATGTTCCTTCAAAGGAGCTGATCAGGCTCACTTGCATTACTTTCTAATATTAATGACATGTGCAGATATTCTATTTGTGTCCCCAGACTCAAAATTACTAATGCATTCCCAATATTTTGTCATTGGTCACAAAAAAGTCTTGTTTTCCATCTCTAGTATTCATACAGCCCCTGTCAGCTATATGATGCAGTTTCCACTAATATGACTCTTGTAACATCATATTACTTTTGTTAAAGTCAGTTAGGTCTCAAAATGTCTGTAGTTAGAATGGAAGCCTGCATTCTCAGCTACCAAGTCGGTACTACTATGATCATCTCGGCTGCTGCAGCAAATCCTTTAGCACACATTAAATCAGCCGGGAAAGGTTAAAAATTGTGGTATGAAGACTTTGATGTGTTGCTTTGTGTGTCCTTCTAATTCCACCTATTGACAGAGAATTGTGACATCTAGGCAGGTATGTCAACATGTTTTTGTTATTAGCACCAGTGTATGCTACTCTCCTGTGACATATTTGGCACACTGTAAATATCAATCCGCTTTTTGATGGTTGACACTGTCAAAAATTACAGAGAAGTTAGAGTACACCCCAACACATTGCTGTAATCCATTGTACAAAGTATGGTAGCAATACAGAGCATTTCTTTCTTCCTATTTTATGTAGTCCAGTAAAGGAGAAAAAAAGTTTTTTTGAGGTGCAAGAGGCCAAAGATGTGCCTGATAGTTTAACTGGCAACACTTGATTGACCGAGTGCGAGTGTTTGCTTTCCAATTGAATACCGTCCCAGTCCAGTTCAGTTCCTAACTTGCTCCGACTACTGCTGAGACATACTCCAGCTCAATGCAACCCTATCTTTGAGAAAACTGGGCTGAGAAAAACATATAAATGCTTCTGTAGTTTTTATTTTTATATAATACTATTTGTAAGAACAACATTACAAACAATACTAATGAACAGGGCAGCAAATCACCTGGCTGTGCAAATTAATTGTTTTTTTCTTATGAGCAGTTTACCATTAAGAAAGTCATCCATGTGTACCAGGCTCACTTGTAAAATATGAATTTGTCAAAAGACATTTTTATGAGAATTATATTTTTCAAATGTTGGAAATTCATTTCAACTCATTTTTCATATTTGATTACCCAGATTTTAATGAAAAGGCCTTTTTTTTCTCCCTAGGACATGGCAAAAACAGAAGACAAAGTATGCTGTTTTAGACAAGTCCCCACAATGGGAGTTTCAGCTATTCCAGCCAGCCAGCCAAGGATAGAGTGAAGCTGTCATACCCTGTCCTGTTCTGCTATGCCTCATTGTAGACCTCTTTGATAAGGAGGGTCTATTTTCATCAGATGTGCAGAATGATTTTGTTTTTAACTTGCCTGTCACAGTGTGACATTATTTTGTACAGAGAGTTTTAAGGTTCTCCTTTATTGTTAAAGCCAGTAATTTACAGCTACCTGTAAAGTGTAGCTGTTGAGGCTATTGAGCTGGACTGCAAAAAGTGTGTTATTTATTGGGGGAATCACTTGCTGCTAAATGACTACTGTCTATATTTAACAAAATGGAAATGCTGCTGAGGGTCCAGTGGCTTTCTATGTGAACTTGTTTGTTTGTCCTAAGTGACTGCATTGAAATACTGTTATTTTTGTTTGTTTTGTTTTGTTTTTAAGATACTACTTGCCTAGTGTTTAGGTGACTCTTAATTTCCAGTTTTGGCTTCAGGGCATTGCAAAGTGATTTGTTACTTTTTATTTAGGCTTATGCCTTGCTAAAATTTCCCAGATATTTGCATTTCTATGTAAATTTGAAGAAAGTTGTTTTTTAATATACAGACAATACAGAAAATGTTTTCAAATAGATTTGTAATTCTAAACAAAGTAGCTCATCTGTTTGCTATTTTAGTGCAGATTGACAAAAATAGCTTTGTACAAATCAAATATAACAGACCAGTATGGCTATTACATTTTTATACTGTACATTCCTGAAGTTTTGTGTAACAGGATAATTTGTCTTTCATTACAACTGCAATTTGTGTCAGCCTTTCTGTATGTATCAATTTGCCTTAGCTTTCTGTATGACAACTCTGTTTAGGTCTTCCTTTTGCACAGGGCCATTTGGGGATTTGGTAACAACAGATCTTTATAGTAGCAGTTTCAAAGTTATAGTTAATTAATCTTACCTGGGTAGGCCAAAGTCTATAAATTTCATTCATAGCACAATAACGAAGAAAGTTGAATGTGAACAAGCTAATGCACACGTCCAAGGAGACTTGCAGTTTAACACTGAAGAAAAGTTTCAAGAGGTGATAATGGCTATTAGTTTGACCTGTTGGCTCAAGGTATTTATGCACTCTTTGTATAGTAACTAATATTTTTTAACAATACCCCCTTTTAGTTTTATGTCTAAGTATATACTTAATTATTTAAGTAAGAAAGAAACATGTAGGGGTCCAAAGTCATATATTTGTCATCCTTGTAATACAGAACAGTGGTTATTTTTTTTTGTCAAACTACAATCTGCTGTTGCATTCTTTAGTCACAAGAAGTGGAACAGTATGTGTAACCAAATATATTACTCCCAAAAATAATGTTGAGGAATTCAGACTTCATCCAGTTGTGGAATACAATTTATTTTGGCTATTTTTAGGTATGGGGCTTAAGAAATGTGTTTGCATGTATCTCTGAAGAATGTATTTATTATGCTGACCCATTCTGAAGAGTGTAGTACAACTTGGAGGAATGGATCTCATCATTGTGTTTCCATTGCAACATATGTGATCATTATTGCCAATTTAATGCATACAAATTGAGCTTTACCTCTATGTTTGTTACTTTCCCATTAGTGGCACACTGTGCTTTGGTTATATTTAAGAACTTTTTCTATGTTGATAATGCATCTCAGTGAGTATCTTAAGTATGCCTTTGCAGATGTATTTGAATGCATTTGTGTTTGCCTTTAAGAAATAATTGTTCAGTGAATCTAAATGACTGTAAATGTTTTATAGAATAATTTTGTAATATTCCTTCATTAATGTGAAGGGACAATTTTAAGAGGTGAGCTGTTAACTGTAAACACTTTCAGGGGTCCTACCATTTCTGCCTACAACTATGAAATCATGTAGTTTAATTAACAGTATTAAGAAATTTTCTTATGTAACATTTAACCTTATTTGTGAATTGTGACTGTGGCATGTTGGGGAAATTGTGTTTAAGTAGTATTTGTATTTTTGTTTTCGTTTTGCTCTCAAAGTTTACATTGGAATTTTGCTAGGAAGCAGATTGCCGTGTAACAAGGAGGTGAGATGGACCACTTCTCTCTTTCAGGATTGATATACAAACAAAATGATTTCAAATTGAAATTGTAGGCTAACAAACTGCTGTGTTTCCCACTGACAGTAATGTATTAATATTGTACTTTTTCAAGTATAAACTTTACCTGATTCAATGTCTTTGTTTTAATCTCATGTACTGCAGCATTTAGCCATGCACACTATGCTTCTTTCAAGAAGATTTCTGAATCCCACCTTTTCAAGTCTTTTGTTTTCTACTCACAAGTGCTTTTCAAAATATTCATGCAGGTTCACTGGGGATACTGAAATATACCAAGAGAAGGTACTGTGAAGTGTCAGAATTAGACCATAATACAGTGAGAAGCAAAATATTATTATATTACATTACAGTGCCTTACAAAAGTAGTAGACATGTTATATAAATCAAATGGCACTAGTCCCCCCAAAAGCCAGTTTAATTCCAGATTGTATGGTGACAAAACAGGATAAATACAGAGCGGAACGAATACTTTCGCAGGGCCCTACATATTATTTTACATTTTTATTATATATTCATAAACTTAACTAAATGGCAGAATGTCAGCTTTTATTTCTGTGCAATGTTTTAAATACAACATAAACAGTTTTGGAAAAAATATCTTCCATTGTGTTTATTCCCCTGATTTAACCTTAGCAGAAGTATTGGGACAAATAAAGCTGAAGCAAAATAAACTTGGTTAAAGTCAGTATTTAGTCGCATATCCCTTACACACAATAGCTGCCTAAGTGTGGGAGCCAGTGACTTCATCAGACTCTTGATAACTTCATTGGCATGATTTCTTCTTCAGAGTTGATATACATTCTTAGTTGTGCTTAAACCAGAAATCTGACCTCGCCTTTCTGATGAGCTCCTTGGTTAGGTGGGCAGTATGTTTTGGGTCATTGTCTTTTTGTATTATGAACTTCTGTCCATTGTGCTTGGAGGCATTTGTTTGGATTTGAGAAGAGATGATGTCACTTTGCTGCCATTATCATTTTCATGATCAATAAAGGCAAGTGAGCCAGTTCCAGAAGCTGTCATTTGTGCCCAAGCCATTACGCTGGCTCCTCAATGCTTCGAGATGAGCTGGTGTGCTTTTTCATATCATCTCTTTCTCCTTACTTTCCCTTCCTGTCACTCTGGCAAAGGTTAATTTTTACCTCACCTGTCCATAAAGCTTTGCTCCAGAACCCCTCAGGGTAATCTTTGTACTTTTGTGTGAATTGCAGTCTAGCCTTTCTGTTTTTTGTGATGATGAGAAGTTTGCATATTGGCTTCTGTATTTCCAGTTCTTCTGCAGCTCTTCTGTAGACTTGTATTTCTTTGGATGTTATTTTTGGGTTTCTCTTCATAGCTCTAACATCAGCCGCTGCTGTGGTCTTTCTGGGGCAGCCTTCTCATTGGAAATATCTTAAACCTGCTGTGGCTGGTATTTCTTTTTCAAAGTACTCCATACAGTTTATTTTGGAATGTCCAAGTGTTCACCAATGGTTCTGATCAGTGCTTTTATGTCATTATCAAAATTGCTTGCTTTTCTGGCCAGTTCTCTGTTTTTCTCATGTCATGACAGTCGTGACAATCAACCCTCCACACTCAGAGTTCTTTTTTTGTGCTGATAGTTATTGGACCTCCTAAGCAATTGGAATCCCCTGACATTCATTTCTCCTAAAACCTCTGCTCAGTTAGACCTGGGGTCTAAACACAGCAAATGCCATTGTGCCCAGTATTGTTTGTTACATGAAACAAAAGGTGACAGTCTGTAGTTAAGTCTCATATTCATCATGCACATTTTATGAATATGCAATGATCTGCAAAAGTATCAAGTCCCCTTGAAAGTCATCATAATGTTGTGCATAACAAAAGATTTGTACCCATATTTATCCGTTCTGTATTTTTAATGTGAACTCTTATGCTGTAACAGTACATTTCCAAAATCAAACCATTTTCTGTAGATATTCTCAAAAGTTAGTGGTTGTATAAGTATTTAAACCTCAGTGCTTTGGAAGCTCCAGGTTTACACAAATGACATATTAATCACAAACTACCCAAAGGTGACAGTCAATAAACCATAATTAAACATGATTAGGTACTACTTGTGAGTCGTTTGTATCTCTCTGAATATAAAAAGTACTCTTTGTAAGGGGCATAGTCTTTGTTGGACAATCAGTGCAAAAGTGAAGAGGAGCATTCTGCTGATGTGAGGAACAAAGTCATAGAAATGCACAAGGCAGGTAATGGCTACAAAAATATATTGGAGTTTGAATGTCCCGTTAAGCACAATTAGTTCCATCATCAGAAAGTGGAAGGTTCATCACAGCACCCAGACTTTTACTAGAATAGGCTGTCTCCCAAAACTAAACATCAGAGCAAGATGTCAACTGCTGAGAGGCGCTACTATAAATACAGTCACCACTTTCAAAACTCTGCAGTGCTCTTTGACTATAACTGGCGTGAAGGTGCATGGGTCCACAATTTCAAGAGCTCTCCATAAAACAGGCCCCTATGGGAGGGTAGCAAGAAAGAAGCCAGATCATGTATATGGCATTTGCTACAAAGCTTGAGAAAGACCCAGTTAAGATGTGGGAGAAGGGTTTATGGTCCGATGAGACCAAAATAGAACTTTCTGGCCAGACTTCAAAGATGCATGTGTGGTATAAAACTAATACTGCCCATGCCACAAGAAACACCATACCTACTGTGAAATGCGGTGGTGGTAGCATCATGCTATGGGGATGATGCTTTTCATTTGTTGGGACTGGGAATCTTGTCAGAGTTGAATGGACAATGGATGGACACAAATACCACACAATATTGCAGGAGAACTTGTTCTAGTCTGCTGTGAACCTAGTAAAAGGGGGCAGCTTGCTAATACACATTTATTTTATCTGATGCACAAAATGCAGAGATAATGTCCTCTCTACAGATATTGGTGACCCCTTCAGCATGCAGATACTGCATAGTCTGCTTCTTGGAACTAGTTCTCTCATATCCCACCACTGATCAACTCTGTGAGGTGGGCAGAGAGAACCTGAATCCTGTGAATTCTTCTGCTTATCCCTGTTATGCAAGCATGTCATCAATATGGAGTATGCAGGAAGTGTAGTGCCCTCCCTTAGGACTGGGGTAGCATGTATTCACTGTCATCACTTGCGAACAGATATGACCAGTCTCTCACACTCATAATCTTTCATTGGTTTGTGTAGCACAGTTAAAGCCAAGTGCACCAGTGCAAATGTGTACAGCAGGACATGTTCCCATTTTACTTAGAAAGTGCCAAGTGTGTTACGGTGTGCTTTGTGCCCTAGAGCACCTAGATGTCGGTCTGTGATGAGCCACAGTAGTAAGGCCAAAGTGAGGCAAATGTAATGTCGTAATCACTGTGTCATTTACCAGTATGTGCAGTGGCTTTCGAAATCATACTACCGTGGTGTTGTCTACTTGTATTTAGATTTTATTTTGATGGACAATATACAGTGTCTTGATTTTATGGTGTTATTAACAAAGCCTGCTGGGTGTTCAGCCCAGCCTTACAGGTATCTGTTGTAGTTCTCATTGATGCTTCTGTGATGTGAAAAGTTTTACATCGGCTAAGCTCCTTGTGGTATCTTTTTGTGAAGTCTGTATTTTTTGTGCCACTTTCGCTTTGTTTGTAAGCATGAGCACATTTTGCACAGGTAAAGTCTCATATTTTCCTTCTGGCAATGTGGCCTGCAAACTGTATTTGCCACTCATGCTTTAGATATTGTTCATGTAACTGTTGTTTTTCGACATGATTTTCGGCTGACCCAAGTCTTTCACTCCTCCATGGTGGTTGATGTGTTGTGTCTTCTAGCTTCTAATCATATCTTCTGATTTCAATGTTCTCACCATCAGTTTCTCATAGAGAGTCACCAATACATCTGGAAATAGATGCAGTCAGCACATCTAGACATGTGTGAATGTGGCTGACATGTGTTGTGTGAAACTTCCATCCATCCATTATCCAACCTGCTATATCCTAAACAGGTTCACGGGGGTCCGCTTGAGCCAATCCCAGCCAACACAAGGCGCAAGGCAGGAAACAAACCCCGGGCAGGACGCCAGCCCACCACAGGGCGCGCACACACACACACCAGGGACGATTTACATTAAGAATGTGCTCACTGAAACTGCTGATCCAGGGATCCATACTTGAGGAGGCACCAGCTTGCTGTGAATATACAGTATTGACACATGGAAGTACAGTATGTATCTGGTGTATAGCATTCATCTCCAGCATGTTTCATCTTATTCCAGCCAGCTGATCTATGAGGATGGTCCTGCCTTCTGCCCATTTGTAGCTGGCCACTGTATGGGATCAGGACAGATTTTATCTCCCACCTTCTTGGCTATTATGAGTTTCTAGTCCTTGGTAAAATGCTGTTTCCCACCCCTACCCTCACTTCTGAATGGCTGTTTGTAGGCATTTAATTGTGGCTGGCAACATTTTCTTCCCCCAAGGTGTCACAAGAACTAATGCAAGTTTATATGACCATGAGGAAAACATCTTTACGGGTGAGTAAAGCATCCTCCTCCAGGTATACAACGGCATACAATAGTGAGAATTCTCTGTTTGAGCTAATGTTAAAACATGAAATGTGAAAAAAACATGTCAAAAGTTCAAAGTCTAATTTATTGAAATGGAAAAGGGTAAATATAAATTGTGTTAGTATAACAATGTAGTATACAAGTGCATAAAATGCATTTCAAGTTCAGTTTATTGTCACATGTTGAACAGGCTGGCAGCTAATTCCAATATCAAAGCATCCAGCAACACCCCTCTAAAACAAACAAAAAAAAAACACCACCACCCTCCAAGTCAAGCTGGCAGAAGTGGTCTGGTATTCATCTATACTAATAAACGGCAAAGCACTCACTCACTCATTCACTCATTCATTCTCCAACTTCCCGTGTAGGTAGAAGGCTGAAATTTGGCAGGCTTATTCCTTACAGCTTCCTTACAAAAGTTGGGCAGGTTTCATTTTGAAATTTTACGCGTAATGGTCATAACTGGAAGGTATTTTTCTCCATTTACTGTAATGGAGTTGAGCTTGACCGCCATGGGGGCGGAGTTTCGTGTGACATCATTACGCCGCCCACGTAATCACGTGAACTGACTGTCAACGCACTATGTAGAAAACCAGGAAGAGCTCCAAAATACGCTGAACAAAACATGCATTATATAATTGAGAAGGCAGCGAAACATTAAGAAGCGAGCGAGTGACATACTACCATATTCATCAGTACAGCTGCTTCGGAAACAAAGCGAGGTATAAACCTAAACTTTAAATTAACTTAATAGACAGGCTGCCGCTGGTGCTTTTCGTGCCCACGGGTAATGCGGGATACAAGTTTAATGAGAGGACGCAGGATATAAACGAGAGTTTTGATCACTTTGTAACTAAGTTAAAATTGCAGGTGAAGGGGTGTGCTTATGCAAATTCCGAGAGACTGTGTTTGTGGGGGATTGACAGTTAAGGCGGGTGGGGGAGTCACGTCATCATCTCCCCTCCCATTTACCTCATTTCGCTCTGAGCTGAGCTCCGCGGCTAACGCCGTCTTCCGAAGCAACTTCGTCACACTGCCACCAAATACAGAGAAATCCACAAGTTAATACACACTCTGTCTCTAGACTTTCTCCACACTGAATCCTCCAGGCACTACTTACAAAAGGTTACATTGACAATCGTGTTACGTTATTTTTAAAATGTTTAATTTTCTTAGCACAAGCACAGCTGAGAAGCTTCGATGCATGTGCTCCATAACGCGTTAAAAAATAATGCATTTAATCACACTTTGCATTACAATCAAAGGGGAACTTTTGTCAATGCATGATTTCCTGGTACACCGATAACATTGATCAGCGCATCCCGATTCATTTTAGCCTCGCACCACCTTGGTTTGAGAAGAAGTATGAAAAGATATGAGGTTAACACACAAAAACAGATCACCAATTCAAGCTTTATGAATAATCGATTCGCCATCAATAATTGTTTTGGTAAAGCCATACTCAGTGTAATCCTCCTTCCATTTTATAATTTTTCCGCCACTAGCCATGATTAAATGAACGGTAAAAAAGTAAGAGCGAAGCGAGGGTGACTTATTTAGGCAGGCATGTATATGACAGCAACACTCATGACAATCATGTTACGTTATTATTAAAATGTTTCCTTTTCTTTTTCATTACTTCTTTAACCCATTACTTCTCCGCTGCGAGGCGCGGGTATTTTGTATATGAATGACCTCCAAAGAGCGCGGAGACTTTTGATCATGTGAACGTGTCTGCAAAAACTGGCGTCTCCTGCCCAGCCAAAGTCGAGCAGCCGGCGCGCGCGCATAGCTGTGCCGGCCTTTCACACGCTGACTGCGCTTCTGCGGCAAAATAATATTAAGGCCCTTCGCACTTTATTTTGCACGTATCCGATTATGAGGTCGTCAGCTCTTATGAAGACACGCACAGGAGTGAAGGACTGACAGTGCCATCACAGCCGATTAATAGCTGGGACGTCTCACCAGTCTGCACAAGACCCACCGCGACTGTCCCCAAAAGGCGCTCATATCGTCAGCGAACACATCTCTCTATACTATATAAAAGAAAAGAAAAAGGCAACTTTCCTTTCTTTACACCTTTTTTCCGTTTATCCCAAACCAAAGCCTTTCTCTCTTAACACTGCAGAGGACACAAAACTAATTTTCTTTAATTGCTGGTAAGGCACATTATTAGAGGAAGAAATTTGGACTTTCACATAGAAAATGTAATTTCTATACCACAGCCGTCGTGTAGCGCCTTTCAAAAGGGATCTACTACCGAGAGATGATCCATATACATTTTAGCTGCTGTTAGTACTACTTACCTCTTCTGTTATACCATCTTTAAAATGTAGTTTATCCCCAACCACTCCAGTAGTGCTCAATGTACCTTTACTTCTTAAAACGTTAATGTTTAACTGTTTAATAACTTATAGACTACATTTTATTATTTTTCCCTTGCACTCAGTGATCAAAGCTATACACACACATAGACACATACATATATATATATATATATATATACACATATATTTATATATACCTGTGTGTATGTTTGTATGTATGTGTATACACACACACACACACACACACACATACATACATACATACATACAAATTATATATATGTGTGTGTCTGTGTATGTATGTATGTATGTATGTATGTATATGTGTGTGTATATATGATGTAGATAGGTATGCATATATATATATATATATATATATATACACAACAATTACATTAACATAACTTCTTTAACACAGTACTTCTCCGCTGCGAAGCGCGGGTATTTTGCTATATAGATATATATATATAGATATATATATATATAGATATATAGATATATTTATAGATATATAGATATATATATATATATATATATATAGATATAGATATATATAGATATAGATATGGGAACAACACTCATATCAATGACAAAACAATTACATTAACAATCATGTTACGTTATTTTTTAAATTTTTCCTTTTCTTTTTCATACCTTCTTTAACACACTACGTCTCCGCTGCGAAGCACGGGTATTCTGCTAGTGACTTTATAAACGTGGGAAGGCCTGTTAAGGTGTACTCTGAGATCAGTGATTTAAGTACTGTATATAGAGGAGCTTTACGCTTCATTTTGGAGGTTGTATTAATAAACACAATGTCTCTTGATGTTGTCATCTACACTGAGCTCTCTCTGGTTTGCAGTGAGCCATTGGACAGCCCACCCATGGTCTGTGGAACCATTATATGTGGGACAACCTCTAAGCAGTCAGTCAAAGTCAAATGAGCATCTAATCAGCAACATCCAGTGACTGCACAGCCATTAATACCAAATCAAGCACCTCTGAATCACTCCTAGGGATTGCACTCAAAGTCTGTCTAGGATAAGAATTTGTCCTACTCCAGAATAGGAAGGAGTCCATGTTTGAGAATGAATGATATCATGACTTCACAACACCCAGAGGCACTCATGAAGAAGTTTTGTAGTTTCCTTGGAATCTGATAAAGTGAGGTTTTGCCACAAAGATGAATAATCAAAGAAGAAGAACGAAAACATACTTAGGTAGGATATTGAAATAAGATGCATGAAATTGTTGCCACTTTGCAACATAATGAATAGTATTGCAATGAACACCAAGATAGAAAAACTGAGACACACAGACCGAATGAGAGTTTATCCCTGATAATAGTCACGTTTATTTAACAAAGAATGATCCATAGCTGTACTTTCAGACAGTCCAAAGACATGCAGGGAAGGTGGATTGGTGACACTAAATTATCCCTAGTATGTGTGTTTGCCCTACGACAGACTGGCGCCCTGTCCAGGGTTTGTTTCTGCCTTGCACCTGGTGCTAGCTGGGATAGGCTCCTGCACCCCCGTGACACTGTTCTAGACTAAATGGGTTAGAAAATGAATGACTGACTGACTCTGCTTTCAGAATAATCAGCTTTCCACTATTCATGGCCATTGAAAATGCCTCATTTTTCTTAAAATGGCCATGACTATTCTTGCACTGTTTCTGATAATCTGGAGTGATTCCTTATTATCTGCAATGTTCTGTTTTCTAATGCTTCTGGAGTCTATGCCTGCCTTCATGAACCTTCACAGATTGTAAACTATAAAGAGAATATTCCAGGGGTTTGTGGAATGCAGAGCTTAGTGTACCCATGTGAGATTTCACTGTCAGTCACCCATCCTGCCCTGCTTATCTTCAGGGTAATATGCTACTACTACAATGTAGTTTGAATCCATGTCCATCTGTGTGTTAATAACATGATATTGCTTGTGATTGACATATGCACGCTCATCTACATTTGAGCCTACAAACTGTGTGTGTGCCAATCTGTATGAATGCAGCATACTTTACATTAGCTCACATGGAGTAGTACGGAAATGTTTAAATCTGCGTATTATCTCACACACTATAAGGATGTCCAAAGTTTGGTGCACAATTCAGGAAATACTTGGTTATGACCTGCTCAAATCATTGCTATTGCAAAGCTGCCTTTTCTCTGTGGTCAAAACCATAGTGTTACCAACTCTTGGATTTCAATTAAAAACGCATGGCTTCTTCACACAGATGAATTTATCAAGTAATGTACAAGAAATAATAATAGCAATGGGAATATTATTCCATCTCTGTCGAATTGATGTATTTTTATGAGTTTGCTGTTGTCCAGGGTTTCCATTACAAGCCATTACATATCAAAGGTTTTGATTCTGCCAAATCTCTGCTGACATTGACAAGACTTTAGAAAGAAAGGACTTGAATATCCTGTGTTGGGCTTAAAACGCTGATCCTCACCATTAAACACGCCATGCAGTGTTTAGCTTTTGGCACCAACTGTTCTCAGTCCTGTTACTATATTTCAACCACCTGTAAAGGTTAACTTAGTCAAAACTCCACAAAACAAGATTAACAGAATGTGGCAAGCTAGAAATTGTGTTGGCGCATTTCTCAAATTTGAAAGTCCTGTTAGTAGGTAATAATCTGTCTATCTAATGTCGCTAAAGATCTCCAGACCTGTGTGAGCCCTACTGTAGTTGTGGCTAGTTCATTTTTAAAGGTTCAGCATGTTTCCTTCCTCACAGCTTTCCTGCTCTGGTGATGGTTGTACCAAAAGTGCAGACATCCCAAAAGAATGAGTTGACAATACAAGTGTGCCTTGAGGGACTCTCTGTCAGGTGAGTTTACGCTTCTGTCACTTTACCGCATGTTGCAGTTCTATAAAGTCATTGATGCCTGCATGTGAGAAAACGCTTTATAATGTGTCAAGTTAAAAGGATCTTGCGCTGTTTGTATTTATTTCTTTGCATGCACCGTCCTTATAATAAAAGAAAAAAGTTCACTTACCCATTTGTCCCCCGGGTGAACACGTGGAGCGGCCGTGTGATGTCGGGGTTGGTGGCGCGTGTTTCCATTCGAAAAGCCCTCGGGTGTAGACGCGTGTCTCTGCTACCCGTCGTGCTTTATTCTGGTGGTGTTTGAAAGTTGCGGTTCTGCCGCGGAGTGTCGGCAGCTTTGACGCGCGTGAAAACAATCAACAAGCAACAGGCAGAGCGTGTAGGCTAGGCACGTGACCAGGGAGCGCGAGAGAGACAAACGGGGGGGGTGGCGCGTAAGGCCCTGTGCACACTGGTGTTCACGTCTGGAAGTAATGAACGCGCACAGAGCGACGTAGACGTTTAAGTTGTTTTTTGTTGAGGCGCTAATTGACTTAAATGTCACGTTAAATTCGCGTTCGTTTGCCAGATTCTACTTTTGTGTGTTTACCTGTGGAGGTGGGGGCAGTTATCAGGTAGTCCACAGTGTTTCAACTTGTGGGGTTTGAGGTTCATCTTTGATTGGATTTGCAAAATATTGATCAGTTGGCTTTATTAGACCTGAACCCTGACCTCCTTGTGTTAAAAAAATCCTCTTGATATGGCGACGTTGGCAGAGAAAACATTGTTGCCGCTACTGGGGTCACCCTCTGAGCAGAGGCGTAGCTAAGGTTTTCAGCGCCCGGGGACAACTGAAGATTTCGCGCCCCGTCCTGTTTGCCAAAATGCAATGGGAAAGTGAAAGAAAAATGTAAAAAGTGTATTTAAAATAATAGTATTTTAAGATAAAAATTTCATATTTTTTATTTTAAATAGATTTAAATTTTTAAATGTTTTAATTTTTTAAAGTACCTTTATGCGTATATTTTCAAGGTTTCGCTAAAATTATAAAGATAGAACGAAGTAAAATAATTAAGACAACAATGATAGTTCGAAAAATAATTATTCTAAAATATTATTTAAATATAACATTGCAAAAACTTAAACATTACATTGGATATAATAATATAATAACCTGATGTATAATGCTTTAAATGTAATTATTAACTTAAGAGAGAAATTTTCCTAGCCTTTGCTGCTGCAAATTTATCGATTAGTTCATCAAAATGTATGCTGTCGGTAACCTCCCGCTCCACACTCAGCAAAGCCAAGGCTGACAATCTTTCCTGTGCCATGGATGATCTCAGGTAGGACAAGATAAGTTTTCATTTACTGAAAGATCTTTCACAAGTGGCGATGGAGGTTCCAACAGTCAGTAAAATCTGAAGACTAACTCTCAGATTTGGAAATACATCTTCATGTACATACTGTACAATAAAGCGAAGCAGGTCCTCTGATGCCAACTCATGGTTGTTAAATAAACTTAATAAAGTTTGTAATTTTGTGATTTTGCAGCATCTTTTCTTACAAAAATAAAGAATGTTTATATAATAATTAAAAATGTATATATTACTTATCCCTTAAACTATGTTGTCTGAAGCATTGAAAAAAATAGATACCACTATGAAAGAATGCATGAGATCCTGATTATTTTATTGTAATTAAAAAGTCAAATGTTTGTATAATTTAGTAAATAAAAAGTCTCCGAAAATGATAACGCCGCCTCGTGTTCTTTAAAATCTAAATCCGTCATTAGTTTTTGTAAGAAAAAATTCGTTTTCCGCATTTAAAAATGATTTTAAAGAAAGTATATAGCAAATTATAAGGCAGAATAATTATATATTTATAAAAACTGCATTACTTACAATTTATTCGTACGAAAATATGATTTGGAAACGTCTAGACTTTTGTAGCCATCTACTAGAATACTTCACCACAGCCCAATCAATTTTCTATCAAACATATAAACACAAATCACTTTTGCAACAACTTAGACAATGATACACTAATGCCTCATGTCAGTAGCGTGACCTGTTTAATAAAGTCAAAAATGTTTCTGGCTGGGAGTCAAGCATATTAAAGTACTGGAGGGGATAAATTATTGTCTGTTGGGTGTATAGAACTAATACGTGCTTCGAAATCAGAAAGAGACAAAAAACATATGAAAAACATATCCTCATACTGATGGAGTGATGGACTGAGTATGCAAGTGTTTTTTATTTACTTTTTAGTGCATTTAAGAATGGAAAGCATTTCATTCTAAAATTTTATAACATCAATTTGGCACCCCTTGGATGCTGCGCCCGAGGACAGTTGTCCCCTCTTGCCCCCCCACCGGCTACACCACTGCTGTGTGTAATCGATGAAGAAATGCGAGGAAGAAAAGCTGGTACAACATCATATTACATGCCGGTCAACCAATATACGAGTCAGTGTTAGCCCTGAAGAGCGGCTACTTGTCACCATACAAACAGTACTCGCGTATACACTCACCCACCGGCATTAATAATCCATAGTAGCTAAAGTTGCATCATTAGCACAAACTGTTTTGAATTCTCC
>JANRMT010062792.1:59227627-59246107 GCA_026402145.1 Polypterus bichir lapradei
CCCAACTAGACAGCATGCTGAAGAGCGTCCCGAAGTCTGATCTCTGCGTCTATGGAAGACTGTTTATCTGTTGCCGGGGCAACAGCAGGCTCAAAGCTATGCTGCCTCTCTCAGCTATGCTGCATCTCTCCACCAAAGCAAACAGAAAAGATATTGATGGGTGGTGCAAGGAACGTTGTACATGCAGGTAACAGGATTACTTGATCACTGATCTGACCACGACCCTGCCTGACTGCTGTGTCTGTGTATAGGAGAGTGGCAGATCACGCTACAATAAATAAGTGTGCTGTTCCTGTTTCAAGCTAAATAAAGCTGGTTTTGCTAAAGTACTGAGACTAAGCCTCGTGTTTTGGGTGCAAGACAGGGACTTATAGCATGCCCCCGATCTTTTAGGATTTGCTTCTGTGGCGCCTCACTACAGTGCTGTGAGCCTACTGTTGCCCTGCCCCAGTAACGGATAAACAATCTCACGCAGACGTGGCAATTGTGGTCCGGGACACACTTCAGCGCGACGTTCCCGTTGAGTGGGGGGATCCCAAAAGAGTTCAGAAACCTCACAATATGAAGAAGAAAAAGAAGATTCGGCTCCTGATTGATAACTGTGCTGCACACAACATGCTTCTACATTTAGATAATGTTTGCATTGAATTCCTCTCACCCAGTTGCACAGCAGTGCTTCAGCCATTGGATTTGGGCATCAGTCGCAACCTGAAAGTGTATTATCGCAAGGAAATGCTGAGAAAAATTCTCATCAGCATAACTTGTAGACAGGAGGAGATTAAAATTAACGCGAAAGAAGCTATTGAAATGATTGTAAACGCCTGGGAGCAAGTTAAAGAAAGCACTAGTGACTAATACAGAATGTCATTACTATGTAACTTTCATTACAATGAAATATTTTTTAGGTCCCTGGCAATTCGTTGTAACGGGATTTTACCTGTATATAAAATCCAGCATCTGTCTGTCTGTCTGCTTTTCATGAGAGAACTATCCATCCATCCATTATCCAACCCGCTATATCCTAACTACAGGGTCAAGGGGGTCTGCTGGAGCCAATCCCAGCCAACACAGGGTGCAAGGCAGGAAACAAACCCCGGGCAGGGCATACACACACACACACCAGGGACAATTTAGGATCGCCAATGCACCTAACCTGCATGTCTTTGGACTGTGGGAGGAAACCGGAGCACCCGGATGAAACCCACGCAGACACGGGGAGAACATGCAAACTCCACGCAGGGACAACCCGGGAAGCGAACCTGGGTCTCCTAACTGCGAGGAGCATGCTCCACCATGCCACCCACGAGAGAACTACTTAACGGATTTAGATTGGGTTTTTTTCTGTAATTTGCTTGAACATTCCGGTTGATTTTGCGACTTCTCACATCATGCTAAGATTTATAGTTTGCATGCAGGAGTGATATATTTGTGCTAATTTGAGGGGAAGGGGAAGCGTGACGTCAGGAGTGGGGAGCCCTCCTCACTGTCCTGTTTCACTTCTACGCAGGCAGAGCCGGTTATATATGTATCATGGGATCTTGTGTTCTTTTATCAACACGGTCTTCTGGGACACAATTAATACGTAATGTTTACTGGGCAGACAAGATGTTGTTTTTATTAGGGTTTGTCCGGTTTGAGGCTTTTACTTTTGAATTTCCACTGGACTGGCATGTCCCCTCAAAATGGAATAATCCATTGATTTTGAAAACTGCTTTGTATTTTTGTGCTTAGTTGTTGCACTCTTTTGTAATGAACTTTGTAGTAAGAAAGGCACTATACAGTCAGTATACAGTTGTTTGTGTAATGTTTATTACTTGTCATCAGATTTTGCAAGTTGTAAACTGAATTGATGAGCAAAAATCTCCTTGACTGTATAAAACATGAGCAAGCGGGGTGGTCTTGCAGAATTCTTCCAAGCCAGCTTTTTCGTTAGAATTGGGAAAAATTACGAATTGAGGAATTTATACAAGTAAATATGAAGACAGTAGAAACAGAAAATGAAAATTTAGCAGATTACTCATCACATTAAAATAGGCTGAAAACTAAATACAACTTCTTCCTCTTCATGTTTTACCACTGCTATGTGGGATCAATGTGTTTGACCAACCTTCTCCAAACAGCTTGGTCCTGCATCTCCTTGCCAGTCAAGCCCTTTTCCTTCAGATCTTCTTTTACTTTATCTAGCCACCTCCACTTTCTCTTCCCCTGTTCTTCCAGTCCCATCACACCTTTGCCCACATATTCACGGTCTCTCCTCAACACATGTCCAGACCACTTCAACATACTTTCCTCTACTTTCCTGCTTTGGTTGTACTTCAGATTGTCTCATTTCTATTTCTTTTTCTGTCCTTTATTTGAACATGCTCATTTCTGCCACATCTAACGTCTCCTGTGCCCTCTTTACTGCCCATGTCTCAGCTCAACCCATCACTGCTAAATAATACTTCTGTGGAATATGCTGACTAAATTCTCCAGTGTATCATTTTGCATGCTTTTGATTTGGATGTACTGTTAATAGAATTCACACTTACCGTAAAGCCCCTGGTGTGTGTTGTCTTATATATGCACCACTGCAACGCTTGTGCTTGCAGCTATCATTTGGGCCCCATTGGTGGGCTCTTCCCGTTGCCATGTTAAGCATGCCTCGTCTCTTTAAAGCTCCAGAATCTCTGATCCACCTGATGTATGCTGTTGACCTCTTTATGTTTTCGTATAAGAAGGCATCTCCGAAACAATGACTTGAGAAATTCAGGAGTACTGTATTTATTTTATTAGAAGTTTGTTTTTTTTTTGTTTCAGCAAAGCTTTTCCAGCACAAGATGTAAACTGGTATCTAGAAGGGCCAGCAAGTGGATAACCTGCTACATTTTTGAATAAACACCATTGGTGAACTTTATGCAATCTTCTTTTCGGCTCCTTGCCCTTTATATTTCTGTACAGCCATGAAGCCACAGCTACTGTCATACCACCGGGGCCCCAGGTCAGTGCACTCCATGGAAATTAACAGAACCATTCTTTCAAATAGCATTCAATGCTCCATTTTTATTTAAACAACATAATACTTATTTTTCTAAAAGCACAGTATAAAATAATGGGAATACATTGTATCAATTCCTTTATGAAAAAAATGAATGCTGTTACAAAGCTTTTTTTTTTAATACTGATAGGAATTTCGTCTTTTTCACTTTTTTTTTTAAAGCTGGAAAATACATTTACATAATACATAAAATTTTATACATGAAGGCACAGCCGGTGGTAACATTTAAGCACAAGTGTATACAATACAAAGTAACACACAGACACACAAAAAAGAATCCAATTCACAGCTTCCTAAGGAAACCAGCTCATGACACAACAGGCCCCAAGTCGGGTTAGCAAAGATTACTAGCTGTTTACACAATAACAGATTCTTCAATTCAGTTAATGTGCAAAACCAAACGCTGATTTGAACTTCACATCTAGAGAAGTGACACCCCCTTCACTCAGCAATCAGGACTTCTGGCCGCTTGCAGGAAGTAGCATCGGGGAAGATGATCCATCCAGATTTGGAATGGGCATTGGTATATGGCCATTTAATAATGTAGGAAACTAGGGGGAAAAAAGGAGAGAAAGGTGAGTGACCTTCAGCAGAGTCATCATGATAATGAAACTCTTACTTTAGCGCCAATAATTCTACAGTTTTAGCCCAGACCTCCATTGACATAAGAATTTCACACACAAGAGGAGACCATTCAGTTTGTTTAGCTAATAGCTAAGCTGTCCCAGCATGTCATCCACATTCTTCTTAAATTGTTGTCAAGTTTTCTGCTTCAACTACAGGACTCGGTAGTTTGTTCCAGAGTCCCACGACTCTTTGCATAAAGAAGTGCTTTCGGACTTAAGTTCAAAATACTCTTCTCTTTAATTTCCACTGGTATCTTTGAGTACGTGATTCACCATTAAGTTGAAAGAATTCTGCTGGATTTACATTATCAATGCATTTGATGATGTTAAATACCTGGATTAGGCCCCCACATAGTCATCTCTACTCGAGACTAATCAGGTTTAACTCTCCGAGTCTGTCAGCGTAGCACATGTCCTTAAGTTCTGGGATGCACCTTGTTGCTCTCCTCTGCACAGCCTCAAGTGCTGCTGTGTCTTCCTTGTAGGACAGTGACTAGAACTGCACACAATACTCCAGGTGCAGTCTAACTAGTGCATTATATAGTCTAATCATAACGTTTCTTCACTTATTTTCAATAGTGTTTATGATCAAGCTTAACAACTGGGGTCTAAAATGCTTCAATTGCTGCCAAGTATTTCTGGTCATTTCACTACAAAAAAGGCTCAGCAGCAGTTGAATCATTTTAGCCACCAGTTGTCCTTTTTCATTTCAAAGCTACCAGCATATCTGAGTGATGGACTCAAAATATTGTGTAAAGTTAAAGACCTATAGGGATGGTTGGATTTATTCAAAATTTTTTTAATCAAACTACTGAAATTTGATCTGTAATATCAAAAGAGGTTAAAGCAAGGGTGTCAAGCTAAAATTCTGGAGGCCTGCAGTCTGGGCAGGTTTTCATTTCAGCCACTTTAATTACTGCTGCCAACAGATGACCAGCTAACTTGATGTGTGTGTCCTTTACACATCTGTCAAGAAAAAAAAAAATTAAATCAAAGTCTGCTGTGGCCAAATGAGAGCCCCATCAAGCCAAAGTGAAATCAAGAATGGGCTTCTAATAAGAAACTGGGTGGTCTTTCAGATCACCAGTTATATTTTAGTATTAAAACAACACAAAGATTTAGGTTCTGGATTCAGTGATTCCAGACTTGTTTCCCTCATGCTGCAGGGACCCCTTGCAGCTTCTGCAACTCCAAGCTGGGCTAAATGGGCCTGTGCATTGATTTTCCTAGATGAGGAAGTCAATGAAGTCTACAATTTAGATTGTCCCAAACATCTACTTTTTTGATGTTTTTGTCTAACTGTTCTCCTCCATCTATTCATTCAACAAACATACCCTGGAAAGTGAATTTGAACTTTCTTCAACATATGATGCCTCGTAAATGTGTTCAGTTCTTTGATGAATTCTTTAATGCTATTGAAAAACAAATCCTACATGTTTGCTCCAGGACGTTCAGGTCAGTCTGAGGACGCTTGAGCACCAACAGATTCTCAATCAGACTGAGTTCAGGTGTTTTACTGGCCATTTGCAGGACATTCACCTTTTGTTCTTGAGCTATCCCAGGGATACTATGATCTTGTGTGTGAGATCATTAGACTGCTGAAGATGAACTTCTGTCCGACCTTCATTTTATTTACAAGCTTAAAGTTTCTCTAGTAGTCTCTTCTTCTATTTTTCCCCATCCTTTCTTCCTTCTGTTTCAATCAGATGCCCAGTCCATGCTAATGCTGCAGTCCACAGCACGAAGCTACCACCACCATACTTCAGTGCACGTCTGCTCAGTGATACACCACACATATCTCTTTGCTCTTTACCCAGTAACTGCTTTCTTGGTCTCAGCTGACTATAAAACTCTCTTCACATCAGAGCAGCGTCACACTCCACATGGGCTTTTCTGTAGTTCTTTTTTAGGCACAGCTTCCTTTGTGTCACCCTCATCCACCGGCTAGTGTTCTGCAGACTGTTGATATGGTTGACTGGTGCACCTTAATCTTCACTTCAGTCTCCACAACTGCACCCTGAAAGTGATTACCGACCTCTCTTGACACTTTTTCTCACAAGTGTTCTCCTTGTTTGCTCAGAGGGTGTTGAGGGATGACCTTTGTTGGCAATGCCTGGGGAGCTTCCACTCCTTGATAACTGAGACAACGGTGCCAACCTGGGATATTCAAACACTTGGTAAAAATGTATGCATTCATATTATTTGATCTCTGCCTTTTTTGGAATGTCCTTTAGTCTTCATTTTCACAGCTGTCCTTCAGTGATCATTAGGCAATTGTTACTCACCTCTGTTATGTGGGATCTTCCACCCCTATGGGGCCAAAAACTTAGGCAAACAGCAGGTTGCCTTCCTTCCAACACAAATCAATGTCACATTAAAAAAGAAGTAAAAACAAAACTATAAAAACTAAACACTCACAGGGAACAACATTCTTAAGATTGTGAATTGGTTAAGAGACAGAATATTTGTGCAAGGCACAATATGGGCACAGACTTGTGGTTGTGAGGTCACAGGTCAGCCTCTGCTCTTTAATTCAAATATTGGGTTTCATAAAGAGATAGTGTGAAAAATTAACACTAATACATAATTTTATTATTCACATCAGTCTGGTTAGAGGTTTGCTACGTTCTGATAAATCTTTAGAAAGAAGTGATCTGACTCATGCTAGAAAGTCAATAGTGCAGTTCATGCTGGTTCAACTCTCATGGGTTTGAATTCCAGACCAGTCACTGCCCGTATGAAGTTTGCATGTTCGCCCTTTGTCTGTATGAGTTTCTCTCTAACTTCTTGGTTTTTCATCACACAGCATAAAGATTACGTTAACCGTGATAACTGCAATTCTAAACTGGCCTTGAGTGTCAATGCAATGAACTGCCATTCCATCCAAAGTTGATTCCTATCTTGTACAGTTTGATGGTACCTGAAATGCACCATCGGCACTCAAAAACAGGATTTGGTGGTATTGGTAAATAAATGAATAAATAATGTGGCCGGTGATCTCACTCCTAAGGCACACACATGCTGATATTTATTGGGGGTGCACGGGAAACATGAAACAAGGAGTCTTTTGAAGTAAAGGTTTCATTGGCAGGCTCAGTGTAGCTTCTGAGAGGCTGAAATATAAACCTGTGCTCCCAGTTACCGCACCACCACCACCTTGAATTCATTTCTAGTGTCAAATGGGTCAGGATGGACACCAGCTAATGTGGTGATCCTGGTGTTTTATTTCCAAAATGTGGTCAACAAGCAGCTTCTGACTGGTTCAGGGACCCCTCTAACAGCAGCAGTGAACAAGTTCTCACAACGCAATGCAAAGCAAACATCTGCCAGCATGGTGGCCATATTACCTGAAATAAAGAGTTTGGTCCCTGCAGCCTGGCAGGACTAAGAGGAGCCACTGGACTCAAACTGCTCCAGAAGTGAATGCTAGACAGCAACGGGCTGGGAGTTAACAACAGTCCTGAAGGCGTCTGAAAGACAAGGAGAACAGGGAATGTTAAGCCCGGCCTTCCCTTCCTAAAGAGGCCCCTCATCGGCTGACGTGCAAAGGAAGTGTGGGGCAGTTTACAGGCTCCAAGGAAGACTTCCTGAGCAGCACTCATACATCTCTCAATTTACATGCAGGAAACCACATGCTAGAGGGTTTAGAAATAGCACTAAAAAAGCCGAGCCATTCATTCAGCATTGTCAGAGAATTGAAGGCATTTGTAAAAAAAATAAAATAACATATATAAAAATAAACCACACAATATTTTGAAAATGAATCATTTTGGTTAAACTAATGAAGCAATGACATACAAAATGAGCACAATATGTTACTAAAATGGATGGGAACCCCATTCACTTGTCATGACTTAATCAAGAGTCTGGAACTGGAGGTTGAAACACAATGATGCCAGCTGATACCCCACCACCTGCCTGGACACCAAGAAGACATCCCATAAGACTGCATCCATAAAGACTACAGAGAGGGGCTATTCGGAATAAAGTCTCCTTTGAATTGTGCAGCATAGCCTGCTGTGGACTGTGACCATCAGGTTGTCAGTTCAATCACAGTATGCTCCATCCAGTGCACTATTTGTACTGCCATCAAAAGGCACTATATAAAATAAAGGTGGACTGTGAGCAACACTTCAGTTTCAGGTGTGGCTGAATGTCTGTGAATGCTACAGATCTGTTGTTGCCAGTCAAATGAGTCAGTCCACACTTGATGGCATAGGTCATGGTGAACATGGTCTTGAAGCACTTCCATCAGTGACATCATTACTGGCACAGGGTGAGAGAGCCTGGACCACGTGAGTTTAAGCTTCATTAATTTAGTATGTGGGTGGCACGGTAGCACAGTGGTAGCACTGCTGCCTCACAGGAGACCCGGGTTCACTTCCCGGGTCCTCCCTGCATGGAGTTTGCATGTTCTCCTCGTGTCTGCGTGGGTTTCCGGCGCTCCGGTTTCCTCCCACAGTCCAAAGATATGAAGGTTAGGTGCACTGGCGATCCTAAATTGTCCCTAATGTGTGCTTGGTGTGTGGGTGTGTGTGTCCTGCCCGGGGATTTGTTCCTGCCTTTGTGCCCTGTGTTGGCTGGGATTGGCTCCAGCAGACCCCCCGTGATCCTGTGTTGGGATATAGGAGATTGGATAATGACTGACTGACTAATTTAGCATGCAGATCTTAAGCGTCCAGCTTGTATATCACTGGTTCAGTGGTTGAGCTACTTGGCATCTGAACCCTCACACAGGCTGTATTAGCATCAACACTCTCCACCTCCATCACAGATTAGCTTCCAAGTGCTCCGAACTGCCCAGTTCTTGGTATGTTACTCACTATGGGATGGTACTATATAAAATGAAGCAGGTAGTACTTTTTTGTGCAGATCTTCCCATCTTTGTTATTATCAACAAACTGGCTTACAAGGACTTCTTTCCATATATTCTGTGTCATGCTGTCAACTGGCATATGAATGGAAGGTGTTCTTAGTGTCAGTGTACTGCTCACTTAAGTAGTAGTGTACCACTTTGTGTTTTGCAGGAGCACTTGCAAAAGGATGTGTCAAATGAAATGACCCTGGACGAACATGTAGCTCCTAATCAAAACCTGCTGGTCTAACAAGTAGATAGATAGTTGGTTTGCCTTCTCTCCAGCAAGTGCTCAGACAACATAACTAACTAAACCTGCACGGGAACCTCCTGCTAGCTTCACCCAACTACATTTGGTGCTAAATGCAAAATGGGGCTACTTCTTCATGCACCACCCTGTAAGGTGAGCTAAAGCACTGGCCAGACATTGGGGCCAGTTCACATCACGAGTGTCATGTCATCAATAACTGGCAAAGAGAGACTGCGGCTTGAACTGCATTATGAAGCAGTTTCGTTTGGCCACTGCAGGACTCGGCAGTCCACCATCGCTACTGATGGTAAGTTTTTCCTAGTTTCTGTTTACAACTGCCATGTTAAGAATACACAAGTCGAAGTTTTTCCCTCCCCTGAGTGGAGCAAAGCATGAAAGAAAAGATGCCTACTGTATCTACTGAGCATTTTCTAGCGGATCAGGGTGGCAGGATTTCTTGTGCCAGCTTGTATGTGCCCCAAGTCAGGCTTGAACGCTGAGGCGACAGCTGAGAAAGTGATCTATTGAAAGTAACACTTCTGACTACATTGCTTACCCTGAGGTCATGCCTCTTCTGGGTTCAGGACCACAACCCGTGATGAACATGTGAAACTAATTTGACTGGATTTTTTTTTCCCTTCCCCTCACCCTCCATCACCTAAATGAAAGGCATTTGTGTGACTGAGGAGCCCAGCACTTGAGTTTTAAGTACATATGGGATCACTTAAAAACTTTTTACATTTTATTCTGCATAGTGCTTTGTGTGTCTATCCGTTCAGGCCACATGTCTGTTCTTCACAGTACCGCTATGCACTAATGAGCCTAATTTTCATTATTTGCACAACAAAACGTCCGTCTCACATAATGCTGACACGCCGTATTGTATTAATATTCACCAGGGCGGCGTGCTCATTGGTCCGCTGTCGTATACTTTTGGGAGAATGACTTCATAGTCTGGCCTGCATCCACCCCTGCAGAGCTTCACGAGTCTATCTTCAAGCCAGCAGCACTTTTAAGGGATTTACCAAAAAGGAATAAAAAAGTGGCAGTAAAGAAAAAAGGAATCTTTGTAATTTGTCATTACACAAAACTGAAACTTATACATTTTTTAATTAACTTGTTATTTCTTTGTGTTGCATATCCCATTTGACTGGTAATGGGTATCACTATGAAGGGCGCTACATGAAAGAAAGAAACATCGCCTGCTTGATTACATTTATGGAAAGCAAGCAGAAAACCCAGCTAACCCGGTACAAATGCCACGCTTTGGCAACACTTATCAGCAGCACCACTAGTAGGCCTGCATTTTGTACTTAATTGTCGGGAATTGCTGTTCGTCTTGGATTAGCTCCAGAATGTGATTTACTAGGGAACTATAATAGGTTCCTCAAAATGTGCTATTGTAGTCTTTAATAAAGGTTTAATGCAGATATTATACAATTTAATCTGTCTGATGTGTGTACCTGCTTTTTCCAGTTCAGCGGCCTGGAGGCAAGAGCCCACTCTGGCAGCACAGAAGAACCCTGGACAAGTGCCAGTCCATTACACTCACACAGATGAAACCACCGTAGAGTTGCCAGTTAAACCAGGCACATGTGTTTGGGTAATAATAATAATAATTCTTTACATTTTGAGCGCTTTTCTTGCTACACAAAGAGCTTTTAAACAGTGAGTGGGTAGCCACTTCAATCAAAATTAGTGTGCAGTGTCTACCTGGATGATTTGACGGCATCCATATTTATGCCAGTATGCTCACCACACATTAGCTATTAAGTGGTGAAGGGGTCAGAGAGATGGTGAGCCAAATAGACACGGGGATGATTAAGGGACCAGAATGGACAAGGCTGTGGTGGGCAATTTAACCAGAACATCAGGGTACACCTTGATCTTTATGAAGGATGCACAGGGAACTTTAAATGACCAAAGAGAGTTTTATGTCTCATCCAAAGGATGGTGCCATTTTTACAGCACAAATAACTACACTGGGGTTTTGGGGACCACAGGGTAAGCTATCGCTGATGGCCTCTCTAATACCTCTTCCAACAGCAACCCAGCTTTTCTTAGATGGTTTCCAATCTAAGTATTGGCTGGGCCTGAACACATTTACCTTCAGGTGGATGACCTCTTCTGAAGTGCAAATGGTATAGCTGCTGGATATTTGAGGAATACCTACACAAGGCTGAGAGAGAGGGAGAGAGGGGTTTGGAGCATTCACTGACACAGCACATTACCGCACCCACCACACAACGATGGACTGGAATTGACTCTGGACCTGTGAGCCGCAATCCTGCGCACTTAAAATTTGAATAAAGATACCAATATATTTTATTACCAAGGTGGTGCTCTCCAAGGTTCAAATCCTGAATGTAGCTATTGTCTGTGTGGAGTCTGCATTTAAACCCTTTCTCAATGGGTTTCCTTCCCACATCCTCACAGACACTGCCAGCTCTTTGTGTGTGCGTGTGTGCATCCTGTAAAGCACAGGCATCTTGTCTGGGGTTGATTTCTGCCTTGTGCTCAGTACTGCTAGGATAAGCTCTCTTACAACTCAAAATCTAAAAATGTTATATTTCATAGATTTAAATGTAATACACTTGGCTGATGCCTTTAACCAAGGTGACTTGCAACAAATATTTGGTATACAAGCAGGCAGTATGGTGTAGTGGTTAAGTCTTTGGACCTCAAACCCTACTGACACTGTATGACCACAAGCAAGTCACTTGACCAGCCTGTGCTCTAATTTGAAAACCAAAAGAAATGTTTCCAAATGTATCATAAATTTTGTATGTTGCCTTGGTTAAAAATGTCAGCCAAATAAATAAATGTTATGTAACATAAATGTAAATATTTAGTTAAAAAATGTTGTGTCATTCAAGTTGGAGCATAGGGAGGTGAAGTGGCTTGCTCAGCGTCATACAGCATCAGAAGCCACATTTCAATGTACAACCTCTGGGTCTGATATTCAACACCTTAACCTTACTGCCTACCAATAATGTTGAACATGCATATAATTTTATTAAAATGTTTTTTGGAGGAAAAAACAATTTATCCATAAAGACACTTTTCTCTAATAATGCATGATATCGTTTATGGTGATTACCCACTAATAAGTGAGAAGTAAATGTCTAGCCTGATTTTGTCCATTTTTAAAATTGTTACACTGCATTCCTCCTGGGGGGAAGAGTTTGTTGAATTTGTTCAAAATGAATGCACTAGGACTTAGTAAAATGACCTGAAGTGTGTTCATTAGAATCTAATGGAAGTCACTCACACTTACTGTCTGGATGAACTTCTATTACTACAAAAAATCAGCTGCAATTGTTAAAGGTTGTTTATAGGAATGAGAGTATAAAAACAGCATGCAATAGCACCAAAGTGTGGCAACAGGTATATGTGCTGTTTCAAACACAGAATAATTACCTATAAATAATAAAGTATTAGTAGTAGAAGTATTACTATTATCCCATGTACAGAGTATAGAGAACTTCTTAATGGCATGTCCAATCAATACACATCTCGTCACCACTCTCCAGCATTGTGAGAAATGCAAAATATTAATGTATATTGAATATGTATTGACCTTAATCAAATATAATAACATATTTAAGAACATAAACTTCTAATAAAACTTTGTGTTCATTGGAGTTAGTTGTGTCTATGTTACCAGATAGTTCAAAGTGCAGTGGCACCCTGAATATATCATTTAAATCAGTCTAGGCTTCAGCTGCAAATTCTAAGCGAATGGTTGTGGTATGGATGTGCAGTATCAGTCTAAAATATTATAAATACACACAGTAATACGGTATTATATAAATACTCACATTCAGAATAACTGAAGAAAAAATCCCTGCTTAAAATGTCTCCATTCTAAAGTGTTTCATATAAACAGGTGCTGCATTTGTTTGCATGTGTTCTTATGGTGCAGAACACCGATTTGATGGCCTTTCTGTCAATCAGAGCATGCCACTAATCAGGAGGCACCTGCAATTCAAGAGTCAGACCGGCTTTCCAAACCTGTTTTTTGACTTTATTCAAATCCCAGACGTGACGTTCGACAGTAGTGTCACTGCCAATGTCATAATTTAAATAAATCAGAGATGTAAAAATGACCAGGTTGCATGTTGTGTCTTCATGGACATGCAGGGTAGGTAGACTGGCAATGCTAAATTCCCCTAGTATACATATTTGTATGGATGTGTGTGTGTGCATGCTCACTTTGCAATGTAGTGCTGCACTGTGTCCAGGGACTGTTACTGCCTTGCGCCATATGATTGCAGCCATAGACTCCTGCTACCCTGCGACCTTGCTCTGGGATAAGCAGGTTTAGAAAATTGATGGGTGGAAAAAAATAGATTTACCAAAAAGCTGCCATGGAGTTAGCTCAGTGCAGACTAAGTACAAATGGTTGAATACTGCAATGCCAGAATCAGTGGGCCATTGTATTAAACCATTCATTACAATAACAGAGCAGTATATTTCTGGGTTTGGATTGTTTCCTGGACATCTCAGAAAAAATACATACTACTTAATATTCTGCTTGCACGCAGTAGTTCTTTACATGCATGTTAAATGATTGATGATTCTTAGCTGGTCGCATGTAAATGTGAGTGAATTAGTGTTTGTCCCACCCAGGGTTAGTTCCCCTTGTGCTGAATTCTGTTCAAACCTCCTGTGATCCTGAACGGTTTTAAAAAGGTTGAAAAAAATGTTATGTTGTTTTAACTGTTAATCCACTCTCTAACAAAGTGCTAGTTCCTTACATTATTTTAGAATCCCCTAAGTCCTGATAATATGTTTCTATTTATGAAAAGCCAGGTATGATTATGGTTACTTCTACCAATTCCTTAGATGCCAAACTCAGTCAGAACTGCAGTGTCTTGACAGTATTACGGTCATTCAGACTTGGTGGTCCATCTACAAAAAAAAAATCTCCGATATTTAAAGTTAGTCTCACACCAGGAAATCTGCTTGAACATCAAGCACATTTAGGATGATGCCCAAGTCCCAGCTCCCCAACAGCTTACCAAATCACACTTACTTGTGCAGTGAAAAAGGCTGGCGTCAAAGACCCTGAGGGAAGTGCGGGGCTATTGAGGGCAATGGAGCCGATATCAGTGCCTGAGAGGAGTAAAGAAGGGGCGGAAATCTCCAGTCCTTTGGGCTTCTTGGCCTTTGGAGGAAGGGTGTCGCTGTTCCTCTTTTCAGACAGGTGGGGGGATCTGGCCTTGTGGCTGGCAGAAAGGTTCAGAGGTTGTGAACACTGTTCCAAGTCATCTGTCTCCGGGTCAGGACTCCTGCTTCCTGACAGGAGAGGAGAACTGGGAGAAACGGATGGGGAGAATTTGGAGGTGTGACCTGACATCACTGTGGACGGCGATTTTGCAGAGATGGAGGACGTCAAAAAGGCAGTCGACTCCAGGGCCTCGGCAGATGAACAAGGGGAGGATGGCATAGACGGTGTCATCAGAGGCACGTGTTTCTCCGATTTGTTTGTAACAAAGCGGATTACAGTCCTCGCCTCGTCTGCCGGCTGGGCACCTTCCAGTTTCTCATCTGGTTTTTCCACTTTTATTGATTTGAACACCTCTCCCTGATTCTGAAGAGAGCTGATGGTAAACGAGGAATAGAGGCCTGAGTGAATATAGTCATTGCGACCAGCATGCCTCAGGGCAGAAAGGGCATGCTTCTGTTGTTCTTTAGTCTCAAGATTCAGGGTCTCGCTGTCCTGCAGCAGCAAGCTGTCTCGGCCCAGCTCCACTGTGTGAGGGTCCATTTTTAAAATCTCTGGGAAAGACACAAACTTGTACACAAACTTTTGCCCAATCACCTTTTTGATAATGTTCTGTTAAGAAAGAAAAAAAAAAAAACAAAATAAAATAGCAATTTGTTAATCTGCTTAAAAAGTGGGCCACCAGAATTGAAGAGCCCTTTATGTTTGTGGACAAAAGTCCAAACCCTCATCTGCATGGCTCACTCTTCATTTCACCATCATGTAAGCAAGAGAGTTTAGGAGGCATTTAATGAGCATGCCAAATAAAGGATATAAAACTTAGATTTTTTCAAGATAGAGTTCTAGACAGCCGGGGTAGGTGTTACTACCTCAGAAACACAAACTCCCTATTTTATATTGCACATGGAGCCATCAAACAGATGTATTTTTTTCATTAGTTTATAAATGTATTTTGTGTGTGCCATGTACAGTGTGTTGTAGTGGTTAAAGTGGCAGCCTCCATATGCCAAGGCTGTGGCCTCCACTTGTTAGAAAAAACATGAAGAGCATTCAAAAGGCATTGTATCAATAAAATGTATTATTTATGGCATTATAGTTGTGACTGGAACACTCTCCAGGCTTGCTTTCCTTTTGGCATCTGATGCAGTCAGGTTAGGCTTTGGCTTCTATGACCATGAATGAATGTACAGGTTATCTATACTGGGAAAACTCAGTAGTCTGCTGAGGGGACTGTGGCCCCTTCAGACTTGTATAGCAGAAGGTGTTTATTCCTAATTATAATATACACTTTTATCCATCCATCTCATTCCTATGGCTTGCTAATACAATGTAATTTGACCCCAATGTTTGATACTTGAATGATTTCGGAGTGTTCTCTTCAACTGTAATACATGGACAGTTTCTTCCAGATTCCCCTTGGCCATTCCTGGATCTGTTAATTGAGGGTGTGGTGATATTTTTATGCATTTGTTTATCCCAGTAACCGTTGTCAATGTTTTTCCCTGCGGATGCTTCAAAACATGTTATCCTGTCCTGCTGCATTGTTGGGAAAAACACCCAAGGTTGCCACCCAGGATCATCCATAAGATTACTGAAGGATGACTTGAAACACCCCATGATTACCAGGAAAGCAGTTAATTACCTCAGAGGAAGAGAGGAGGAACTCTGACAAGAGTGATGGGGGCACACAGAAGAGACTGCTGGAAAACCTGGAGCTCTCCTATACTTTAAAGGATTGTGTATATATATATATATATATATATAATTTAAAAAAAAGTCGCCAGCATGCTTTACTGCGCAGTTGGAAGAATAGTTAGCATGATTGTCTCATGGATCCAGAATCCTGATTGACGTTTTATCCATACTGGCATATTTTGCCACTAACCCAGTCTGACTAGGAATTTGCACCTTATTGAGAAAACCTCTCAGAAAGAAGTGATCTTATTTATGATATCACAGGGAGTACTGCTGCCACCATACAGATCCTACCATCTTAGCTCATATCTTGTGAGTCTGAACCCCAGCCTGGTCATTCTCTGTGTAGTATTAGTGTATTCTCCCAATATCTATGCAGATTTTTCTCATGATACTTCTGTTCACCTCCCACATCGCAGAGGCATGCAGGTTGGGCTGACTGACCTTTCAAAACTCGACCTGGATAAGAAAGTGTGGGTATTAGGGTGACGGTGTCCTATAATGGACTGGTGTCCTGTACGCAGTTGTGACAAATGCTCATGGGATAGATACTGGAATGCAGAAACTAGTCAGAAAATGAATACATTGACGAAAAAATGACAGAGTACAAAAGGCTGTTTGTTGGACACTTAAGGAGCTGCTACACTATATGATATATACTAGCACAGTGAAACACCTGTTTGTTAAAACGGACTTAGTGATACAATGGTTAAGTCCATCTGCTTAAATTGCGCCATGCATTTACGGACTCCTGTTCACCAGATATGCCTTACTCCGCTCTTTCTTTGAATGTCTTGTTCCCTTTTTTCATCAGACATTCTAGTACTTACATCCCTCTTTCTTTGTGCTTCCTGTTGCCTTTCTTCATTATACATTACAGCCCTGTTGTGGACTCCGGATGGCATGACATATGCTGTACGGTTTGCCATCTTACACAGGCCACTTGCCTCTGTTTATTGAACATTCCCACCCTCTTGTCCATCCATCTGGCATCCACATTTTCTTACATATGTCTTTAGAAATGGATGTCACACAGTATGATGTTAGATATTGTTCTGTAGTGAAAACAAAGATTTTACTGCCATTTTACACAGATAATCAGTGCATTTCTGCATTTTAAGGAAGATTCTTTTAAATCATAAATACATTTAGACAGTTTCTAGTGATTATTTTTATTGATTATTTTTTTTTCCAACATAGTTCTAAGAGCAATGAAAACCTGGTATAAATTGCAATCACCACATGAAGCCATTTCTTAATTTATACCTATTACAAATGTAATTCTGTGTTACTTTTGCTTTTCAGGATATTGATAAAATTAAAAAGCACAGCTGATAAAACAGACTTATCAAAGTGGCTTACAGTCAAAATTTTCTAATATAATAAAAGTGATTCAATGTTTACACTTTTTCTCTTCCCCCAGCCTCTTAACTGTGTGTCATTACTCAGGCTTTAAACAAACAACACTTTGTTACACCAAAATAATTTAGTAATGTGGCAGTTTCCATGAGTCTTCATTAAAATGTCATTCATTGTAATGTGCAGACACATTCAATTGATCTATTAAGACACTTTTCCTTAATTTTCTGTTTGCACATTTTAGGGAGGGTTGCTGATGACCAGGCCAGGCCGCCCTAAACACTTTTCTCTTGGTATTTCACTACTGCTGGTGCATCTTCTGTGGCAGCAGTGGCACCATCAAGACCACCTGAAAAAAAGTGTTACCTCCCCCAACAGTCAAGCTTAATGCATTTATTTTTCTTCTGAAATGAATTTCAAGCTACACACAAAATTAAAAAATGTGTGGACTTTTAAAGGAGTATCCAGTGTGTTTTTCTCCCTGCCTGACTTTCACCTCAAGTTAAATTTTTAGAAGACGAGGAGTTCCATATACACTGAACACTTGTGGTGGCTCAGTTTTTGTAGTGTAACTATTTCAAATCTGTTTCACCTATTCCTAAGTTTTGTCAGTAGAAATGTCAGACAAGGCAAGTAAGCTTTTTATTCTCTTACTCTGATACACATCCATGATGATTTTGTTTTAATGCAAGCTGTAGTCTACAGATGGTGAACATCATTGACATTTACAGCCAGACACCAACAAATTCTTCAGAGGTTTAAAAAGATGTTAAATGACAATGAGGACTAAAAATTGTGTATTTATAGTTAATTGGGGTGTTCGTATTTGAGGTTTAACACTATTGATTAATTTTTGCA
The DNA here is from genome assembly GCA_026402145.1 of Polypterus bichir lapradei. Classification (NCBI taxonomy): domain Eukaryota; kingdom Metazoa; phylum Chordata; class Cladistia; order Polypteriformes; family Polypteridae; genus Polypterus; species Polypterus bichir. Next base: position 59,245,538 of record JANRMT010062792.1, read on the forward strand.
GATACACGTTAAAGCATATTGAAGAATATTTCAGACAAAAAAAATAAATGTTCACATTAATATTGGGAAATGTGACAATAGATAGATAAAATATGCGCATTGTGAGTGCTGTGATGGACCCTTTCCTGGTTGGGATGCTATAAGTGAAGAACTAGAAAAACACTGGATTTTAAGTTACAATGACCATTAACTTTTCTATGTAAATGATTCACAATATTATGTGAACAATATCTTTATATAATTTATTCAACAGGACTTAATAACTAGCACTAAACAGATTAATTAATGACATCCATCACCACCCTTAGTCATTATACAACTCTACAGTTGCATATGTTACCGTCAGCTATGCGACTGTCTTTGATGTGCCCCCTCACACTTATTCCTGCAGCCCATCTGGTCTCCCTATTGAAAATTTTCTTTAGGCGCTACAATGTGGCAACCAGCAGGTTTACCCAAAACATTATGAATAGCATCCCTTTGCTGAGTCGAAAGAAAAAACTGAATCAAAACTGATCACATATACATACACACACACACATATATTATAAAATATATGTGTGTGTGTGT
>JANRMT010062792.1:59246507-59296044 GCA_026402145.1 Polypterus bichir lapradei
AAATATGAATGCAGAAACTCTAAACACTTTGAGTTTAGGTTTTTATTTGTTCTGGCTAGGGTCCAATATCTGGTTTCAAATTCTGCACTCTCTTGCTGTCTTTGTGCTGTTGAAACACTGTTTCTCCAACATCCCCCTAAAGATGTGTGTTATGTTGATTGAGTGAGGTAACCAACACTGCATGTTAAGTTCCTGCCTTGCACAAATGTTGCTCGGCTGGGCTCCACTCCCTCCTGCTATATTGGATTAATAAGTTTTGAGAATGCTGTGTTACTTCTGTTTTCCACCAACAACTTCAGTCAGATTTTTGAACATAGCCTGAATAAACACTAACTTTCCAAACTCAAAAATCCCAAATGTATGACCAGTACAGTTAATGGTGCACAGTGACACAAGACATGTCTTTGCCTACCGATCACTTCTCAGCCATCTAGGGACATGCAGAGATTAGAGCAAGGTGTATAGAACCTTCAATGCCCAAGGGTCAATGCAGGTGTTATTTGTGTCAGACTGGATGTACAATGAGAACTAACATCTACTTATTAAACACAAGGGTGTGTTGCATGCCAGTGAGCATGTGCAACAATTAATGGACAGGACCCACCTACACAAGCATAAGTACATTGAAGGTAGCTGCTGACAGCTTCCAGAAGAGCTCTGCATGTAACTACACTTTCTATTTCTCATTCAGACAGGAACAATGATTTATATTTGCACTATTCTTTTGAAATATCATTTCCCCTCTCTCTCACTTTTGTTGTTTTACTTGTAGATGACCAATTATAGATGCTTTTCTATATACTGAAAGGTAACCAGTTCTCGTTGGGTCTTTTACTAACCTTAAAAGATGTCAGTGTGTGGAAGAGCATCAGACTGAGATGACAGTATGGTGACTGCCCCCCATACTTTTTACAAAAAGATTCTGAGGAGTGGAGCAATATTTTCATGGGGTCTCATCTTCCAAACAGGGAAACTCAACTGAAAGTCATGAGATGTCATTTTCGACAGTTCAATCTACGCCGAGTGTGTTACATGCCAAGTCATACCATCATTTTAAAATCAAACAAATGTTGTTATGGTCATGTCAGCTTCTGAATGTGACACTTTGACAACATGTCATGAAGGTGAAACTACTGCTACTTTGATATCATCAAGAAGTCCCTTTGCAAATTGTTAAAACAGGCAGCCTCACCTTATCATAGTAGTATCTGAGAGCTCTGCTCAGCTTATCATAGTTCATGTTAGTTTTGTTTTTCCGAAGCCCCCAGAGCTTGGCTACCTCCTCCGCCTTCAGCAGCTTGAACTCCCCATCATTGGATGTCCAGCAGATCAAGTTTTCATGCTTCTGATCCAACAGTAACTGAAGCAGGAATTGCCACAGTGTGATAGCACTCTCCATAACTGAGAATGAGAGCAAAAAAGATGAGCATTAAGAATGGTAGGCTTTTCAAAGACACTGTAATGGAATCATGCTAATGGTCAGTAAAAAAACACTTCTTTTGTTTGCATTGTAATGTATATACATGTGCTGATGGGGTTCTAGTGTGTACCCCCATATTCGTTAATTTGGCACTGTAATGTGTATTTTTGAAGGCACTAGTTATACATTTGTATCTACTATTACAGTTACCAACCGAAAAAGCAGAGCACTATGTTCATACATTTACTATCAGTAACCCTTTGGAGGCTTATTTTTAATTACAAAAATTTATAATACAATATCCTCATCTCTCTCCCTCTCTCTCTATTCTGCTTATCTGTCTCAGGGTTTTATAATATTATCTAACCCTGAGCTGGATTCGGAGGGCATAAAGTTCCACAACATCCTGTAACATTAATAAACCCACTGAACTGGGCTGTAGCCTGTCCTCATGGCAATGGACACAGAGCAGAAATCAGGCTGGACAGGATGGCACTGCATTGAAAAGCCCACTTAGCACGTGGTGTTAATTAACCAAACAAGCAATCCTTACAACATGTGGGAAGATATGCAATTGACACCAAACACTGTGGCACTGGATACATAATGGAATACCAATATATCTTACTAAGACATCTTATAAAATTGATTCCTTCTTTAAAAAAGAATCATTCATTGAGGCTAGATTCTCCTTTACTGCAGCACTCAGCAACAATTAAATAGTCATATTCTTCATTTTATCATACTGCAATGACCTTTATCCAAAGTGAAGTACAAGTTTAGAGTCCATTATAACTGCAGGAATTTTGTATAGCTGGAGCACAGGCAGGTTAAGCGACTTGCTCAGGGTCATACAGAAAGGTACAGGTAGGAACTGAACCAGCAACGTTATAGTTTCATGTGAGACATACACAAATGTAGCAAGAAATCCAAGATATTTGGTTTAATTTAAATAAACTGAAATGTGTGTGGTGAATTTTAAAGCAAAGCACATATGATCTCAGACCTTTATCTTAGACCCCTGAATGTTTACTTCTCCCAAACTGATGGCAAACTGGAGTTTTTAGTATTCTCTTCCATTCTTTTTTAGTATATCTGTAATTTAATGTTTATCTGTCTGTTTTCAAAGCCACTGTCAGTTCTTACAAAGGTGAATGAATATAAACAACTGTTAATAAAAAAAGTCCATGATTTATTATACTTTCAAATCTTACTGCTGAAAAATAAGTATGCATTATCTGAAAAAATTAAATTATAACTAGAAAGACACAGCCATCAGCTCCCAATGTCAGAATCCTTGATTTACAAAATACAAACAGCCAAAATGCTCTTTAAGTCCTTAGTAAGGTACTGTATATAATACTAGCCACAGTATGTGTAGAAGAGACATAATAGAAAAAAAAATTGCTATCTTTTGCCCTACATGTACTCTCAGTGCCTCTCTTCTGTATTTGCATGTGAACCTTTATTCAGTGGTGCTCCCTGTTTCACGGGTGTTCTAACAAAGCCTGCTTCTCAGACTCTGTCATTATTTTCGAGGCACCTTTCTGCCCTCCTGTCCAGTTTTCTCTTGCCATCCTTGAAATCAACCTTAAACAATTGTATTCCTCCTTGTGTGTCTCACACTCGCACTTCCTCTTTTGTCATGTCACCAATGCCAAACTGACCAATCAGATTGCTGTATGCACAAACCTTAGTGTTTTATTATATAGTAGATTTTATAAATACGTGTGGTAAGGTAGTTATTTGGCAACTCTAAAATGACCCTGTGTGAGATGCACTGGCCCACTGTCTAGTGATGGGTCCTGCCCTGTACACAGCTGTTCCTGGCTCTGAAACTGACTGATCAGGTTTCTTGTCATGTCATTTTCTAACCAGCTTAATTCAGACCAGGGTCGCAGTGGTTGCTGAAGCCTATCCCAGCTAGTAAGGCAGGAACAAACCCAGACATGGCGGCAGTCTGTTGCAGGATGAACACACACACACACAGGCCAATTCAGCTTTGCCAAAAGGTTACAAAACCTTTTAATGCAAAAAACACAGTGAGTAATGCATGTACTGTAGGTTTTGTGGTGATGATGTTTTATCATCACCTTGTTCTAACAGAGCATCAAAGGTTGAGCCCCACATTGGCAAGTGAGGTCAAGTGTGGAATTTTCCACTTGTGGCATCATGCTGGAGTTCAAAAAGTTTCAGATTTTGGAACATTACAGTTAGGGATGCTCAACCTGTTTTGCTGGCAAAGTTGGTCTTGTTTAGTGTCTTATATTTTCATATTATAATAATTTAGAAGAGAATAAGCCGTTCAGCCTAACAAAGCTTGCCAGTCCTATCCACTTAAATCTTCTAAAATAACATCAAGTTTTGAAGTTCCTTAAAGTCCTACTGTCTACCATACTACTTGGTAACTAAACATCTAACTATCCAATACAATTTTTTTCACGAAAGAATAAAATTTACTGGATAGCCCATTATTAAATTCAGAGAATGACTTCTTTTTAGAAACAAAAATGTTCACAGACCTTGCCTGTATGCAGATTATAAGTAGGACATTTCTGTCTGCCAGTCTGTGATTAGTTAACTGATTGGCAAAGTATTGTGATGCCAATAACGGCAATGGCACTTTAAAAATGTAATACTTGTATGAAGTGCCATGAAAAATGTACATGAATAGTTTAAAACAGATTGCTTTTCCTAATCGTTCCTTACACTTTATACAGCAATATGAAATACCACTTCTCCTTGTAAGCCATCTTTAGAACAGTCTACTCCATTTCCACTTTTTGGACAGGTAGTATAGCCCATGACTGGATTTTAAACTCAAAGGCTGAAAGTGCTACACTTCCTTCCATATTATTCACACCATGACCCTCAGCAGAAAATTAAGCATGTATCAGTGTTCTATACTCACAAAAGGTCCTTAGGATTCTTTGCACCACATAAACACACATAGGAAATAAGGCTAGGTGATTTTACTATTTCTTTTTCAACTTGCAACTGTTATGCACTCACAACAATTAAGCCACAACATTTTAAAAGAAGAAAACATTTACAAAGCATCTTTTGTGTGCCTCAGAAGTTTTTCAGCTCCCCTTCTTTCAACTGTTATCCATAAGTTTTCTAGCCAATTTAACTCCGATTCAAGGTCAAGGTCTAAACAGCATCTTAACCCAACTATTTAGGACCCACCCTGATTCGCACTCCACCTCAGCCAGTTTAAAGTCATTGATAAATGTAACCTAACATCTGCGAGATGTGTTTCATCTGTTTTTTAAATGTACAGTACCTAAACATTTTGTATTGCTGTGCCCTGGGGTCCTGTATGTGTTGTAAAACACCTTTGTGGTATTTTCTGTAAAAGACACAGTAAAAAAAAAATCAAAACTGGTGGACTGTTTCCACCTTTGTATTCTGAATGCTTCTACCCAACCTTTTTCTAGACTATGTTGCTGCACACTGGAAATATTCAACCCATCCTGTAACTAATGAGGCACTTAAGTATAGCAAGACTGGTATTTTAATTTTTTCCCTTTTTTTTTGGCTCTCTCTCATCTCAGAATGAGCTAGAAGCACTGGATAGATTAAAGATTGTTAAGTTTGTCTTCAAAATCGCTGGAGCCCACAAGGATATTCCTCATAATGAGAGGCTCTTTTGCTCTGCACGCCTTTTTCTGAAGTGCTAATTATGGGCTTTACGATAAGGCAGTTAATCCTCAGGGGTCCAGTGCTGTATAAACAATGTCCATTAAATAAACACACGAGCCAATTCAGCACGAAGCCACAAGCTACACATCCCAACTACTCTGATCTCATGCATGTTGTTTCTTAGAGGCTGTATTAAGAGTAAGACAGCTGTCAGTGTGTTTACAATAGCAGCAGGAAAAACTGGCTGAGCCAACTCCAGGCTACTGTATGTTCTCTAACAACACTTTACACTGACGCCCTTCATTTCTTCCTTATTGTAACTAGTAACACGCCTTTACAAATGTTATGAGTTTTATACATGTTGTGAGGGAAAACAGGAGACTGTCATGGAGAAACAAAAAGATGCCATTCTTTCAAGGTAAATAATATACTGTAAAAGCAATATGATATTTGAAAATCAAATAAAGGTAAAATTATCTGAGACATGTCAAACGGAAAAAAGTCAAATATTTCTCTTCACAATCAACAATGCTTTGTACACAAAGATCCATCTTACATGGTGGTTTTCTATATCACACTTAGAGAAGCAGATGAGAAATATCGTGGTCATCTACACAAACTAATTAGGCCTTCCAGTCCCAGCATTTTCTATTATATACACATTTCTTGATCAGTTTCTCTTGTTGGGGACTCAGGTTTCTCTTTCTCTTATCTTTTCTCCTCCCTTTTCTTGACATACTTATTCTCGTCTATATTGCACATTGTACACAAGTAAAACTATCAAAAAAAAAAAAAAAAAACCAGGATTAAAAAAAAAAAAAATCTTTAAAAGGATTTAACATTTTTCAAAGAAATTATTTAGGCTACACAATTTGTAATTAAATATTTTTCCAACCTGGAATGTGTTTAGCCAATAGCTAACAACTCATCACCTCCCTGATCAGCTCTGTAAGAGTTACAAGCGAGTTCAGTGTCCAGTTATTGTGTACTTGAGGTTGTTTTTTTTCTGAAATGTCATATTCAGCAATTAAGTGTTGCATATGGATGTCCACCACACTGCGTAGAGGAAAGCTTACTTAGACATAGGGACACATGAATTCCACAAACATAAAAAATTTCCTTATTTTGTTTGCCTTTTCCTTGCTGCAAAGAGTGCCTCAGTCTCTTCTGATCTGCTTTTCCAGGCAAGGGTTATAGTGGCAACACTGCCAGCTGGGCAAGGCAAGCCACCTTATCCTCAACAACAGTCCTTAGCTTCTCCTCAGGAATCCCCTAATGCTCTTGGGTGTGTTGAGAAATATAATCTCTCCGGCATACCCTGTGGTTTCCCCAGTGTCTCCTCCTAGTGGGCCATGCCTTATAAAAGTACCCTGCTAGAGCTGCTAAGATGGCACCCTCACTACATGACCAAATCAGCTCATCTGGTTTCTCTCAAATCTAAAGGAGCAGCATTTCTAAACAGTGGCCTTTAAGTAATGCTTTGCTCCTCACTCTTTCACATACAGTGTGCACAACATCCCTGCACAGAAACCTAATTTTGGCCACATGTACCCACAGTCTGTTTCATTTGATCATTAATCAGGGATCCTTCCTTGTCACTTGAAGGGAACGTAGGCTGAAAAATAAATTAAAAGCTTTCCCACTTCATTACCATGATATGGTACAACATCTGCAACTGTTGCTGCTGTACTGATTAATTTATCAATCTCAAAATCACCTGTACTCTTACATGAGAACCAGACTCCAAGGCACTTGAAGTCCATCATTTGGTGCAGCAGTTCACATGTTACTCAAAAGGAGCTAACCAGTTTTTTCACAGAAGAAGACTATAAACTCAGATTGGGAGGTTCTAACTGTCATGCTGACTGAATCACCTTTCGGTGCACACCAGAAACCACAAGGCCAGGGGGACAGCCTAATCTGCAATCAGAAAAGATGCAACCCTACGCTATTAAAGTGGAAATTCTCCAAATTTCAGCCTTGCCTTGATGTCCTGTCCATAAAAATCATGAACAGGAGAGGAAACAAAACACACCCTTGACATAATCCCACCCTACACTGAAAAAGCTTGATTTAATGCCAAGAAAGGAAACACAGATCTTGTTCTGCAAATATAGAGACTGAATGGCACACATCCACTGTCCCAGAACCGGATTCTCTTCTAGCACCTTCCTCAAGAAACCATAAAGCACACAGTCATCATTCTTATCCAAGTCCACAAAGTGCACTAAGTTAGGATTGGAAAATGTCCATGACCATTAATAATAATATGCAAAGCTAAAGAGTTGGTCCACCGTTTCTTAGCCAAGACTGCATTTGTCCTCCTGGATACGTTGGATTGAGTTCCAGCCACAGTACCCGAGCACAGCTTTTTTTCAGACAAACTCTCATGTTAGCACTGCACTAAAAAGGCTCCCTCAAGCTTTCTTTATTGCCGTAGTCCACCAATGTATCATAGGGATTACCACCACAACAGCCTCAAAAAAGCTAAAGCCATAATTCCTTGCAGCTCTCTCAACTATATAGAGGGCAAGGCCATTTTTAATCTATGATTACCATCACATTTTACCTGCAATTACATCTATGATTATGACTACATTTTTAATCTGTGATTATAAGGGCCATTTTTAATCTATGATTATCATAAGAATGAAGTTAAGCACTTCTGAAAGTGAATGATCAGCTCATGCTCGACGGAAGACCCCCAGGACACTCCCAAAAACAACTTCACTGCATGTTTAGGTGTTCCAGGCCTATCTGGCAGACAGTCAACCTGTCTGAGCTAGTGTATTGCCAAGTGGTGAACACTTGACAACTCAGCACTTCTTTTTACCAAAGTGTCCATAACATATAGCCTCAGTTCAAATGACACAACTACAAAGTCCATTATTCACTTCTGTCCCAAGGAGCATGCAAAATCTTTTTTTTTGAGCATGCAAATAACAGCAGACGTTTCCTTTCTGCAATATTAAGTCACACTTTGCAAACCCCTACTATCAACACGAAGCTAGGGAGTGGGGTAACTCCCTGAGTAAGAGAATGATGAAACTCCATGGAGGTTTCTAAAAACGAATGCTGGGTATAGAGAAGAAGTCTGACTATATCTAGACAATATTTTTGCAAATTTGTATATGAATTCTAGTTCCATCCCACCAACCAGAGGACCATCAATGCTGGACCTGCCTTTAGGTGTGGATCCAAGTATATTTATTCCAGGCAACGGTTGCTTAGGTTACTTGGAAAATTGGCTGTTCTTTTCTGCCCACACCCTTTTCACCAATTTGACAAGAATAATTCTATCACAAGCACATCTCTATGGACCACTGAGAAACTTTACCTCCATTCCAAGGTATTGGAGTAAGAATGCTTTTTGACAGTCCAAAAGCTGGGAAGGCAACATAGCCTATAGGAGAGTAGCTATCCATTTTCCAGCCTGCTTAGCCAAATTCTTGATTATATAAAAGACTACAGCAGACAACAGCAGCATTGGGCACAACACAGGAACCAGTCCTGGATGGGGTGGTGGTAAACACTACTGTATATGATGAGACAAAACAAATAGATTTTTCATAAAGAGAGCAAAGCACTAGGGCCACCATTGTCATTGTTATAGAATGATACATAAAACTGTCTTGAAATCAATTAATATTTGTATTAGTAAAGTATGGGGGTACACTAAAGCATAGAGAATAGAGTGTATCCTCCTCGTTTGAGGTTTACTGGAGGCGGTCTCCTTTCATAGTCACCCTCCTGTGGTACTGGTGCCACTCTTATCTTCCACAGCTTCTTCCATGCAGCCCCAATGATCTTTTATCTGCCATGTCCCCTGCCACATTCATGCCACTGGCTGTGTCTCAATGGTCACACCATTTGCGCTCACTTTTCCAGACTCCGAGTCAATCCATGTCAGAATCCTAAAGACGGATGATTACCTGGGTCAATGGAATTAAGCAGAGGAACAGGTCTTATAAGTGCTACATCATCTCTTTCTCTCTCAGACACACACATACTGTATATACACACACACACACACACACACACACACACACAATCTGCACAACTTCTCAGGATGGCACCCTTCTGACAGTATCTGTGTCTAAAGACCAAGTAGTCATGCTAGAATTCCCATGCCAAAAACACTACTACAATATTTTGGGTTGAATGTCACACATTAGTGACCACCTAGATTAGATGTCTGCAACACGTGTTGAATGATAAAACCCAATGGTAGCAAGGGATCCAATTCAAAAGTAGAGGGATGATCAGAGTCAAAGGAAAAGAAAAACATGAAATATAGAGGTCACAATCAAAGCTGTTAAGCAGTCCTGTAAAAAATGTTAAACAAGTCAAAAAGGTCCTATAGCGATTAATGTTTTATATTTAAAACTGAAAATTCACTGAAGCTGTGCTTCAGTTTTAAATAGAAGTCAGGAGCTTACATCATTGCCAGGAAGAAAAGTGCACAAGTTAAGCAATTAATCTTTAGGCAAGAAAATGGCTTACAACGTGGCATTCATTAGGAGTCCAAAAGGGTGGGTTGGGGGGGGGGGGGGTACCTAAAAGAGGAAAATAAAGCAAAAGAACAGGATCTCTAAAACCACCCCATAAGAAAAAAAATTAATAAAATTAATAAAATTAATAAATTAATTCAAAATTTAAAATCTGCCACTTGTGAAAATGTGCCACTTGTGAAACCACCAAGCACAGTGTCTCAGAAATAAGACAATTTAAAAACATTTACTGGACCCTAAAAATAAATGTTTTGAAAAAAATCAAAAACTTGCAATAGAATATTGTTTCTGTCAATTTTGTATTATTTACTACTAAATAAGCAGGTGAAAATGTATATGTTGGGTGAAAATACATCTGGAATACAAGAGCGAACAAATGAAATAAAGTCAGCACATTTGAGCCACCTAGACCAATGCATGATGGTCCCAGGCGTTCTTTAGAGATTTTCATTCTCCAACTCGCTATAACCTAACACAGGGTCACAGGGGTCTACTGGAGCCAATCTGGCAAGCAAATAATCAACAGTTAGTAAGGCAAATAATCCGTGGAACATCTAATCAAAGATGTGAATTGATTTGTAATGAAATAAAAGGTATATTATCATAAACAAATACATATCATCAATGAATTCCATTCCAGGTGAAGTCAAAATGCAAGAGACCAAGTATTTCAATTAATTATTTACACTTAAGAAAGCTTAACATCTGCAACTATTAAAACAGTTGGCTTGCATCTGTACTTTGTAATGGTTGGGGATGGTCTGCCCGTGCTATGCTGGCATTCTTCACATAATGCACAGTCTTAAGAGCACCTGACGCACACTGACTAATCAGACCATTTCAAAGGCCAACTTCTAGAATGAGATAGTAAAGATCTTCACTGCTGTGACTTCATATTTAGGCACACCACTGGGCATCAGCCACAACGGATGAGGACGGCTGATAAGTAGGAGTGAAAACTCGGCACTCAGCCAGCATCAGGCAATTCCTTGCATAGGAATCTCTCCTGCCAGAAATTTGGGCAATGTACCCTACCCCCTTCACCAAGGAAACACATGGTTTTCATAAGGAAAAGAAAAAAAATAAACCTGATACTCATGGTGCCTTGTGGCAAAGCAAAACTTTAAAAGCATTTTTCAGTGTTTCCGATTTGCCAGACTGCCACAAAATACTGATTTCTTAGCCTGTCCTTAGTAGTGTGTATGCTTTCATGGTAGTCACACCATGACCAGGCTGACATCTGTGCTCTCTTTCTGTGCCAGCTCAACAACATTAACTTTATATAAACACTAGGAGATGCTGCTTCCACTTTAGGTTTCTCAGTGGGACACTAAAGCCGCCACACTCAAACTGTTTTGGCTGGGCAAGATTAAAACCAGGAGGCATGTGCTATCCAGCAACATTATATTCCGTTTTTTTCTTTGAACTTTCTGCTTTGAAGCATGCAGTGATAGTTCTACATTAAACCAGAACAGTTCATTTTATTTTTTTTAATACAAGAGAGGACTCATTGGTCTTGGGAGCTCAAATATTGTACATCCCAAGGGATGGCAGTATGGCCTTGTGCCACAGATCAACATTTATAGTCATACCAATGAAATGTTGTAAACTTCAGCTGCTGGTCTAGGGTAAAAAGAGGAAAAGCGCTACAGAAACTGAAAAAAAATTAAACTTGAAAATTATAAACCCTGCCATTAGAAGGAACTACTGGTTGTACCTTTGTACAAACTTCGATTTGAAACAAAATTAGTAATAAGAGAAGAACAGAAGCATACATTGATTTAAAAAATCCTCTTTGATTTGCTTTAATACTTCTGCCCTTTAAGTTCAGATACTTCAGACTCACCAGTTAATTAAATAAAGTGATTGGTAGGGTAATAAAATCATAAAAAAATACAATAATAAAAAAAAAAAAAAAACACCAATTTTCCATCACAGAGTCACAGACTGGCAAATCCCATTCCAGCAGCATTTGAACAAAAGCAAGAACCATTGTGGATAAGACACCAGTCCATCACAAAACACATGCATACACGTGTGTGTGGCTGAGATTGAGCTAAGTTCATTAGCCTTGAGGTTGCAATGCCACCAGGAACCAAACAGCATGTTTGTGACTTTTCTGTATTGCTATTGTTTAGGGTTTTCCTATTACTGAAGCAATGTAAATCACTAGTATTGAAAGTGCTACTGCATATCAGAAAGTGGTGCTGTGCAGGTCTACACATTCCAGTCTAGAACTACTGCAAAAAGAAAGCAGCTTCTTAAGCTGCAGGATCGTAAATGCTACCATTGTCATGCTTTATGGTCAGGTTGTTCAAATCAGTCACACACTCAGACTTCTGTTAACTCAAAACACAGCAGCAGGGACCAGAGCTAGAACTACTGTACTAGTATGACCATCAGTCCTTAAATCACTTCATTCGATTCCAATTACATTTACAACTGATTTTAAAATACTTCTCTGTACACAGAAAGTTGTCAGTGATTTTGCCCCATCTTATCTTATAGAACTTATTGCCTACACTCATAATACAAATGCCTTAGAATGTATTGACATTGAATGGTGCAATTAAACAAAACGGAGTAATGTGCTTTAATACATTCTTGTTTATTATAATGTTATGCTATAATCATAGCAAAAGAATGCATCAAGTTGAACTGGTCAATGCATACATGCATTACTACACATTAAAACTTTGTTATTTATGCATTTAACCTTTATTCATTTAAAGAAAAAATAACCATTTCTGTATGGGAGCATGATGCTAAACATTTGCTTTGTATCCTTGTTATTCTCTAAATGAAGAATGGCAATAAACAATTGTTCCATATTCATACATAAACTAAAAGAGTCATACAATGTTATTTCATTCTCTATGGAAAATTGAGAAGAATTAAAATGTCTATGTATGTCAAATTAATACTGTATTTGGCTTTGCCAGACTCCCAGGCAGTTATAGTTACAGCCTTATTCCAAAATGGATTAAATTCATTTTTTTCTCAGAATTCTACACACAACACCCCATAATGACATGAAAAAAGTTTGAGATTTTTGCAAATTTATTAAAAATAAAAAAAATTGAGAAAGCACATGTACATAAGTATTAACAGCCTTTGCCATGAAGCTCAAAATTGAGCTCAGGTGCATCCTGTTTCCCCTGATCATCCTTGAGATGTTTCTTCAGCTAAATTGGAGTCCACCTGTAGTAAATTCAGTTGATTAGACATGATTTGGAAAGGCACACACCTGTCTATATAAGGTCCCACAGTTGACAGTTCATGTCAGAGCACAAACCAAGCATGAAATCAAAGGAATTGTCTGTAGACCTCCGAGACAGGATTGTCTCGAGGCACAAATCTGGGGAAGGTTACAGAAAAATTTCTGCTGTTTTGAAGGTCCCAGTCAGCACAGTGTCCTTCATCATCCATAAGTGGAAGAAGTTCGAAACCACCAGGACTCTTCCTAGAGCTGGCCGGCCATCTAAACTGAGCGATCGGGGGAGAAGGGCCTTAGTCAGGGAGGTGACCAAGAACCCATTGGTCGCTCTGTCAGAGCTCCAGAGGTCCTTTGTGGAGAGAGGAGAACCTTCCAGAAGGACAACCATCTCTGCAGCAATCCACCAATCAGGCCTGTACGGTAGAGTGGCCAGTCAGAAGCCACTCCTTATTAGTAAAAGGCACATGGCAGCCCACCTGGAGTTTTGGCAAAAGGCACCTGAAGGACTCTCAGACCATTAAAAACAAAATTCTCTGGTCTGATGAGACAAAGATTGAACTCTTTGGTGTGAATGGCAGGCATCACGTTTGGAGGAAACCAGGCACCGCTCATCACCAGGCCAATACCATCCTTACAGTGAAGCATGGTGGTGGCAGCATCATGCTGTGGGGATGTTTTTCAGCAGCGGAAACTGGGAGACTAGTTGGGATAAAGGGAAAGATGACCGCAGCAATGTACAGACATCCTGGATGAAAACCTGCTCCAGAGCGCTCTTGACCTCAGACTGGGGCGACGGTTCATCTTTCAGCAGGACAACGACCCTAAGCACACAGCCAAGATATCAAAGGAGTGGCTTCAGGACAACTCTGTGAATGTCCTTGAGTGGCCCAGCCAGAGCCCAGACTTGAATCCAATTGAACATCTCTGGAGAGATCTTAAAATGGCTGTGCACCGATGCTTCCCATCCAACCTGATGGAGCTTGAGAGGTGCTGCAAAGAGGAATGGGCGAAACTGGCCAAGGATAGGTGTGCCAAGCTTGTGGCATCATATTCAAAAAGACTTGAGGCTGTAATTGCGGCCAAATGTGCATTGACAAAGTATTGAGCAAAGGCTGTGAATACTTATGTACATGTGATTTCTCAGTTTTTTTATTTTTAATAAATTTGCAAAAACCTCAAGTAAACTTTTTTCATGTTGTCATTATGGGATGTGTGTAGAATTCTGAGGAAAAAAATGAATTTAATCCATTTTGGAATAAGGCTGTAACATAAAATGTGGAAAAAGTGATGCACTGTATATACATCTACTGCACATATTGCCAGCATTACTATTACAGTATATTAATTATTGCTTGAGAGTCTAGATAGATAGATACTTTATTAATCCCAAGGGGAAATTCACATAATCCAGCAGCAGCATACGGATACAAAAAACAATATTAAATTAAAGAGAATAAAAATGCAGGTAAAAACAGACAATAACTTTGAATAATGTTAACGTTTACCCCCTGGGTGGAATTGAAGAGTCGCATAGTGTGGGGGAGGAACGATCTCCTCAGTCTGTCAGTGGAGCAGGACAGTGACAGCAGTCTGTCGCTGAAGCTGCTCCTCTGCCTGGAGATGACACTGCTCAGTGGATTCATTGGATTCTCCATGAAATATGCAATTACAGTGTTTTCAGGACAAGGTGGGAAAATTACATTATAGTTCAAGGATGACATTAACAAATTCGAATTACACAAAATATTTTTCCATGCATATTTAACGCTTTGAGCATGAGTACTCCAGTAAGACCATCACTCATTCAAACAACAAAGCCAAGAAGGACTGGTTTACAAAATTGAGATAAACCTTCACCACAGCTCTCCAATTATCTAAGCAACTTATACCATTTAGGATCAAGAGGAACAGCAGCCTTTCCCAACAGGAATAGGCACAAGGCAGGAAAATACAGACATCCACTGCAGGGCACTCCCACACTCAAAGCCAGGGTCCTTAAACTTGGCACAATTACGTAACTCGCATGTCTTGGAATGTGTGAGAGAAATCCATGCAAGGAAGACATGCAAATGCCACACATGCAGCACCCCAGCTAGTATTTGAACCCAGGTTTCTCGATGTGTGATTAGAAAAACTTGCAATAAATTAATCCTGCCCTTTTGCAACAGTAAATTGAAGAAAAAAAAAAAAAAAAAAAAAGGGAGGTTTTTTTTACACATCTCAGAAAGATGAACAAACTACACTAATGAATAATGGGTCTTCCAGTGAATTTAGTTCAAGTTCATTTGTCATATGAACACTAAATTCATAAATGCAAACATCTATTCAGAATACTTACAGTAATAAAATATTAAAAAAAAGAAAAAAAAAACAACAGCATACATACTATAGTAAGTTACATCAGTTCAGAAGAGAAGGGTTAATAATTGGATAACTGGCAACCCAACATGGGGCTAAACCTGTTGATAACCCAATGACTAAAAACATGAGTTCTCTTTATCAAAAAAAAAAAAAAAAAAACTTCACTTAAAACAACAGCTGACTGTAAAACCTTTAATAAAATTGGTCAGTAACACAGTAAGCACTTGGTAAGCCTTAACATTGCAACTAATCTAGCATGTGGCAGAGCACTGCTTTAAGAGACAGTGTGATACTCTAATTACTTAACTATATTCTCAAACGTCAAACATTCACATCAGAACAAACACCTAATTGAGGCACAAGGTCTGTGTGACATTTTTGAATGACATTGGTCATTTAAAAACAAAGTTTTAGATATTTCCATGTAATCAATCAGATAAACAGCCCGTTTCTACTCCAAAATACATTTATGAGACAAGCATAAAAAAGTACTCTTTATACACTAAAACCCTACCATCCAAGCAGCATTTTCTTTAATTACTCAATAAATAAAAGCATTATGGACTCTATTGTTATAAATGACACATGCCGTCTATAGACAGAAAAAGGAAGAAAAAACAATTTCCATGCTATTCAGGATTCAGAGTTGCAAGACATGCCATATCTCATTTTAGCATGTTGCACTAACCCCCAGGTTGATGTTGCTCCACAAACAAGGTTCACAACCAATTCAGAGCTTTACAAAATACCTGAATGTGCATTTGAATACAGACACATCTACAGACTGTCACAGAGAACTTCCTTCAGTGTATTTTCAACAAATGAACTTTGGCAATTAAGTATATTTGCTCTGCAAATATGGAAGTGTGCCTATCCAAATAACATGTCCAGCTAGACAGGCTGATTGAGGACAGCACCAAATTTATCAATAACGTGTTACTTTTTAATGAGGGTGCAGATGTGTAGGTACATGTAGGTAGTACTTTAAGTGCACAGCCATAGCCTGACAGATTTTAGAAGGGTATTTAAGTGTTCAAATGATTCAAAATCAATTGTGACATTTATTTCTTTAGTACTACTCCACAATTACTTTGACATTTTTCAAATTTTACATCAGAAGAGGCTTCCCCTATCTTCATTAGGCAACATCATGCTGCTATTGCCAGGACATTCAGTTGACGATACACTACTTGGAACCCAGTTCCAGTCAGCTTCCCTCTAATGCTATTGACTGGTAAAGATAAACTTGCCCGGTGTAAATGAGTGTGGGAATGGGCCAGAGTACACTTGACTTCAGCATTTAAATTGATGCTTAATACAAAATTTCAGCCTTGCATACATGTGTTTTTGAGTTGGCCATGAAATTCGTCACATTGCCTTTTAATAACTTTGGTCATTAATGTAAACTATTAAATCTTTACCATTAGATTTATTTTCTTGGGTTCCAGGAGTTTTGTCTACCTCCTCTCTTATGCCATCTAACTATAATGCAGTACACCTTACCATTTACGATTTATAATATTACTATAAGAAGCTTTAATTAAAATAAAGTCTACTAATAGTACCTTGTATATATTGTATATCTAATTTTGCATACTGTTTTTTGCTTATATTAAAACACAAAAATTCACACTATATATTCAAATGGGAAAAGCCCTCTGAACTTGTGTATGAAAATATTGTGTTATAAAGAAATTAAATTGTACTCATTTCTACATTTTTCAATCACACTAAATCCAGTTCTAGGTCAGATGGCTGGGGCCTATCCCAGCAGAATCAGGAGCAACTGGGAACCATCCTGGATGGGATGGCTGTCCAGAAATATCCATCGAAAATACAGCATAGACAGAGAGTGGTCTAAGATCTAAATGTAGTTGCCTGGAAGTATGAAGAAGCGCTAACCACTGCAAAATGTAATTAAACTTTTAATCACTGCTACTTCAGTTTTATTTTGTATTCCCCTTTATTGTGAGGAGGCCTAAAAGCAGTGAATGAAGGCTGACATCTGCCTTTGCGAGTTGCCCTTTTATGTGGCAGAATAAAACAAGTCCAGCAATCCTATTTTTAAAAAATAAGAATTTGGAACACACCTTACTGTTGTTAAACTATTCTTTATTTGCATTTAGTCATATTCCAGCAATCTAAATAACAGAAAGTTTTCAGAAACAAAAGAAAGGCCCTAGCCTTGGCTGTGCTTGCTGATTTGATGGAAAATCGATAGTTCTCCTGTTGACAAAATTATCTGTGTGTAATGTAGTCATAATGATACAACAGTCAGTGACCCAATAATAAATGGCAGTCACTCATCAGAATTTTGCATGCTCTAAACAGAGGAAACGTCTTTAATCGGGAGTGTATACATAATTATTTTACCAAAAGGGCAGTGTAACAAGTTCTTTATTATATTTTTAAGATTTATTTCAGTACAGTACTTATGTGTAATCCTTTTTTGGACTTCTGTCAGAAAGCTTCTTTGATTGTGTGTTTCTTCTTTACTGGTTAGCATCAAGATAGAAGACACTAAAATGAACCCTGAAGAAATTATAGGCTTACAAGCAAACAGACATAATAAATATTGTTTGTATTTAATTTTTAACCAATAATGATTTAAAACATAACTGTCACCAGAAAAAAATCAAAGGATTTATGTATTATTCTTCATGCATGAAAAAATGGCCAGTGTAAATTAAACCGGTTCTACCCTGAAAAAAATAACATTGATTTATTATGAGAAATACTGATGGAGAAGTAAAAGGAAAAATGTTTCACATCTGAATTTTTTTTTGCAGACAGAATGAAAAGTATTTTTTTCTGGAGTAACAACTTTCTGGAAAGTTAGTGGTGTTATACATGCACAAGTATGAGGCCATCAACTTTTCTCTCTCAGAGTGCCTACAAATACAATAAATGATAAAAAGTGTTTGCAAAAGCACTTTACAATATAGTAAAGATGAAGAAAAAAATGTGAACATGACAGCAGATAAAGACTGTTACACTAATTTAATACATCATAATGTACCAGATATACCTTCTGCCATACCTTATCTTGCTTTCACTAGTTCTCTTCTGTGGTTTGTAAAGCATCCTGTAATGGTGTGACATATAATGACCGAATGAAAAGGGCAATGTTAGGCTGAGAGAGAGGGGACAAGAATTTCGACTCAGAATGCGGTACAGGAGAAGGTGCTTGTGAGAGACTTACTCAAATGAAAAATATTGACACTTTATATGCAGGCTTGTGAAGACTGGTCCAACAAAGAGAAATTGGTTGCTGATACATACATGTACATCTTAGAAATAACTTCAGATAAGAAATGGAAAAATTTAGTGGTAAGATAAACGTAAGAGCTGTGAATATAAATTGTTAGAATAAGAGGGTTTGAAGAATGGATGAACTGTCACAGAAATAGTCATTTATGTTTTCGGAGGACTTATCAAAAAGTGATTACCAAAAACATCACAATACCACATTAAAAATGATATTTCCATAAAACACTGTACACATTAGACATGAATGGGAGATTAGATGAATTACTATTGAAATGAAATAATTCATTCATTTTCAGGAACTAACCCTTTATAAAACAGCTGTCCTAAGCTTAGCACACTCCGCAACATAAAATCACTCCAAAAATTAAGACTGTGTATTTGAACTGGGCCAAGTAAATTAAGCACCATTCAAAAACCTTATACAGAACACCCTGTATGACAATAAAATAG
Organism: Polypterus bichir lapradei; assembly: GCA_026402145.1. NCBI lineage: Eukaryota > Metazoa > Chordata > Cladistia > Polypteriformes > Polypteridae > Polypterus > Polypterus bichir. The sequence goes on from JANRMT010062792.1 coordinate 59,265,382, forward strand.
AGAAAGTGGATGGACAGATACATGATAAGACTAGGCAGAAAAGTAGTTCTAACCGTGTGGAAATCATGAGGTTTTTTCAGACTAAGCCTTAGTCTATTAGGTGTGGTTGCAAAGAACGCCTATAGCCACGGTGTCTCTGCAGCCCTTAGATTGAGTATACTTGATGCAGAAAATGCAGAAACTAGTAAATAAGACGATTACAAATATTTAAACAGATACAGCCTAAGACACCAGAGGGGGTATTTTTCGTACATCGCTTAAATCATCCGAGATCAGATGCCTCATCTTGGATGAATTAATGCCGGTGAAACTCATCCGGGATAAGTCGTTTTTCAAACGCAGCGGTGTAGTAGATTAGTTTAGCTGGATCTAATTACCCGAGATGACTGCACACGCCCGTGCTGTTTGAAAAGCCCACATATATTGAGTCTATTGAGTCTAGAAAACATGATTAGCAAATCTTTGATAGGCAACGGGCGCATTTTTTTTTTTTTTTTTTACACAAGCTATGTATGTGTGTGTGCGTGTGTGTCACTTAAAGGATTTCAAGATTAAATATGTACAAGGGATAACACTGCAAAAGCAGCCCAAACCAGAAAAGACGGCTGGCAAAAAGTGGCCGACAAATTAAACGCATGTGAATTGTACTTACTGAAAGCAGCGTTTCATTTACTATGTCAAATTAATTATTATTTGTCATAATTCCAGATCAAACGCGAGAACATGGGAACAGGTTAAAGTACAAGAATATACTTAAACTGGTAAATATTGGTATATAACTATTTAAAGAATTGTTGACATAAAGAATCATCTATATATATAATTCACTTAAGCAGCCGACCATGGGCAGGCAAGACGCAAGACAGAGCCATGCCTGCCAACTCACAGAGACCCGCCCACCAATGCCCAACCCGAGAGGCGTGGGTAAGCCACTGAACCCCATTTGTGATTGAGACCGGAGCTTGCAATTGTTCCCCACGAACACAGAATTCCCAGTACGTGCAGGTCATACGCTCGCAGTGATTACGTCCCTGCCCTTTGTACACACCTCCCCCTTGCTACTACCATGGTCGGGTGACTTGGTGGATTATATATAGAAAAGCAGCCGGAACCGCAAAGAACAATGAAAAGTCAACGTGGCTCAGAGGTGCATGTGGACTGTATCACAGACAAAAGCAACTAAGGCAGTGTTTGGAAAATGAACAGTCAACGTGACTCTCGGGTGCATGTGGACTGTACACAGACAAGAGCGACTCAGGTAAGGAGTTGGGGACGGGCACATGAGCAGGCAGTGTGTACTGAACGAGCACCGTCCAGCCCTGTCCCTCGCTCTGGGAAGAGAAGGCGTGACGGCACTCCTACAGTTTTCAGTCACGGACAATTGTATGTTGGTTTATAGTGTGCATTGTTGCAATGTTACTTTTCTTGGTGGTTTATTAAATTACGGATTTTTCAAATGTTCATTTTTTCCCCTGTGCTTAAAAATCATTAAAAAAGTGGTGTGATTATGCGGCGTATGCTACGCCGTGGGTTGGCTAGCATATAACATAAAAATTCATTTTAAAGATAATAAGGCACACAAGCAAAAAACAGGTGGAGGTCCACGTGGTCCAGTTAACCCCTGCAGAAGAGTTGGCTTTCCAGCAAAATGCCCATCGCCCTGTTTCTGAGGGTATTCCAGGGGGAAGCTCCTCCTCAGAACTAATGGCAGGATGCAGTGGTCACTTCATTTCAGGTAAAGGATGGTCATTGCATATATCTGTCTTCAATGTGTGCCATTGGTATGTTCCATATAGCCCTCTTTTTTGTTGGGTCAGTTACAGGGAATGTCATATCCTAGAACCTGTGTCTGACCAACAAGATATTGACGAAGGTCAAATATTTGATGAAGACACTGTGTCTGATTATTCATCAGGAGGAGAGGTAAATTTTCCATATAATATTTGATTAAACTCCACTCTGATCAGTCCCATGTGGCCCAATCACATTTGGAAATCCTGGGTAATGAGAATGTTAGGCTGATTGTGAGATTTTTTATGGAACTGTGGGTGTTTTTGCCTTTGTATTACCTACCTGCAATGGCATGAAACGCCTCTTTTGTCTGCACACACAGGTGTCCTGGAAACACTATGAAAACCCGAAGGAACTATTTCAGAGCCAAACAGGCTTTACGAATTGCCTGGCAAACTATAGTTTTAGATAGATTTTCCACCTCACCTACAGTATATAAAAAAAAAAGTGCCGCTTGCAAAAAACCTCAAAGCAATGCATACTGCCTGTGTGGTTGTGGAGCCCGACTTCGCCTTGTTTGACTTTGAATATATGGTGCTAATAAATCTCTGAGGTACAATATCCCCCCCCGGCTAAAGCGGTATCTTTTGAAAAGAATTTCCTCTGGGAGCAATAAAGGATCTTGCCCAAAACCCTCTCTATATGAAATTCTCTTCTTATAGTTTGTGCACCGATAATAATTGGTCGCTCATTCATGAACAGCGAAGCCATGACTGAATGAATTCCATGCACGGACACTGATTAAGTGTGTGAGCTAATCCTTGTTTACATAGAACAAACCTGCTCCAAGCAGGTTTGAGGATTTGGATGTGCTGCTATGACAACACATCTAGCAAGAATTTTGAAAAACCAACAGATTCAGGATCATGCCAAATCATCAGCAATTACATCCGGCTAAACGAGTAATCCATGTATGAAAAATACCCCCCAGGTGAAGTAAAAACATAACTACTATACAGCCATCAAGAACAAAAGCGAATGTCCCAACATTTGGTTACACAAATACATGAAAAGATTGCCTCGTCTGGTTGAGCTTTTACTGGTGCATGCACAAATTTATGTAGATTAAATTTCTCATGTAAACAGATGCTTTACCATTCAAACACTTATTGCAAAGTTAATTTTTCTGATGCAAGTCAGCAAAATGCTAAAAATGGTTACAATTTCCTATCTCCATAACCTACAATGCAGTAGACACCATAGCTATGTCAAGTACAACAACAAAAATAAATAAATGAAGACATGAATAAGGAATATGAAATGTTGCTACTTCTCCTAATCTACAATATTCTACAATATGTGTATTATATGATAAATAAATAAACTCTACTGTGGGCTGTTAAAAACTAGACTCCATAAACATGAGATCCTAGACAATAAACACATTTAAATATTTTCACTTAATGAGACAATAAGAACATAACAAAAGTTAGATACATTCAGGGGAAACCTGACTTTTTAAAAAAAAAAAAAAAAAAACCTAATATAAAATGAAGCAGATTTTTCCACATTGAGTGAAAATAAAACATTTCCTGCCAAAGCATCCTCTGAGTTTTGCATCTGCGCTGTAAACCATAAAACTGTCTAAATCAGGACTTCCTCCTATTATACTTTGAAGGCGTCTTCCTGGGAATGTAGATCTGAAACAAAAAGGTAGGAATTCCTGTCACAGGAGCCATCGGAAATGTTTGAAAAGCAAGGTTTCTCTGGATGGAAGATTTCCGTTTAGACTCTATGACATTAACAGACTTAAATCCTGCTAAACTTAGTCTGCAATTTAAAACTTTTTAATTCTAAAGGCATTTTCTTCAGTAAACCTTTCTGAAGCTGATGCTATTTGTGAGCATTCCCTTCAAAGAATGAGATGCAAAAAGACTGATGTGTTTGCATGCATTTCTTCAAATTTAAACGAAGATCAATCAAAATAAGGGATAAGTGATTGCAAATCATGAAAACTGAATGACAAGCAAGCAATTGAATATAAAGATTCCCAACTACGAAAATTGATTAGTAACAGAACACTGCTTTTGGTTTTTTTTTTTCTTGCTGCTGTGATTAATCCTCCTCTACGAGAAAATAAAGTCATGTCACTGTTATTTAGTGTAGTAGAATACAGACAACAGATGCACAGACTTCCAAAGGAAATATCTATCACTTGTTCCAGACACAATGAACTCTCTTAAGAGCCGGCATCTGGAAACGGAAAGATGTGACAGAGATGTTGAGATATTCTGTAAGCACCCTTGCACTGCAGGTGCTATGAAGTAAAACAGCACTTCATTGCAAAAAATAAATCACTTTCAACCTATAAAAATATGTATTTTAGAAGGCATAAACACAATCATATTTAAATAATTAACATGTCTGTTTCTCATCCCTTCTGCATTTAATTTCAGAATATGATTTCCATTACCCCGGTTAGTAAAATACAATTTGTTAAAAGCAAAGGACTTTTTATAAAATTGGTATTTGATAGCCATACTATCTGTAACAACAGATTACTCCGACAACAGTGTTCCTATAAGGAACAATACTTAAATTAAGTAATTCTTTTTTTTTTTATTTATTTGTCTTTGATCATCATTCAAAACATACAGCAATATTTTAACCATATTATTCTTGTTAGAATTTACACTAAGCATAATCCTTTTTAGTCAATGAAGGATGTAAAAAATTGACTTTTTTGTGTATACCATATTAATTTTAATGTCTTTGCCTTCTTTTATAGAGGACACAGTTAAAAAGCACATAGTGCATTTATTTTCACTAAGTCCCTTTTCCCTGCTTAGTCAAAGTTTGACAAGTTAAGTGAAAGTGATAACTATAGTCTCCACAGAGGAGGGTTTCCAGACCCATTATGTACAACACTGTAAATGAAAAAAAGTTCTCTTTTTTCATTGTTTCCTTATCTACATGTAATCGTTATTTTTTTACTATGTAATTAATGCTTTGGGGGCACAAAAAAATATTATCATGCCTTAAACTTAAATTTGGGGAGCTGAAGCTACAACTTTATGGTTCTCAGTACAATTATTTTTACTAAGTAGGCCACAAACAGTGAGACAGTTTCAACATGTTTAAATACTTTTCTGAAAAATCAAAACATTTAATGACCAATAAATATAACACAAAACATACCATTCTATGTAGAAGGAAATAGGAGGTATATGTATATTAATATGCACAACTGTAGCTTTCTGAAAAGCATCCATCACTTCAACAGTAAAATATACCACTGAATATACTGAAGGACTGGGGGGAGGGGAGTGGTTTTGGGGGGGGTCAGACTGTAAAATTATCATAATACTGTAAAAATTTAACCAGATTACTACATACCATGCTTAAGCACCAGAGATGACTAAGATATAGCTATAACATTCACCTTCCAACTTTAAATAAATATTCAATTTGTGAAAATCTATTTTTTGAGCTAATGTTGACCAAAGAAGCTTCAGCGTTCATGCAGCCCCTGCTTTAAACAAGTCCATCACAGAAGCTTTGTTTTCTCATATGGTCCTAATTAAGTGCATGGAACCCCCCTGAATTTAAAAAGTTTGTACACTATTTACTCATTTACCCTCCTTCAGATTACAATTTTGGAGATAAACATTTCAAACTTTATGCTTAATTAAACCTAGCATTAGCCTTCAAAACCACTACATTTAAAAAGAATTAGTCAATGTTCATGTTATAGCCTTTGGTCATTTTCAGTAATAGTATTTATTACCAAAATTGTGAGGCATAATATATTCTATAATGTATTCCCAGGACTAGCTATCTTTATATGACAAGATACTTTAATAAAGGTAAAAATCAATCAATTAACTTTGTGCTTCTGTGAATGTCATAGGTAGAAAGGTAACAGCAAATGTCTGTTACTCAAGACATTACTCAACACATTTTTCTTACCCGAGAACACTATACATGTACATATATTCTGATATTTGGTGGTCTGCTGTATGTTATCAAATTAGCCAGTACAGGGAAAGTTTTATTAAAGCTCATAAAGACGGAACGTGCATGGAGGGAGAGAATAATAACATGGATGTGTGAAGTGTCACAAACTGAGTTGAAGATGAACAAAGAGAAAAACTGGGTGATTAAGGCGGTTTAGGCATGTAGAATAAAACACAAAGAATGACTTGGTGCACGATGATGGAGATGGAAGGGAAGAAGGTAGAAGAAGAAAATGTAGCAGGAGACGGCATCAAAAAATATGAAAAGAGTAGGTGTCACCCCGATAGAGGCTCAGGACAGTGAACAGCAAAGGAAAAATATTTCAGGGGCAACCAACTAAAAATCAATAAAACCAGCAAATGGCCATGTAAACCAGTGGTGATAATGATGCTGATGATTACTTGAGGACATCATCGAAAATAGCAAAACAAAGTTAGGTTGTAAATCTTTATGGTCTATAATTGGGCACTGCCAATTGAAGGTGTATTTGTGCTTTAGAGGAATTTATTTATACATACTGTCTGAATTTACCACAAAAATAAATATAAAAGCATGAAGTGACAATGTTAGGAAAAAAATTACATAACAAAAACAGCATGTTGTTTGGACGAACAGTTGTTTCAAAACTGACCACTGTGTTTCAGCCAGTGTGACTAGTTAGATAATCGATTGGTTAAAATGAAACATTTTTCGCCTATTATACAGACAAGTAAAAAAGTAAGTACACCATCTTCCAGTTTCTACAGATCAGAGTAAAACTAAATATCACCTAGTCCTCAACAAGCTCATAATTTAAAATAAATATTCTGATAAGAAGTACAATAGAAATGAAAGAGGGTTTTCACACAACTATACATATAAGCTGTATATTATTGGCATATGAAAGAAAGGACAGTTTCAACAACAAAACACATCTTTTTATTACTTTATAAATAAAATGGTGCAGTATGTGTACCTTTGTTTATATAAATAATGCATATATCTAAAATGCATTTCTCACAACATTATAGATAATCTTTTTCTGCACATTAAAACTAATTGACTTTATAGAGGCAAAGGGGTTAGCATTACTGCCTCATGATACAAGAAGATTCTCTGACAGTCTCTGCCCAAGTGGGGGTTCTCCTTCCAAACTCCAGAGGCATATCTGTTACATCAGAATGGCACAGAAGGAGTTAATATGTATGTAGATGTTATGTGGATTTCTGCATGTTAAACTATTCTAGAATTCTAGATGTGTAAAGAAAACAGGGATAACTTTTGGCTAGAAATGGCTCACTGGTTAACACTGCAGCTTTAGAGCTCCAGGAAAAGAGGTTCAAACCCCAGTCCCTGTCCATGTGGGGTTTCTTTCACATTCTAAAGACTCTGCTTGCTAAATGACTCTAAATGGCCGGCTGTGAGCACGAGTCAGAGTGTAGAAGTGTGTCCTGTGATGGGACAGATGCTCTGAGTAGGAGTGGTTCCTGTCTTGGGCCAAATGCTTCCAGGAAATTCTCTGGTTTCCCGGACATGGAAATTGGATTAAGAAGTTTAAGTGAATAGACTACTTAACATAAAATATTACATACCCTCGTTTTTTGTATTTATAACCACCATTACAAATAGCAAACGAAAAATATCAAACAAATACTGCCAAGTCAGTATTGCCACCCACCCCTAACAAATATTGAAACCTACATAATACCAAAAATCAAACCAGACTGGTATTATTAAACAACTTTTACTGTATATTTTATATTCATAATTTTGAAAGCTAAAATGTAATGACAAAATAATAACTTAATTCATTTTTCCATAAGCTGTAGAAATCTAGTGAACTTTCCTTTTTTAGATATCGATTATAAAGATTTTTTTCAATCTGAGTGCCAATGTCTTTTTTGCTAGCAAAGGGCCAACACCGAGGTTAGTTAAACTGCTTCACAGCTCCAGAGGGATGTCAAGTCAGGTCAGGACGGGGAGCATGCACTGCTACAGCACGCTGCCACACCAGTCACACAACGAAAGAGCTTGTAATCCTGGTTGGCAGCCCCCCAGGCAGACACTCCGTCCAGTCCCACCCTCTATCTGCCCCAGCCAGGTGTTACATGAGCATCCCTTTGGCCTAATCCAGCCAATCGGGTCCTCAACAATGCCAGATTGCCGTAGTGCCATAACCGACTTTCCCTCACAATGCTGGTAAATGTCCCTCATTTGGGACTCCATGAGCAACCGCTCATTCAACACAAAGTCAAACCAGCAGGACCCAAGGATTCTCTGAAGAGACACAGTATCAAAGGAGTCCAGTCTTCATCTCAGGTCACTGACTAGCATCAATGTCTCACAACCATATAGCAAGACAGGAAGCACCAGGAGTAAAGACTTGGACCTTCATCCTTTTGCATAGATATCGGGAGCACCACACACCCCTTTCCAGCGACCTCATGAACCCCACCCCGTCCCCCCCATGCTCTCCCAATCCATCTACTGACGTCATAGGAAGACAAGTTTGACATTCCCTTTGCAGACAGACACACTGCTAATGGCTGTGCCCAAGGGGTCATTAAAGAACTGGATCTTGGTTTTCATCCAGGACACTCGCAAGCCAAAACACTCAAGGCTCAATGACTCTACAAAGATTACATCATCAGCAAAATCAAGATCAGTGAATCTCTTTTTACCAACAGATGCTTCACGGCCACTGAACCCCACAACCTTGCCCAACACCCAGTCAATGCAAGGACTGAACAGAGTAGGAGCAAGAACACACCCCTGACGAACCCCAGAATCAACTGTGAAAAATGCAGAGGTTCTGCCTCCACTCTGCACAGCACTCACAGTACCAATGTATAAGCTGGCCATGATATCCAGCAACGTTGCGGGGATCCCACAAAGTCTCATGACGTCTCACAGGTACCAAAAAATAAATAAATAAAAATTGCTTGGGAACTTGCAGTTTCTTGCTGTATTCTCCATGAATTTTCTACTGGATAATTAGGTTTTCCTCTCATTTTCCAAAGTATTATAGTAAGTTAAATAGTAACCTTAAGTGAATAACTGTGCCCTGTGATAGACCAAGACCCAGTTCAGGGTTGGTTCCTTTCTGGTGCCACCAAGACAGACTCTGTTTCGAAGTGCAGCCCTTCCATCTGCATTTTAGAACATTCATCCACCTGAAGCTAAGCATGTTTCAGTCTGGCCAGTACTGTAATGGGAGACCATCTAGGGAAAGCTTGAGCTGCTGCTGGAAGAGCTATTGGTGAGGCAACCAGAGGGCACTTACCATGTGGTCCGAATCTATATCTCAATGCCCCAGTGCAGAGGTGAGGCTAAATTGCTAACCGTCGACTTGTCATTCTGGCTCGTAATTATCTCCCATCTCTAATTGGCTGACTATCTCTCTCACACCTTCACCAGCTAATAGCAAGTGTGTGGTGAGTGTATTGGAACAAGAATGGCTGCCATCACATTGACGGTGGTTGAAGTGGACTATCTTCACTACGTAAAGTGCTTTGAGCAGTAAGAAAAGTGCTATATAAATGTAATTAAATTACTAAGGCTGTTGGATCAAGGCTTGAGAGGTTTTTGAGCATGACCTTCTAAAGAGCTGTACATCTACTTGAATCTCAATTTAAAAATGACTTTCTTGGAAAATATCTTTTTACTGAAAATTTAAGAATCAGAAAAACGTGTAATTTTATAAGATCTGCAAATCTTCTTTAGATTGAAAAAATAATGCTCACTTGCTTGTTCAATACCTCAAAGGGTTACGCTGGTTATCTGAGGTGTACTAAAGAATTTATCGAGGAAGCTCCTAAACCTCGTCCTCTGAAATGACATTAAAAACGTAGAAAAATCAAGATGCTGAGAGCTAACGCCATTTTAAGCAGGAAGTGAGGCTATGATACGATGACTTTAAATCACAAGACTCCAGGTTTAATCCTTGACTCACCGTGTAAACCTGTGCAAATTACTTAACCTGTATGTCCTTCATTTTGCACAAAACAAATGAATACACTGGGCTATATGTCTGCACTGTTAAAGTGCCTTCACTAGAAAAAGAAAGTTAATAAGCAAAACAGACTCTAAAAGTTAACCTTCAAAAACATAAAAAAAGAATTCACTTTTGTTTAACAAAAAAAGATGAATGACGTGGTGATTACATTTTATATGGGAAGAGCAAGCGTCAAGCTCGTTTCCAAGACCAATAACTAACACGTCCACAGACTTAAGTCACGGGACTGTCATTTTCAACTACAAACACTGATATCTCTCAACAGCTGTCAAGTGGAGCATTATCATTGTCATTCGGACCCCTGTAAGTGGTTGGGAGGTTATCACCCGACATGCCAAGGGCGACAAATCTAAACGTGGCAGTTCACACTTTCCTTAACTTGAGACCCGTGACGACACGCAATTGCTGTAAATTTCACGAAAGCACAGGTAGTAAAAATAAAAATATCTGAAGACGTCCAGTGAATCCACTAATGGCATCGCAGCATAAAAAGCCAGAGATGTTACCCTTACTTTACAGTGCAGCCCTCCCCTTTAAAGTTATCGACTTTCTCCGGGTAACACAAAAAAACTCCTGTGCTAGGGAACGGAAACTCCTAATAAGATTAGTTGGTGTGTGCAGACATTACTTAGCCATGACTAAATCCACTCTCTTCCTGTAAGCTGCCAGTGGAAAATCCAAGGAGTCGCCCGCCTCCCGGAGGAGCAACGCAGCCCAGCCAGCCACAAGAAAAGAAGAAAAAAAGTGCACCGATTTGCAGGCCCCTAACAGAGGCTCCCAAAAATTGCTCTGATCTCTTTAATAAAACAAAAAAGAGCCAAAAGGGTATACAGAAATGTGTCGGGGGAGGGGGCCCAAGAGTTTCTTTGTTTGCTTCTGTGACTCATTTTCAAGATGTTGTCTGCTGCCAGTTTCAAACCGGAAGCGCATGGCAATTAGTCTTGCTGTTTCCAGACAGACCAGAAACTCCGCTCGGGCTTATCCTTCTCTCCCTCCCTCTCCCTGTGTGTGTGTGTTTTTTTTTTTTTTTTTAAGGAAACCCTTCAAATACACCCCTGTGTAAAAAGTAAACGGTTACATTAGTAAGGGTCCTACAATGTGGGTGCTTGAAGCCTCCCACCCCAGCCGGCACACGAATACTATTTAACAAGGAAAAAACTGACATTTTGCGTACACAAAAAGTCGCGCGAGGTGGCTTTCGCACTCATAAAAGTTTTCAGGTTTTTTGTGACACGCGTAGTAAAAGGCGAGACAAATACGCGATAAACCCCCTGCTGCGTGCGACTGCTTTAATTACGATGCCCCGTTCCCCCCTAACACCTTACGTCATGTTAAAGCAAACGGCGTTGTTTTAACGACCCAGCGCGTTATATACGCCGTTCACGACTACTTTTGGTGGATTCTTGGCATTTAACATGAATAGTGTAAGGACACTGCTTCGAAAAAAACACACAGCGCCAGCGACTCACGTAAAAAGTTTGAACAAACAAACATGCACACACATACCCAGACCTGTGATGTTTTGTTCCCTTCTTTAAGGTTTTTACAACGAAAATAGTAAATTCCCCTTGTTTTCCATGCTGCCTGCCGCCTCAACTGCTCAGCTTCTCTGTAATGAGATCCTGATTTCTGAGTGAGAGTGTGTAAGTGCTAGTGAGCTAGAGAGAGCAGGAAGTTGGAGCAGTCAGACAGAGAGCCGGCTCACTTCCTTTCCTACATTATTCCCCAGGCGCTTTGCAGTCTGTGTAAACAGCGTTTTCCTCCCTTCTGCCCACCAGTGTCCAACATTGCTCTATTATAACACCACACGGGGAGACTCATATCGTAGAGCTCGCTGTGGGCGGTATGCGCCCCGCTGTGACGTCCTCACCGTGCGGTGTTGCGCGCGACGGGGAGGAGCTCGCGTGCCGGGCGCGCGGGCGGGAAGGTTGGCCAGTGTTGGGAGTCGGGTGAGCGACGCTGACTGGCGGCTCTGAAGAGTCAGCCTCGCCTCCAACGGTGCATTCGCCCGTCTGATCAACTCAGTGGCTAAGTTGGATCTTCGCATTTATTGAAGAAATGCTAAGTCATGATGTCAACTGGTTATGTTCAGTGTCTGATGGGAATGACATTAAGCGTACTATGCTTTCAGGCTTTAACATTGATTGATGGAGAGACTTAAAATTGTTTGATGGAGAAAGAGTTTTCCTTGGTGGCTATGTGACTTGTTTCACGAGATCAGCACAAAAAGTAAATTACTGTGTGTATTCTCTTCATCCACAATATGGACTTGCAATGCTGGAGCCAGTCTGACAGCAAACAAAGGCTGGCCTTCCATCTCAGGCACTCTAAAGTCAAAGTGAATTGCATTGAGATCACTAACCAATACAATTATTGTACACAGACAGACGAGACAACGAAGCTGAGGATTCACAATGTATATATAGTGCAAAGTAGACAAAACAGATTACAAATACAATTAACTATGACAAATACACAAAGACCCTTTAAGACCATGGCACATTTAGCATTTAGCAATTTTCTGCCATGGACTTAATTTACATTATCTTAGAACAGGGGTCTCCAACTCCAGTCCTGGATAGGTATTGCGGCTGCAAGTTTTCTTTCTAACTTTTTTCTTAATTAGTGACCAGTTATTAGTTACTGATAATGAAATATTTCCCTTTATTTTAATTGACTTTTCCTGTGACTCTGACTGCTGAATTTTGTTTTCCTTAAATTGCACCTAAACATAAATTTGATGTGAAGCGAACCAACAGATGACAAACTAAGTTGGGGCCTCAAACTCCAACCTTCATTCAGTTACTTAACCTGAAACCAATTCTCATTGCTGATTAAACCCGTTATTTAATTCCATGGTGTTCATTCTGCCATGGCAGAAATTTCCAAAACTGTTGATTTTCTTTTTTAGGAACACTGTCAAAATGTTTTGTGGACCTGAGCAGATCAACATTACTGAGGCCTTCACCTTTCTTTATTTTCAGTTATTGTGTGATGGACGCAGGTTGTTGTTTATGTGTTGGTTTTTTTTGTGTCTTAATATTGTTTGGTTGCTAATTAAGGAAACAATAAATAATTAAGGGGCCTGAGTCTTAAGTTGTGCATCAATTAAAATTAAAGCAAAGAGTTAATTAGCAGCAAAATCTGGTCACTGATTAATAAAAGGATTAGAATGAAAACCTGCAGTCACAGTAGCTCTCGAGGACTGGAGTTGGAGACCCCTGTCTTAGAGACATCAGAGACAGTTGGCAGCGTGCTCCCTTAAAACCGTTCGCCTAAAACGGCGTTTCTAGAATATCAGTCCAACTAGTTTACGACTCACTCTAGGAAAATCAAACGGCTGACAACCAATGAATTCTCATCCCGGAAGTACAATGCGTAGATAATGCATGTGATGATGAGGAATAAGAAACGTACATGCTTTGAACCGCAATAAACAGAAGAAAGGCTTGTTTTCCTGATGTCTTGTGTTTTATGTACTAAAACAGAATGGAAAATAGAAAAAAGGTGAAAGACTGCAGCAGAACTCGCGGAACCTGTTAATCCTTAGTACAGCGTCAGTTCCATCATGCAGCACAATATTGGGTGTCACAAAACGCAGGCACAATTGTGCTGAAAAGTCTGCAGTCAGTAAATGGACAGTGATTTTCAGTGATTTAAAAATCTGACATACCCCACAACTAGTAGTCTTATAATGTGACATCAGCTTATAGTGCAAGTTCCACAGATCAATGCAGTGGCCAATCTTTTAACATGATGGGTAAAGTGACTTGTGCATAAGCTGGAAGAGGAGATTGTGAACTAAGATGTTAAGGTAGAGTGGAAGACCATGGAGTGAGGTCACATTGTGTTGAGAAGTCTGACTGCCTATGAGAAAAAGCTATCACATAACCTGAAAGATCAGGTCCTGATGTTGTAGTTTCTTTCTCCAAAAGAACAAAGAATCAATGACAGGGATGAAAAGGATCCTACAGAATGCAGCAGGCCTTGTGGATACAACGTTTGGAGAGACTCCCCAGTGATAATCTCTGCTGACCTCACTATTCTCAACAGTCTTTTGTGGCCTGACATTGTGCAATTGTCGTACTTGACTGTAATGCAGCTGGTCAGAACACTCTAGATGGTGCCTCTGTAAAAGTGTAGAAAATGGGTGACGAAACACTTGCTTGCTTCAGTTGCCTCTAAAAGTGTAGTCTCTGCTGGGCTTTTTAAGTTGAGGAAGTGGTATTGTTAGTCCATGGGAGTTCCTCAGTTATGTGTGCACTGAGGAACTTGGTACTCTTTACATTCTCCAGAATGGAGCCATTGATACAGACTGGGATCTGGTCTAGGGTGAGTTTTTTTTCCAGAAGTCAACAATCAGCTCTTTACTCTTGTCAATGCTGAGGGATATATTGTCACTGTACCAAATGGCCAGCTGTTCCACCTCCTTTCTAGATCCTGACTCATCATCCTTGCTTATCGATACCCAGCATAGTCATGACATCAGCAAATGTGATGATGTAATTAGAGCTTTGTGTGGCTGTGCAGTCTTGAGTCAGCAGGCTAACAAACAGATGACCCTCGAGAGCTTCCAGTACTCCTCCACATTCATGTCAATTTGGAGACACCATTTTACCAAACATTGGCATCTGTAAGATGACTAAAATACACAATGTTAGAGAGATGGTCATTGAAGAGTAAATAGTTTTTTGTGGACATAAGGCAACACCTATCTGGTAAAGCCATTAAGTGACCAATTACTCATCCATTCTTGTTAGCACTTTCTCAACCCAGACTGCACACAATGAAAATCAAGCATTGCCCCATCACAGGACACATTCCCACATATACACAATCTGACTAATTCTAGGCCAGTTTAGATATCTTGGTCTCATCAGACACCTGAAGGACTCTGAGATGGTGAGAAATAAGATTCTCTGGTCTGATGAGACCAAGGGAGAACTTTTTGGCCTTAATTCTAAGCGGTATGTGTGGAAACAACCAGGCACTGCTCATCACTTGTCCAATACAGTCCCCACAGTGAAGCATGGCGGTGGCAGCATCATGCTGCGGGGGTGTTTTTCAGCTGCAGGGACAGGACGACTGGTTGCAATCGAGGGAAAGATGAATGCTGCCAAGTACTGGGATATCCTGGACAAAAACCTTCTCCAGAGTGCTAAGGACCTCAGACTGGGCCGAAGGTTTATCTTCCAACAAGACAATGACCCTAAGCACACAGCTAAAATAATGAAGGAGTGGCTTCACAACAACTCCGTGACTGTTCTTGAATGGCCCAGCCAGAGCCCTGACTTAAACCCAATTGAGCATCCCTGGAGAGACCTAAAAATGGCTGTCCACCAACGTTTACCATCCAACCTGACAGAACTGGAGAGGATCTGCAAGGAGGAATGGCAGAGGATTCCCAAATCCAGGTGTGAAAAACTTGTTGCAGGAAGACTCATGGCTTTATTAGCTCAAAAGGGTGCTTCTACTAAATACTGAGCAAAGGGTCTGAATACTTAGGACCATGTGATATTTCAGTTTTTCTTTTTTAATAAATCTGCAACAATTTCAAAAATTCTTTTTTTTGTCTGTCAATATGGGGTGCTGTGTGTACATTAATGAGGAAAAAATTAATTTAAATGATTTTAGCAAATGGCTGCAATATAACAAAGAGTGAAAAATTGAAGGGGATCTGAATACTTTCCGTACCCACTGTAAACCTTCTCTTAGGCAGGCTTCCTCTTTTCCTCTTCCCTGGCAGCTCTATCCTTAACATCCTTTTCTCAATATACTCAGCGTCTCTCCTCTGCTCATGACCAAACCAACGCAATCTCACCTCTCTGACTTTGTCTCCCAACCGTCCAACTTGAGCTGACCCGCTAATGCACTCATTTCTAATTCTATCCATCCTCGTCACACCCAGTGCAAATCTTAGCATCTTTAACTCTGTCACCTTCAGCTCTGTCTTCTGCTTTCTGGTCAGTACCACCGTCTCCAACCCATATATCAAAGCTGGTCTCATTACCATCCTGTAGACTTTCCCTTTCACTCTTGCTGATACCCGTCTGTCACAAATTACTCCTGACACTCTTCTCCACCCATTCTATGCTGCCTGCACTCTATTTTTCACCTCATTTCCACAATCCCCATTACTCTGTACTGTTGATCAGAAATATTTAAATTCATCCATCTTCACCAACTCTACTCCCTGCATCCTCACCATTCCACTGACCTCCCTCTCATTCACACACATGTATTCTGTTTTGTTCCTACTGACCTTCATTCCACTCCTCTCCAGAGCATATCTCCACCTCTCCAGGGTCTCCTCAACCTGCTCCCTGCTATCGCTACAGATCACAATGTCATCAGCAAACATCATAGTCCATGGGGACTCCTGTCTAATCTCGTCTGTCAACCTGTCCATCACCACTGCAAATAAGAAAGGGCTCAGAGCCAATCCCTGATGTAATCCCACCTCCACCTTGAATTCATCTGTCACTCCTACTGCAGACCTCACAACTGTCACACTCCCCTCGTACATATCCTGTACAACTCTTATGTAGTTGTCTGCCACTCCCGACTTCCTCATACAATACCACAGCTCCTCTCGAGGCACCCTATCATATGCTTTCTCCAGGTCCACAAAGACGCAATGCAACTCCTTCTGGCCTTCTCTATACTTCTCCATCAACATCCTCAGAGCAAACATCACATCTGTGGTGCTCTTTCTTGGCATGAAATCATACTGCTGCTCACTAATCATCACCTCCCTACTTAACCGAGCTCCCACTACTCTTTCCCATAACTTCATGCTGTGACTCATCAGTTTTATCCCCCTGTAGTTACTACAGCCCTGCATATCCCCCTTATTCTTAAATATCGGCACCCGTACACTTCTTCTCCACTCCTCAGGCATCCTCTCACTTTCCAAGATTCCATTAAACAATCTGGTTAAAAACTCCACTGCCATCTCTCCTAAACAGCTCCATGCTTCCACAGGTATATCATCTGGATCAATGGCCCTTCCATTTTTCATCCTCTTCATAGCTGTCCTTACTTCCTCCTTGCTAATCAGTTGCACTTCCTGATTCACTATCTACACATCATCCAACCTTCTCTCTCTCTCGTTCTCTTAATTCATCAGCCTCTCAAAGTACTCTTTCCATCTGCTCAACACACCATCCTCACTTGTAAGTATGTTTCCATCTTTATCTTTTATCAGCCTAACCTGCTGCACATCTTTCCCAGCTTGGTCCCTCTGTCTTGCCAATTGGTACAGGTCCTTTTCTCCCTCCTTAGTGTCCAACCTCTCATATAACTCATCATACGCCTTTTCTTTAGCCTTCACCACCTCTCTCTTCACCTTGCGCCTTATCTCCTTGTACTCTTCTCTACTTTCTGCATCTCTCTGACTATCCCACTTCTTCTCCGCCATCCTCTTCTTCTGTATACTCTCCTGTACTTTCTCATTCCACCACCAGGTTTCCTTTTCATCCTTCCTCTGTCCTGATGTCATACCAAGCACCCTCCTTGCTGTCACCCTTACTACATCTGCTGTAAATGCCCAATTGTCTGGTAACTCTTCACTGCCACCCAGTGTCTGCCTCACCTCCTCCCTAAACTCCACCTTGCAGTCTACCTTTTTCAGCTTCCACCATTTGATCCTTGGCTCTGCCATCACTCTTTTCCTATTTTTCATCTCCAACATCATCCTACAGACCACCATCCTATGTTGCCTAACTACACTTTCCCTGCCACCACTTTGCAGTCTTCAATCTCCTTCAGATTGACTCTTCTGCATAGGATGTAATCCACCTGTGCGCATCTTCCTCCACTCTTGTACGTCACCATATGTTCCTGCCTCTTCTTAAAATAAGTATTCACCACAGCCATGTCCATCCTTTTGGCAAAATCCACTATCATCTGACCTTCTTCATTCCTGTCCTTGACACCATACCTACCCATCACCTCCTCATCTCCTCTGTTCCCTTTACCAACATGTCCATTGAAATCCGCTCGAATCACCACTTTCTGCCCCTTGGGTACACTGTTCATCACTTCATCCAACTCACTCCAAAAATCTTCTTTCTCATCTATAGTACGCCCAACTTGCGGGGCATATGCACTAACAACATTCATCATCACACCTTGAATTTCTGGCTTCATAGTCATTACTCTGTCTGACACTCTTTTCACCTCCAAAACACTCTTGACATACTGTTCCTTCAGAATAACTCCTACCCATTTCTCCTCCCATCCACACCATGATAGAACAATTTGAATCCACCTCCGGTCCACCTGGCCTTACTCCCCTTTCTTTTAGTCTCTTGCACGCACAATATATCAACCTTCCTTCTCTCCATCATATCTGCTAACTCTCTCCCCTTACCAGTCATAATGAAAACATTTAAAGTTCCTACCCTCAGTTCCACTCTCTTTACCTTCCACCTCTCCTCTGGAAACGTCTCCCCCCTCTTCTTTTCCTTCTTCGGCCAACAGTAGCCCAATTTCCGCCAGCACCCTGTTGGCTAACCCTGGTGGCGGTCGTTGTTAACCCGGGGCTCGACTGATCCGGTATGGAAATTTGTATTGTTGTCTGCATATTGATTTGGCAAAATTTTAGACTGGATGCCCTTCTTGATATAACCCTCCCCATTTATCCAGGCTTGGGACTGGCATGAAGAAACACACTGGCTTGTGCATCCCCCGTGGCTGGGTTACTAAGCAATAAACAATGCATCACCCTAACCTAATTCTGTGTCTTGCAATACTGGGAGATATTCTAAGTGCTAACATGATAAAATCCTGCACACCCCAGAGAATGTTCAAAATCCTTGTGGTATTCACCATACGAGGAACCAATTAAAGTCTAATCTCTGTGAAGTAGAACTAATATTCTTGCACTGCTGTAACACACACTAGTTCAGTTAAGTTGTTTTTGTTTTTTTAGATCCATTAATGAAAGGCCAGGAATCATTGTAAGGCACTTTACAGTTCAGACAAGATGACAATACAGAATCAAACTATCAGAGTAAGAAGCACAGGAAAATTAAAGCAAGTCTATAGACAACAACAACAACAACATTTATTTATATAGCACATTTTCATACAAAAAAGTAGCTCAAAGTGCTTTACATAATGAAGAAAAATAAAAGACAAAATAAGAAATTAAAATAAGACAACATTAGTTAACATAGAAAAAGAGTAAGGTCCGATGGCCAGGGAGGACAGAAAAAACAAAAAAAAACTCCAAACGGCTGGAGAAAAAAATAAAATCTGCAGGGGTTCCAGGCCACGAGACCGCCCAGTCCCCTCTGGGCATTCTACCTTACATAAATGAAACAGTCCTCTTTGTATTTAGGGTTCTCATGGACGGACTTGATGATGATGGTCATGCAGACTTCTGGCTTTTAATCCATCACTGTTGGAACATCACGGTGCTTCGATTAGATGGTGGTGGCACAAGCCGGAAAAAGAAACAGAAGAGAGAGTAGGGGTTAGTACAGATTTTAGAGCCACCATGAATAGTTATTATAATGAATTGTCTAGACAGAAGGAAGAATGCCATCTTAACAGACACTAAGAGGAAATTGGATAATACATTAATGATAAAGAATAATACACAGCGGAGACAGAGAAATCACCTGAATCAAATAATATTCAGCACAGGAAAGTAAGTACAGTAGATTCCATTTTAGAGAGTTAATATACATGGAACCATTCTGCTAACTAAGAAAGTAAAGTTCTGTCTCCAGACAGCCATAATTTAAGTTCTGTCGTTGAAGGAGCCATACCCGACTTCATAGTTCTATCAAGTAAGAGTTACTGTATACTGTAAAACTAAATGAACATTTAGGAGTTGTGTGGTAAAGCTTTAGGACAATCAAAATACTGAAATGAAAAGGAGAAGTAATACTGTCAGATATTCCTGGGTTTTGGAATTGATAGCTTACCAATTAGAAGCAGTTTTTTTTATAGATTACTCTGTATATAACTGGAACCTGATTTACTTGAGCTATCTGATCTGCTGTGTAGCACTATGTTTAGTTTGAGTCAAGAGTTTTGCAAATGTATTTTAAACTTGTAGTCTGTTGATACTTCAGGAAAAAAAAACTCTAAAGAGGAAATTGCAGTATTCCACACATTAACAGACAATAAAATCTTGACAAATACTACAAATAAGGAAAGGTAGAAGTGTATGTTAGCATATTTGCAAGGTCTATTCTTTCAAAGTCCCTGGAAGGCATAGTTCATAAACAACTATCCTCACTTCCTTCAAACAATGATCTGCAAGATCCACTTTAGTCTAGTTTATACAAAAGCCACTCTGCTGAGGCTGCCCTGCTTTCAGTCACAAATGTTCTTATTCTATTCAAGCTGCTTCTTTTTCCTCTGTCCTTACACTTCTTGACCTTTCATCTGCTTTCAAAACTATTTGCCACACTATATTTATTTCTTCCCTCCATAATCACATCTCCTCCAAGATGCAGCTGCTTGACTGTCACTTTGTGTTTCTTATTTTACCTACACTGCTTGTCTGATTTGCTTTCTCTCTCTACAGGTTTCTAGTTCTTGCAAGGGTCCAATTTAAAACACTTGACTTGATCTAAAGATCTTCACATGTCCCCACTCCTCAATACCCCATTTTCTGCTCTCTGGCTATATCCCTACAATATGTCTCTATTCAGCTTTGGCCTAACTTCTTACATTTTCTCCTGTCACCATACAGGCTAAAATTAATTGATGGCTTTCAGTTTTTCTCCCAGGTCTGAGTAGAGAAATTTCCACAACAATCAAACTGCCACAAATTTGCTGACTTTGAAACTGCATCTGTTTATGAAGTACCTTGGGACTGTTCAGTATTTTTGTCTCTTTGTTCTGCAACTGGATATCTTCAGCTATACCGGCCCAATCATTCATTAATCTGCCTTCAGGTTGTTTTCTGCTTTTTATCCTGGGACTAGACTCTTTTTTATTTTTGTGCTCTATTTTGTGGTACTATGTAATCACTTATATTGTATGTGTTATGGTTTGCTTTATACATTGTCTTAGATAAAGGCATTTTCCAAATAAAGAATAATCATGGAAATATTTTGTAGATAGACATAGTTTCTTTATATAGGAGTGTTTTTTATGGATGCATGTTTTTTGCTTAAACCCCTCTAATCGTACTCTGACTACAGCTATTTTGTTTGATTGAATAATGAGTTAAATGGAGCCTCACCCTTTTTGAAACAGGGTTATTGTCAAGCAACAAATAAAAATGGCTGATAGAACCAAAACATCTCACACACATTCCTTTTAAAGTCAACTGTAAGGCTGAATTGCTTATAATTCATGCATGAAATTCTAATTTTTATATCTTTAAAATTTTTGCTGTAATGCCAGTATCAGAATGCATGCCCATATTTTTCAACTACTGTAACATTGTTCACATTTACAACAGCACCTCAAAGCAAGAAGGCTCCAAGCACTGCTACTCAGACCATAGTGGTTACAGTATTAATTCACACCTGACTGTATCTACAATGTCAAACTAATGATCACAACAAAAATATAAACTGTAAACTTAATATTCAGACTTTATAACAATGTTACTGACAGATAGATTGTAATTTACTAGCTTAAAATTTAAAATGTTCTTTCTGTTTTGGATGTGATAAACTGATTATTCTCTGTCTGAAGGCTACATTTTCCCAGATAACATTTTACAAGGTACACACCTCTCTAAAGCAAACTGTTTTCCCAGCATGCATATTGAACAGGAGTTTCACAATTACTACACTTCTGATTGGTCAGATTTTGTGCCTGCTTGAAATACAACTGATGTGATTGATGATTAAAACAATGGAAAGATTACAGTTGCAGTCAGCAAGAAAAATGTGGTGCGTGCTAAATCATGCAAACTCTGCATGCAATGACAAATTAGTCACATCTGAAATAGGGAAGAAATGTCAAGACTGCCAACCACTTGAATCTCAAATCATTGAAGATGTCTCCTAAAGTGCAAATGTACCTTCTAGACTAATTAGGAAAAAAAATTGGCTTACCATCCACTGTATGTTTAACGCTGGGCTCTTAAAGAGAAGGTAATGGAGATTGTCAGCACACATATTCTAGAGCAGCATCCTCTGGTTTATTCCTGGATGACTGCATGGTCTATAGGTTTTTGTTCTATTCCGGTTCCTTAATAAGACACCAGTGCAATTAGACTGCCTGTGAAAGCAACATTTTTGTGCTTCATTTTTACTAACTATATCTCAACCCCTTAATTACTTCTTTTTGTATTATACAGCTGCATTTACTACTTTTAATTGCTTCTTAAGTTGCCAATTAAGAATACAGATGACAAAAGAAACAGTAGTTCACCATCTATCATGATCCTACTTATGTATGAGTGTGTTTATGATGAAGTGTCCATTTTAGTAAAATATTTGGAAAGAAATGGAAGAGGGGCAGCACAGTGCGCAGTGGTAGCGCTGCTGCCTCGCAGTTAGGGAACCCTGGTTCGCTTCCCGGGTCCTCCCTGCATGGAGTTTGCATGTTCACCCCGTGTCTGCGTGAGTTTCCTCCTGGTACTCTGGTTTCCTCACACAGTCCAAAGACATGCAGGTTAGGTGCATTGGCGATCCTAAATTGTCCCTAGTGTGTGTATGCTCTGCAGTGGGCTGGCGCCCTGCCTAGGATTTGTTTCCTGCCTTGCGCCCTGTGTTGTCTGGGATTGGCTCCAGCAGACCCACATGACCCTGTAGTTTGGATATAGCGGGTTGGATAATGGATGGATGGATGGAAATGGAAGAGAAAAATACGGGTTGAGAATTACTAATATGCTCCGATCCGCATTATTTGGACAATATCTTCAGACGGGAAACGCCCTCAGTTTAAAATGACCTGACATGACAGAATGAAAACACTAGCAGGTCATAAAATTAAAGAAGTCCTGTTATCAGCAATGATTGGTCAAATCTCAACACATGTTGACTTTGGTTTCTTTCTCCAGTACAATGAGATTGTGAGGTTGTCAAGGTGATTGAAAATGCTTCATTATCCCATTTATGTGCTAATGTACTAGTGTACCAGTTTCACTGCAGTTTTCTGCTTTCTTAGCACTAGCTGCTCCTGTGATAGTTTTTTTTTTTTTTTTTGCAATCATGTTTTTAATTTTTTAAAATGTCAACTGAGAAAACATGAAAACTTGTATCTTTTTTTTGATTGTATTAACAATAGTTAAAAGGAAAAGCTCTAAAATTTCAGCCCTATAAAATTCCATAAAGAATAGAAATGATAAAGTGGGTCTTGAGCTCAACCCATTGCATAACACTTGCAGGGGGTTGGTTATAATCAATGTATAATCTTGAACTGTGTGTGCTGGTAGTAGCAAAGTGGGTGTTTCTAGTTTAGTTTCTAACATTTTTGAATATAGAGTTCCAGCACACTGTTCTATGGGAAGGGAGATCACAAGACCATATAATGGCAAGTGATGGAGGTTTATAGGAAGCTTTGCACAGAAAAGAGTAGAAGCAGACTACAAGTTTGGATTTTATTGGATAAAAAAATACAGAAGTGTAAACTGAGTGAAGGAGGAGAGGAGAACTGAGAAGAATTCTACATGTCATGATCTAAGTACAGGCCCAAGCTGGAGATATAATAAGAAGGAAAAAAACTGAAAAGTTGAACCTGGACTGCAAGCATTGGAACCGCTCTAGACCTGAAGTATTGAAGATATCTCATAATGTGCAAAAACCCCTTCTAGACTAATTAGATAAAATGGTTGTCTTGCCACCTTTATAATCTTTAATGCAGGGTTGTTAAAGAGAGGGGCAACACGGTGGTGCTGCTGCCTTGCAGTAAGGAGACCTGGGTTCACTTCCCGGGTCCTCCCTGCATGGAGTTTGCATGTTCTCCCCGTGTCTGCATGGGTTTCCTCCCAGAGTCCAAAGACATGCAGGTTAAGTGCATTGGCGATCCTAAATTGTCCCTAGTGTGTGCTTGGTGTGTGTGTGTGCCCTGTGGTGGGCTGGCGCCCTGCCCAGGGATTTGTTCCTGCCTTGTGCCCTATGTTGGCTGGGATTGGCTCCAGCGGACTCCCGTGACCCTGTGTTAGGATATAGCGGGTTGGAAAATGACTGACATGACTTTTAAAGAGAGGGCTATGAGGTGCCAGGATGCAGTCCCAATATTTTCTTAACATGACACCATACATGAAAGGCATGGAAAATAAAGAGACCACTTTTGGGGGCAAAGAATTTAATCTGCAGGACAGAGACAGGAGTGAATAATAAGGGTGATGGGATGATGTCAAGATTTGGAATTCAGATTAGAATTGATCCTGTGCTAGATCAGACAATGGGTGTAGGCTCAGAGATACAATTCAAAGTCAGGCAGAGGAATCCCCATCCAACTTGTCATGGGGCAAGGTGGAATGTTTTACAGGGGACATTCTAAAATTCAAATTAAAAAATCCTAGATTGTATTTCAGTTCAGAACTTGGATGGGTAAGCTAAAGGAAGAGCATAAAACAAATAAAATACAGGCAAATACTTTGTCTTAATAAAACTTTAGAGAGAGGGAAATGACAGGAAAAGAGAGATAGTCTTTCATGTCCTTCAAAATATAAGGTATTTGGGGGTCATAAAGTCACATAGAGAGTGTCACAGCTCCTGGAATGTGTTTAAACTCCTCATGGTCCATGAAGTTATGTGAATGAACATTAAGCTTTTTTTTTTTTTATAAGGAATTGTTTTGAGGATTGTGAGGGTGTTTTCAGCTGGAAAGTGACTGCTTGTGAGAATGGCACCATCTTGAAGGCAAACTAATTGAAAGTACATTATAAAGGCATTGTAACTATGGCGCTATATTGCGCCCGACCCGACACAGATTCACACTGGAGGCACATATAAAATAAAAACTATTTATTTCTCTTCACCTGTGGGGCACGTCTTCCCTGTAATCCCCACAGGCACAACACAGTTCTAAGCACAGCACCAACAAACACAAAACACTGTTCCTTTTCACCACCACTCCTCCCAGGCAACCTTGTCCTCCTCCACCCGACTGGCCGCTGAGTGGTGGTTGCTGGCCCCTTTTATTGGGCACCTGGAAGTGCTCCAGGTGTTTGATTGCTGACATCTGGCTGCACTTCCGGGTGTGGAGAAACTAATGCCCAGAAGGGTCCAGCAGCTCCTGCTGCAGCACCCCCTGGCGGCACCTGCGGAACCCAACAGGGCTGTGGAGAACTCCATCCCCCATGGAGCCCTGCGGGAGGCTGAGGCACCACTCCAACCCAGGGGGGGGTGGCCATCCAGCGTCCAGGGGGAGGTATTGCACTGTCCAGGACTGCTCCCCCTGAATATATAGTGAAGGGGCGTCCCAGCCTGGCATGGGACTTGGCCGTCCGCCACAGCATATATTTATTTATTAATTAAAAATATGAGTGCATTCTCTCGGATATTCCAGTTTTTTTCTATGCCCCAGTGATATGCCTGTTTTGTTTTTGGTGATTCTAAATTAGCTTTGTAAATAATAACGTGTGGGATTTTTTTCTGCTATATGCCAGATGCTACTGAGAATTCCTTCAGATTCTATTAAACATGTAATTGGAAAATAAAGTTCAAATGATGAATAACTAGAGTAGAGTTTGCTATAACAGTATTCCAAGACCATACAAGAAATATCATTCCAGTATACCTTTGGAGCATTGTTATTAAAGACACATGTGGGGCACCCTCAGTAGATGATCAAACCACTTACACTGGTTATGCTTTGAGTGCTAGCTTGCTTCCATGAAGAACACCCTTTAATAACACTACAGAGCTACATTAATCAGCTGCCAGACAATCCTAGCTCCTGGGTACTGATACATATGGAAGCTAATAATCACAAGGATCTCTATGAACACTTGACTAAAGATATTGAAAGGATTTTCTGGATCTGTCAATTAAACACCGAGGACATAAGCAAATGTAATTATCAGATATGTCTCAAAATTTGTAAATGAAAACAGTGTCTTAGTAACAGTCATTAAGTAATGCATTTAGAAAATGAAGATCATGCTTACATTACAAGAAAATAACAGGTTATGCTATTACTGGAATCACATTCCACCACACATACAGGATAGCCACTTGTGCTCAAGCCAGTATTAAGAATATTAATATGATATCTACCTCCAAAAATGACAGGGTTCATCAGATCGGCATGAGGTTGGTGGAATACATTTTGTTAAAATCTATAACCCATCTGGAGCTCACTGGCCTTTTGATGTTCTCCAAACCTCCTCCCACCCAATAATTTACACAGGAGATTTGAACATTTACCATTTCAACTGGAAATGTAATTAGAGCAATGTAAATGATGAAGAATGTCTTACTGAGTCGAGGAGCATAATCCGCACCTGGACTTTCATGCAAAGGATAAGGGAACCTTTCACACCTGGATTAAGAAGTACATCCCTGATTTGACATTCATGTCAACCACGCTCAGAACCTAGACAGGTGCTTAAGGATCTCCCTACAAGTCAACATCATCCAACACTGCTTGCGCTTTGTATCCAGATGCCCATTTATAAGATCTTTCCCCAGGCAAAGATGGAATTCCTAAAAGACCAAGAGGACCTGATTTAAAATGAAACTTGACAAATGTGATGGATGAATACCACCTACATATGATAATTACAACATGGTTGTTGGTGCAGTAATTGCAGTTGCCAAAAATATTCCAAGAGGTTAGTGTAAAGAATAAATGCAAACCAGAATGAAACAATAACAGTGAAATCCAATGTCAAAACATTCCTGGCAGCAGACATGAAAAAATAGCACATGAGCTGCTACATACAGTACTCTTCATACTATTCTGTACATCATCAATCAGGGTCCTAGTAGACCACAGCGACTGCCAGTTTTCATTCCAAGCAGTTTCCTAATGAGAAGACAGTCCTTGCTGATAATGAAACTTTGTATTTCACTATTCGGCTTATTAGTATCTTCATTTATTCAACACAAATTTTAATTACATTGTAGAGCAGGGGTCCTCATTTACAGTCCTGGAGTGGGGCCAGTTGCTGCAGATTTTCACTTTAACTAGTTTCTTAATTAGAACCCATTTATTTGCTGCTAAAGCAATATGTTTTTGGGTTTAATTTTAGTTAATTCACTTGTTACAATTCAAAATCTTTAATTGCCTATTTTAGTTTTTTGAAGTTGCATTTTTGTTTCAGTTGTTTCCTGTTTTCTTAACCAGTCACTAGGTATTAACAAAATGCAAACAACTAAGAAGTAAGCAGCTCTCCAGCTAACCTGGTTCCATTTACAATGGTGAATAGGCACCATGAAGTATCTGTGTTTATAAGATAAATGAGAGAGAAAAGGGATGGACGTGAAGTACAAATCTGTTCCAGTCCACAAAACGTATGGATAATGTTCTGAAAAAGGAAAGTAATACAATGTAATTAAAATGTGTCTTGGATGAATGGAAGCACTAACAAGTGATATAAAAACATAATGCCAAAAGTGGATGGAGACAACTAAGAAAACATTTTTAAATATTCAAACAGAAAAGCCTGGACTTGGCTGAAAAAAATTTGGCTCCTGCAACCCTCCTTTCTGAGATAAGACAGAATTTAGTACAAATGAAGTAGCAAATTAATTAGTAAATACACTATTAGGAACACCATACTAATACGGTGTTTGACCCCCTTTCGCCTTCAGAACTGCCTTAATTCTACGTGGCATTGATTCAACAAGGTGCTGAAAGCATTCTTTAGAAATGTTGGCCCATATTGATAGGATAGCATCTTGCAGTTGATGGAGATTTGTGGGATGCACATCCAGGGCACGAAGCTCCCGTTCCACCACATCCCAAAGATGATCTATTGGGTTGAGATCTGGTGACTGTGGGATCCATTTTAGTACAGTGAACTCATTGTTATGTTCAAGAAACCAATTTGAAATCATTCGAGCTTTGTGACATGGTGCAGTATCCTGCTGGAAGTAGCCATCAGAGGATGGGTACATGGTGGTCATGAAGGGATGGACATGGTCAGAAACAATGCTCAGGTAGCCCGTGGCATTTAAATGATGCCCAATTGGCACTAAGGGGCCTAAAGTGTGCCAAGAAAACATCCCCCACACCATTACACCACCACCACCAGCCTGCACAGTGGTAACAAGGCATGATGGATCCATGTTCTCATTCTGTTTACGCCAAATTCTGACTCTACCATTTGAATGTCTCAACAGAAATCAAGACTCATTAGACCAGGCAACATTTTTCCAGTCTTCAACTGTCCAATTTTGGTGAGCTTGTGCAAATTGTAGCCTCTTTTTCCTATTTGTAGTGGAGATGAGTGGTACCCGGTGGGGTCTTCTGCTGTTGTAGCCCATCCGCCTCAAGGTTGTGCGTGTTGTGGCTTCACAAATGCTTTGCTGCATACCTCGGTTGTAACGAGTGGTTATTTCAGTCAAAGATGCTCTTCTATCAGCTTGAATCAGTCGGCCCATTCTCCTCTGACCTCTAGCATCAACAAGGCATTTTCGCCCACAGGACTGCCGCATACTGGATGTTTTTCCCTTTTCACACCATTCTTTGTAAACCCTAGAAATGGTTGTGCGTGAAAATCCCAGTAACTGAGCAGATTGTGAAATACTCAGACTGGCCCGTCTGGCACCAACAACCATGCCACGCTCAAAATTGCTTAAATCACCTTTCTTTCCCATTCTGACATTCAGTTTGGAGTTCAGGAGATTGTCTTGACCAGGACCACACCCCTAAATGCATTGAAGCAACTGCCATGTGATTGGTTGATTAGATAATTGCATTAATGAGAAATTGAACAGGTGTTCCTAATAATCCTTTAGGTGAATGTATTTTAAGAATACTGAAGGACAAGTAAAAGTAGACTATTTCTACAGCAGGAAATTTTAAAAACTCAAGAATTAAAGCCCATAAGATTCCAAATCCTATAGATGGAAAATCTACAGGCTTCAATGGCATTCATAATGAATTTCTTATGCTAGGTAATGGATGGCAAAACATTTCACAGATATTTCAAAATCTGGTAATCTGCCAAAGGAATTTAAAAATTCAAAAATAATAACCATTTTTAATCCAGGAAGTACAAAAAAACTTGTTAAATACTAGAGGCCTATCTTTCTTCTGAACACATGTTATAAGTTGCTTTAGAGGCTAATTCTCAATATACTTATATTGAATCTGGACTACAGCTGTGTTCAAGGAACTGAATGCCTCCTATTATATAGGTTGGAGGGAACAGCTACCCACAATATTCTAGTATCTGACAGATAGGTCTCCAAGGCCTTCGAGGGCATCCAAAGGGTTAATTAAAAGGTCTCAAGCCCCATGTACCCCCCCATATTTATCACATTGCCTGTAACATCCTACCCACTCTCTTTCTTTATTGTCCTTCCACCTGGTAAACATTTTAGATCAGTCAAGACCAAAATAGCACATTTCACAATAGTACCATTCCCCAAGCTGTGAGATGCAGGCACTTAACATTTTGAGGTTAGGTGTTATCTACATTAATTTAAAAATATTAATAGAGTGTTTCAGGGAAGTTGAAGAATAATGATTGCTGTTGTTCTTATGTTGTATATTTGTATTAAGGTTTTGTGTACGTGAGTATGTGTGAGGTTTAACATGTCAAATTCCAGGCAACTGTCAAGGTTATGGCACTCAAGTATTTACTTACTTAAGTATGAATTTTAATGAAAAGCAGCAATGAGAAATAAGATTCCTTTGCCGACCACTTCTGCATTTATGTTTTTTAATGTTATTATAGTCTTTTTATTACATTTTTTTCTGCATTTTGAAAAGTGTGAAGTCCTTTTTTCTCTTTACGGTTCAGGGTGATTGTTCCAATTTCTTTACTTACGGCTGCATATGCATATATTTAATAGTTCTAATTATTTTTTTTTATTTTTTTACTAGCTGTAAAAATAATACACCCTTCAAAATGTATTTATTTTTCTTGTTAATTTGACATCTTTACTGTTTTCTTAATAGCAGGTTCACTGCACACTTCTTGAACCTTGAGATACAATACTGCCCTCATCATTGGAACTGGGCATTGCTTGATACAATACATTTGGCTACTAGGGTAAAAAATTAAGCTTCATATTAAAAAAAGTATTCTTGCCAAAAGCTCTATCAGTACCCAATATGTTTAAATGTATTTGACACCAGTAAATAGCCATGGTTACACTTGGTAGCTGGCAGTGTTCTAAACTGGTCTGACTCAACAGAGCTTTTCACTTTTTATTAGTTCCTTAGGAACAATTGAATGCTTTAATTTGCCTGCATTGCTGAAAATGAAAAACTGATCACATCATTATTTCAATGGCATCCCTTAAATGTTCATGAGCAAGCTGGGACATTTACAACTCACCATAAATCTTTATTACTGTATCATAAACTTCAGGTGTGCACTCTAGATTTCATGAAATTATTATACCAAAACCAGCTACATCAGAAAATGGTAATACATTTTTTTGTTTTAGTATAACATACTCAAAAAGCTTAATCCAACTCTGAATTGCAGGGACCTGGAGATAAGTTTGGCAGCATTAGACATGAGGCAAAATACAACTGCTTGTTTATGGTGTGGTCTTGAAGGTTGTGACATTCAACATTGTTAATGCCATGGATTTAAAGGTCAACACTGGCAGGCCTGTTTCATTTGTGTTTGAGGATAACTCAAAGAAATCAGTCAGTCAGCAGTCATTATTATTTGTGTTCTTTTTTTGCTGCTTCTGTCACTTTTTTGCTCCTTGAATTTGATTTCCAGTATATCGATTTGTTTCGACGAAAGGTTGGTATCAATTGATTTTCTTGTATTTTTGATGTTTTTTCTCCTGATCTTCCCCATTTTTCAGATAGATAGATAGATAGATAGATAGATAGATAGATAGATAGATAGA
>JANRMT010062792.1:59296054-59312407 GCA_026402145.1 Polypterus bichir lapradei
AGATAGATAGATAGATAGATAGATAGATAGATAGATAGATAGATAGATAATGTATTAATCCCCAAGGGGAAATTCACATACTCCAGCAGCAGCATACTGATAAAAAACAATATTAAATTAAAGAGTGATAAAAATGCAGGTATAACAGACAGAATGTGAAAAAGTGAAAGTGTGTCCATTTTCAAAACAAACATAACATTTCTCATTAGGAGATTACACAGTCATAATGTCCCTTGATTTATATTCTACAATTTTAACAATATAACTTTTTATTTGTCATTTTACCTGGTTCTGTACTACTTTCGGGCACTGTGCAAGCAGCAGCCTTTTTTATAGGAGCTCTATTTCTCACTGTTTTTCTTTCTTTTCGCTTTTTTCTGAACTTATTTATTAATTACTAGTCTTGATTAAGAAAGATTTTTTTTCTGGCTTCAGGCTAGTCACTAGAAATCAGATTAATGGATTTTAAATGGATTTTAATTTTACTGATTCACTACCATGCACACAAACCCAGGCACTGGCTTGTCAAGACTGCACTTCAAATAGACTGTGAACTTGGATGGAGGCATGAAGAGGACATTAAGAATTCCTTATTTCTGCAACACCTGAAACAATAAGAGACACTGAGAAAATGAAAGTGTGGTGTATTAAATACTCCTATAATCAGCTACTTGCACTGCGCCTATATAGCTCAGTTACAGTTTATTGCAGCAGCTGTTTGTCCACAAATAGAGGGGGCAACATCCCAGTAAAAGCAAAGCAAAAAGGTTTTAGAACTGGTCTGCCATCTATCGTAATGGGAAATGTTTGATCACTGTCAAATAAGATGGATGAGCCGTTTACTTAAAATGGGCCATGGAGCATACAAGTACTGTATAGTGGCATTTTGTGTTTTACAGCAAGGTGGCTTGAACCTGATATACCTGACACTGTTTTAATACTGGACAGATTTCATCTTATTTGGTCAGACAGAGACTCAGTGCAGTGTGGGAAAACTTAAATGAAGAATGGTGTAAAAGGAAGCACATCACAGTTAAAACTACATTTTGTAGTTCAGATATTGAAATTCTGGCTGTCAGAATTTGTCTCTTTGTATTACTTGCCAAAGAAGATAAATAACATCATCCTTATTAATGTTTATATTCCTCCCTCCAAAAATGGGGACTTGGCATAGGAAATGATTCATTCTTTCACCAACACTTTAATGATGACTCACTCCAACCCTGCAGTTATAATAGGTGGTGACTTCAACCATGTAACTTTGAAAGGAACAATGACAAATTCCTATCAGTTTGTGACTTGAGGAAATAACAAGCTGGACCTGGAGCATTCAAATGTTAAAGATTCCTTTAAGTGTAAACTACTGGCACCTTTAGGCAAATCTGACCTCAACCTTATTTATCTTATTCCCAGCTACAAGTCTGTTATTAGATGGCAACCTGTTACAGCCAGAACAGTGAGGAAGTGGAGCCTGGAGGCAGAAATGACTCAGAATGACTGCTTCTGGGAAATGATGTGCGAGTTAAATGATGACACTATTGAGGGTCTCTGTCACTGCATCATAGACAGTATTAACTTCTGTCTTGACCCAGTGGTACCCTCAAAGATAGTGTGCTGCTTTCCAGGCAGCCCTGGATTACTAAGGAACTAAAAGGTCTCCTGAATAAGAAAAAGTTTGCATTCAAATATGGTAACAAAGAGGCTCTGAAGGACATACAATGTGTGCTAAAGAAAAATCCGAGTGAAGGAAAGGAAACTTAAAAAGCTACAGTGAAATAGAAAACAAACTCACTCAGAATAACATCAAGTATTTCTGGAATGAACTAAGTATAATAACTGGACTTAAGCAATCACGGGCTCAGGTGCTAGAAGGGGTTGTGGGCGAAGCTAATGCCCTGAATCAAATTTTAATAGATTTTCCCTCTCATCACCACCTTCTTCCAATGACCAGTCTTTCCACACTATCCCTACTACATCAACAACTCCTACCACATCAATTGGAATGGCTAGTGTGGAGGCTGGCCCGAACACAGACAGGCAGACACGTTCATGTCACCCACAAACACATTTATTTACAATATATACAAGTCACAAAGTGCACCACAAACCCCCAAAGTCCTCAAAGTCCTGGCCACACAATGCCTTACTTTCTCTTCAGGCCGCCTCCTTGCCTCCTCCAGCAAGCTCAGTCCTCTCCCCTCCTGACTCTCGCCCTGAATGAAGGGAGGCGGCCCCTTTTATCCACACCCGGATGTGCTCCAGGTGCTTCCCGGCAATCTCCTGCTGACACGCCCCAGTGTGGCGGAAGTGCCGGCTGTATCCCCGGAAGCACTCCAGGTGTCCCTGCTCCTCTTCCCCCCAGCTCTTCCTGGTGTAGCGGAAGTGCTGAGGTCCAGGGCTCCAAAGGCATGGGGGCACCCCCTGGTGGTGACCACGGGCCCCTACAGGGTGGAGCTTCAAAGCTCTGTACCCGTGGCTCCCAAAGGAACCAGGGCGGCTGCCCCCATGTGGTCTGAAATGGGCGCACGCCCTCTTCCGGTCCTCCAAGGCGTCCCGGCCGGGTCGTCGCCCCAGGCATCCCTGACACTAGTGACAAATCCATCCCTGAATATCAGTGTGGACTGTCCATGACTGATGACCAAGTAAGGAAACAACTGAGGAAGCTAGAGAGAGGAAAAGTTGTGGAACCAGATGGAGTCAGTCCTGAAGTTCTTGAGGCTTGTGCTGACAATCTTTGTGGTGTCCTCTGTCATCTGTTCAGTCTTTCCTGAAGGCTTCATAAAGTGCCAATGCTGTGGAAAACATCCTGCATTTTTTCTGTTCTGAAGAATGCAGGTGCCTCTTCACCTAATGACTACAGACCAGGTGCACTTAAGTCTCATATCATGAAGACATTTAAGAGACTGGTCCTGGACTATATGAGTTCTCTTGTGTAAGACCACCTAGACTCACTGCAGTTTGTCTATCAGACAAAGATTGGAGTGGAGAATGCAATTATCTATCTGCTCCACAAGGCTTATTCATACCTGGACAAAGCTGGTGGCACTATGAGGGTTATGATTTTTGATTTCACAAGCGCCTTCAATACCATCCTGCCATCCTTGTTAAGGGGTCAACTCAGACATATGCAGGTGGATAAGTAAAACCAAGGAACTGGTTATTGAATTACACTGCACCAAATAGCCTCTGTCTCCAGTCACTATTCAAGGAGTGGATGTAGAGGTGGTACACTCCTACAAGTATTTGGGGGTCCACAACAATGACAGGTTGGACTGGTCTCGGAATACAGAACAACTGTGTAAGAAAGGGCAGAGCAGGCTCTTTTCCCTTAGGAGACTGCGTTCCTTTAATGTGGGTAGTGACATCCTTCATATCTTCAATAACTCTGTGATGGCCAGGGTGATTTTCTACACTGTGATGAACTGGGCTGGGAACATCACTTCAAGAGATGCTCAGCAAATCAACAACCTAATTAAAATTCCATGATCAGTCATGGAATGCGCTCTGGACCATCAAGAGAAAGTAGCCAAGGAAAGAATTAAAACAAAACTGAGTGCCATTCTGAACAATGCTACACATCCTCTACTGGGACTCCTTTATACCAACAGCAACACGTCCACATAACGCCTCACAGTGACGGTGACAGTCAAGTCAGAAGTTTTTTTTTCTTTTGAATTTTTCCTGTTTTATAATAACTACAGTCCAAGTTCAGACCAAAGTGTGCGTGTATATTTATTTATTTACATATTTATTTATATATTTATTTAAATAGCTTCTGTAAACAAATTTTCATCTGGGGACAAATAAAATTCCATCTATCTAGATGATGAGATTATACGTCTATAAACATAAATTCTTTTTCTGAGGTTGTTTCTTATAAGTTTGTGTCTCACTATTTATTTACTATCGTTTTCATTTACATGTATATCTTTGCAATTTTCTTCTTTAAAAAGTATTCACCATCTTCTGAAGATTATCCATCGTTTTGAATTGTTTATGCTAATTTCTGGGCATATGTTATGCTTCCAATTTTAATATCATCTGCAAATTTGACAAGTTTCTAACAATAGTGAAATCGACTGTATATAATTAATATAAACTAGGGAAACGTAACAAGAGTTTTTGCATGTTATCTAAATTCTCTCTTTCCAGCCAGTTAATCAACCTAAAACCTAGCTTTTTAAGTTATCTATGATGCCAGTAGTTTCTAGTTTCAAGGTAAATCTGAGATACTCTACTTTGGGGTAATATTTTATCAATAGCTTTGAAATCTGTCTTTAAAATTGCAATAGAAAATGTATAGCACCACCATATAGTAAACTCTGTTTCAGTGTTAACAGGTGCTTTATTACTATAGAGACACAATATAGTACAACCTTTTTTACAATTCAATTGTAGTATAAACTGTAGTACTGTATATCATTTTCAGGATCACACAATCCAGAGGTGAGTTGGGACCTCAAACTTTGGGGTTAAAAGAACAAAGGTTCATACTGCCTGCAGACATAAGCATAAATGAGGGTCCTTGGGCAGGGCACCAGTCTGTTGCAAGACACACTGAGATACCCATACTATGACCAGTTTAGTATCTCCAAAGAACCCAACATGCACACACCTATTAGGAAAGCTCACAGAAACAGGTAAAACATTTACAAACTCCATAAGGACTACAGAATGTGAAATTTAAACCCAGGGATTTGAATCTGTGAAGCAGCAATGCAAACATTGTACCACATTGCTATTATCATTGATGTACATTAAATCAAGCAAGAAAGCAATTTCCTTTAGTTTCAGAAGACAAAGTGCAAAACATGTGTCTTTCTTAAATACATTTGAATTCTAGATAGATTTCTTGATTGCCACAGAAAATATACAATGTGGTAAAAACAGAGCACATGCCCTTATTAGAGTGTGATTTAGCATCTTTACACCTGTTTCACTTTAGTCTTATCCTTACGAAGTTCTAATACTTCTCAAACCCCATAAAATACCTTATCATTTAATATACCACTTAATATTTAATTTACCATTTAATATTTTAAAAAGCTACCATCATTCACATTCTCTTTGTGTGATAAAGTGAATGCACCAGTTCCTTCCATTGATTTCTTTTGTGATAGTTCATTAGTCTTTAACTGGGAGAAACATTGACCCTTCATCAAGGACACTGTGGGGTCTTCAGTTTATCCCCATATATTGTTAAAGGCACTAGTTAAAAAAAACAGACATTATCCTTGCTTTGTCCAGGTGCAAGTTGGCTTTGGTGTCTTATAGTCCTCCTATCTTAAGGGGATTCAGAAGTTCTGCAACCTGGGGTTTGTATATGAATTGTAATAGGTGGGAGAATTTGAATGATGATATCCTTTCTGTCATTCTCTTTTCAGCTTTTCTGTACCATACTTGTTTTGTAAGATTTGCTTGCTTTTATTGTACCCTGAACATGTACTATATCTAATTCTTTGAATGAACACATTCATTTAATTTTGATATCAGTGATGAAATTGTAATTGAAGGTTGTCTTTAAAATCATCTCATTTAGAATAACAGGAAACAGCAGTAGTAAATTCAGCAGTTACTGGATACAAAAGTACTTTAACATGTGCCTGCCTTTTGATTGATACTGTATTTGTAATGTTTTAAAATTGAACCATTTCAACCAAAATCTATTATTTAAAGTGGTCATTAGTAGATACATAGCAACAATATTTATGCTTAATTATTACGCAAAAAGATTTGTGATAATCAACTTAAAAACTGATTACAACACCTTCAGCAAAAGTGACACAGCAGGCCTTAGTGTAGTTATCATCAAGACTCTCTCACTGTGCTGTGGCAGAATCTGAGGCCATTCTTCCTTGCTCAACTGTTTTAAATCAATGGCATTTATAGGTTTTGAAACACTGATTTTGTGTTCAGGTCCTGCTACATCATTTTAGTGGGTTTTATTGTCTGTATATTGACTAGGGCATTTTCTTTAACTTTAGCTTTAGCTTTAAACATGAATTAAGCGTGCATGTCTGTTTTGAATCATGGATTTACTTAATGTCCTAGCTTCTTAACCTGCAATTGCTCCGTCCTGGGTATGATGTTAATCAGTATCCAACCCTGCATGTAGGCCCTCCAACCTGCAGGGAAAAACTTGGGGGTTGGGGGTTGGTGGCAGAATTGGCACTCCGGCCACCATAAAAAAACCTCGCACTGTTCCACTCCATCTGAACTAGTGTGGTGCTGGGGTATCAGCAGTTGCATGGCTGCATTTAGGTCCCAATCTGGATCCTGAGTTGGTTTGTCATGTGGTGGGTGCGACAATGCACTGTATCAGTGCACGCTCCTAACCTCTCTCTCTCTCTCTAGCTTCTTTTCAGGAAACAAATGGACAGGATAACAGTCTTCTAAGCAGTACTTTGAAACAGATCAGAGTTCCTGGTTTTGTCAATGATGGTTATTTTTCCAGGGCTTCAGGCAGAAAACCACATCAAAGAAATGATACTACCGCTGTTGCTATGAGGTTCACCATGCTAAATAGGTATGAAGTTCTTAATTTGGAATGTAATGCTAGCTTTTCTCCATATACAGTACAGTATGTTCTGCCAAGATGAAAAAGACAGACCAAAATGGTACAGTAATAAAGAAAATAGATTGGGAACAGGAGAGAAAAACAAGGACTGAAATGACCAGTGGTTTGCAGCTGGAAAATCAAGTAACCAATAAAGGATCTAAGCCATAACACTAACCAAAAATTAAAATGGACATTCAAAAAACAGTTGCTGTTACCAAAGAGAATTGCTGCTTACTAATCACTCAGCAAAATGATCTGTATTGTATCCATAAACCTAAACACAATACTGTACTTAGCTTGCCACCATCTTAAACAGGATTGACATCATGATGTCATGCTCCAGTGGTCATGTGACAGTAATGGGAGCTGTTGCCAAAAACAACATGCAAAAAACACAAAATTGTGACATCTACAATGCGAATCAAAAATGGCAGCATGATGAAATGGTTTAAAGGGAGATATAAAATTTGAACATGCTTAAAGGAAATAAAAAAAAACACAACTGCTATGTTCAAAACCTCAGAATCACAACAGCTTGCAGTGTGGCACGTTTGTCCAAAATGTTCTCTTTTAACCCATCTCTCCATAGAACATTCTTTGAGAACTCTTAAATATCATTCAGGTGCATTTTGGCAAACATAAAGCTAAGGTATATATTCTTGTTATTGACTATGTCTTTCCTCCTTCAGCTACATTGCTGCCTTATGTTATTTCAGATGTTGAAGTCTCAAACACCCATGTGATCCAAGCCAAAAAGCCAAAAAGATCCCCACCTAAGGTCCCAACTCTTTGTTGGCTCTAAGCCGCCTATGTTTTACAGGCCATTAAAAATTTTATACCCTTCTTTAGGAGAGATGTGGGTGGAGTGGCCACTCCTCTGAAAACAAGCTGTTGTCCTAGACTTTCCTTGTTAGGAAAAATTGACTGTGGTTGACTTCAAATTAGGTAGGGCATTGAATTTCTCTTTACAGATGTTATCAAACTGAATGACAGACAATTTGTTTCAGGAGGTTTTCAGCAATTTCTTTTGATCATATAACGACATGCTTCTAGTGAACTTGTATCTCTGTACAGTTTGGGCCTTCAGGTGTAAGCTAGAGTGCTATATAACATATATATATATTGTATATCCCTCCTGTTTTTTTCCTAAATTCTCTTTTGGGGCTTTGTCTCTCACTTATGTTGTTCAGTTGTCTTTTAACCCTTTAAATCTTTTTGTTTTGCTCTCATTGGACTTTTTCAATTTTTCACTTTTTTGTCTGGATTTTGGTTTTAATTTTTTGTTGTGTTCACATAGATTATTTTTGAGCTTTTATTAAATAAACTTTATTGTAAACCTTATTATATTTTGCTTATTTGGCAACAGGGTATTATGGGTACTCTCCCCCTATAATGACTTAAAACTCCAGGCTTTTTGTACAGCCCACAAGCCTGAGTTTGAGTTTTGGGGCCAGGCCTACTTATTGAGTTTTGTATGCTGGAATTCATAACATATTGGCTCTGGATGGCCTAAATCAAACCCAAATGCTAATCAAAGTATTCAATGAGCTAACCTAAGTTAATTGGAGAAGATGTTTGTAATTTTGAGTACATGCAATACAAAGACACCAAGAGTCAGCAGTCATCTAGTCAGCAATTTACATGGTACAGAGGCAGGCCCCATATACAGTGCATACCTGCAGAACTACACAGAAACTCACAATATCCATCCATCCATTATCCAACCCGCTATATCCTAACTACAGGGTCATGGGGGTCTGCTGGAGCCAATCCCAGCCAACACAGGGCGCAAGGCAGGAAACAAACCCCGGGCAGGGTGCCAGCCCACCGCAGGGCACACACGCACACACACACACCAAGCACACACTAGGGACAATTTAGAATTGCCAATGCACCTAACCAGCATGTCTTTGGACTGTGGGAGGAAACCGGAGTACCCAGAGGAAACCCATGCAGACACAGGGAGAACATGCAGACTCCACGCAGGGAGGACCCGAGAAGCAAACCTGGGTCTCTTAACTGCGAGGCAGCAGCGCTACCCACCGCGCCACCGTGCCACCCTAAACTCACAATATATAGTATTTCAAAAATATTTTATGAAAATTTACTTATGAACAATAGAATTTTAAGTAACCCATTACCAAGAAAGTATCTAACTTAACTAGTCACTAATATAAATAGATAGATAGATAGATAGATAGATAGATAGATAGATAGATAGAACTTTATTTTTCCCCAGGGGAATAGCTAACATTCTTCAGAAGTTCAATAATAATAATAATAATAATAATAATATGATGGTCAAATATTTAAAAAATATTTAAAGTAATTTGTTGTAATGCCACAACTCAGTGACGTATTATATTTCTTAAGGGTCCTATGCAGTTTTTTCCTTTAAAATGCAACTGCAGTATGTGTTTATGTTTTGGCACATCTTCCGCTCATAGTTTACAGCTTCCTTTCTACATCTCCAATATCTATGCACAGGGGTGTTGCCCAAAATGTACAACAATATAGATTGAGGGTATCTGCAGGAGATTTGATCCACCTTCCTTCTTCCTGTAGGGATATCCTTTCATGCGCAGGAAACTTGGCAGGCACACGTATACATTTGCATGACTTGTTTTGTCACTTCTGACATTTATAACACACTGCAGTCCACAGAACCTCTGAATTTAGACTTTGAGAGTTTAGTTGTGGGATTTAATTTTTATCTGGTCATTAAAAATGTTTTATTCCATTATCTTGCAAAAACTAAGCTTGTCAGAATTTTTAGTCATTTGTCTAGTATTGTCCAACACTTATTGTACACATTTCAACAACAGTAGCCCAGTGTTCTACTGGCATTTCTGTTTAATGAAATGCAAAGACATTCTGGCTTGAATGATTTAATAAAATATTTGTGGTTAACCCTTGATGTTGGGAGAGGTTTTGAATGTTTACTGACTGCTAAAAGTCAAGCATTATACAGTATTTGTAAGCATTTCTTCCATATTTGTGTCTATTGCTTTGCTGGGATGGGTTCCATCTTTCCACAACCCTGTACTTCAGGGGTCCTGAAGGGCCACAGTTGCTGCAGGTTTTCATCCCCACCAAATTCGTAGTTACTAGCCAAGTCTGGCAGATAATGACACTTGTCATTGAATTACGTATGTGGCTTGTTTTCTTTTTCATTTGCTTCAGAACATTGTATTAACACACGTACTTTATGATGCATGTTCATAGGTTTAAATGGAAGTAATCCAGCTGGAGAGCTGCTGGTCCTTTTGTTATTTTCACCTCATTATGAAAGAAGAAAATTAACTGATGGGTTGTAAAGGTAAAAGAAAACAATTAAAACCTCAATGCAACTGTTTAAAACTAGAATAGGCAATTAAGGGTTCTAAATTGTAACTGCCAAGTTAACTAAAACTAAGCCCAAAAAAAACATATGGTTTAAGTAGTTAATAAATGGGTTCTTATTAAGAAACTGGTTAAAGTGAAAACCTGTAGGCACTGCGGACATCCAGAACCATAGCTGAAGAGCCTTGCTGCATGTACAGAAAAGAATTAACTGTTGGTGCTTGATTCTCTCTGTCCTCTGGGTTATGATCCCTCCTCTCCCATTGACCATGATTTTTGGTGCGTTTTGCAATTCCTGTTCCCTTTTGCCTCACAATAATTTAGAGACATTGTTTTGGTGATGAGTGTAAACAGAAAAAGATGCAAAGGACAGAAAGATATGGAAAAAGACGATCCACTGTGGCAACCCCTAACGGGAGCAGCCAA
Source organism: Polypterus bichir lapradei (assembly GCA_026402145.1). NCBI lineage: Eukaryota > Metazoa > Chordata > Cladistia > Polypteriformes > Polypteridae > Polypterus > Polypterus bichir. Next base: position 59,306,382 of record JANRMT010062792.1, read on the forward strand.
AAGAAGAAGAAGAAGAGTTTTCACTAAAACTACTACTGATAATATGGTTTTTTGGAGCCCTCTTAAGTGATTGCAGCACTTCACAGATTAATTCTGTGGATGGTCTCTCCCTAAAAAATTCAACACAATAAAAAATAAGAACGATCAACTTGAAAGTACAAATACATAACAAAATGAAAACAGGACAATAGTAAGGGAGTGTAAAAAACAATGTAAATAGCTCAGTTCTAACAAGTGTGTGTGCAGCTAAGGCTGGTCATCTTTGACCCAGTAGAAATTCCACAGCTTGTCCAAATATCCCAAGAGGGAATCTGAAGCCATTCTGGTTGAAAGGAGAAGAGGGATACATGGAAGGAAAAGAGAGAAAAAGATAGGGGTTTAAAAGCGAGAAGGAGAGTGTTTTGATGTGGTATGTGGGATGATAAGAAGTATGGAACAAGTGTTTTGGGCAAGGCCAGAGTGATGGATGTTTTTTTCATTTGTATTTTTTCCTTTGTACTTTGTATTCTCTCGGTTTACAATAAAATGAACATTTTTAATGTAGTCTGAGTCACAGCTATTATTCTGGATAGGACAAAGTGCCAAAACGATGTTTCCGTCACAAATTTTTTTGCCCTTTTGCTTCTTATGAAGCACTCCTCTGTGATTTACTATACATTGTCATCAGATACCACATTAGCGTTAGACTAGGATAACACTTTCAAACTGTTTCAAAACATTAACATCATTGCAGCCAGAAACTATTAATAAATAGTCCTTGAAAGGCTAATGTTAACCATTTCAGGTTTTGCTTGTACTGTTATATAGAGTATACACATATATATATACTGTAGTAACAGATAGGGGGAGCTATCACTCCCTTGAACCCTTGTCCAAGACGTCAGACACCAGATAAAAGTCCAGATTTTGACTTTATTAATTAACAGTAGTGCACAAAGCACCCTCCTCTCCCTAATACTCATAAATAACTATCAAATACACAATAAACAATTCCTCCATTCCCAGACGCGTTGCCACCCTTCCACCCAGCTCAGCTCGACATCTGAGGATTTCCCACAGTCCTTTATAGTCCTTGACCCAGAAGTGTTTCGTCCTCTCTGTCCACATGACTAGGAACACATCCGGGTCAGATAAAAATCCTTTTTCTTCACCCCGGAAGCAAGTCATTCCTCTTGTCCATGTGACTCGGACGTACTTCCAGGGCGTAGGGCAAATATTCTTTGTTCCTCCCTGTAGCGTCCTCTAGCGGCCCCCACAGTATTCAGCAGGGCTGTGGATAAAAACTCCATTCTCCAGGATTCCCTGCTAGTCTTCGGGGCACCTCCATGCTGCAGGGAGAACTCCATCTGGCGGCTTGGGGGTATTGGCCGGGATGACTGGCCGGCCATAGACCACAATATATATGTATGAATTGTCACACACGTGTGTATAGGAGGCAGCCGATGGGCTTGACTAAATGTGTTTATATGCCAGACCAACGGTTGTCAGTGCACAATAACACCTTTTTTCCTTCCTCTACAGGTCCTCCGAGGGAAAGCCTGCCTGACCTCACTTCTAATTCCTCAACTGACCTCACTTCCGTATCTACCACCAACCTTCTGTCCAGCCCCACCACTGACCTCACTTCAGGTGTAACATGAAAGATACTCCTCTTCCTGCCTACCCTTTATAAAACTGCCATATTTTGTATTCACATCAGTTCATCTTTGGGCTCAGTCTTGAAAGATTACTCGATTGCACTAGTTTTAATTACCTATTGCTTCAAGTAGACAGGGTGAATCCCCAAACCTTTTTCTTGCCTTATTACAGAATATATAATGTTATATAGAACAGCGGTCCCCAAAACTCGGTCCTGGGTACCCCCTGTGGCTGCAGGTTTTTGTTCGAACCAGATTCACAATAAGGGATAATAATTAATCTCATTTAGTTAGATGGTCTTTTTTCCTCTTCTCTTATTCTGCGTTCAGAAAAGCACAGCAAAATGACTTTTCCATTAAGACATTCAGAAATATTTTTGCTACAGCTTTAAATGCTTAACTCTTTTGGTTGTTTCCAATTATTTTTTCCTTATTCCATGCAGTCTGCTCCCTTCATTGTATCCTAATAGTGACAAATAAAAATAAGCAAATCATACAGCTGGGCAAACAACACCAAATGATGAAAGGCTGCAACTGCTTCAGTGTCAGTCCCACTAATTAAAACAATAATAGAAAGGAAGAATGGAAATCAGAATGAACATAAATAAAAAGATTAAAAAATACATTATTCACATATAACTGCTTAATTCTTATTAAACCATATTAAAACACTTACTTTTGTCATTTCTTCATTGACCCCAAAACACAGAAATTGGGAAATAACAACTCACTTAATTAGGCTAAGAGTCCAACTAAAAACAGAAGTTGGTTGGAACAAAAACCTGCAGCCACAGGGGGTCTCCAGGACCAAGTTTGGAAACCAGTGATATAGAAGAGATACTGTAGCATCAAACAAGTCTGTGAGCATTTTGCTTCCAATCTCCTCAGACCACCATACCTTAATCCTTTGAAAGGCTGAGAGAACATACTTATGCAACTGAGGCATAACAGATGTCCACCAAGCTGAGGAAACAGTGGACTATTAGTCTGTATGGAATATGGAATCCTTTCTTCTGTGGCACAGAAGATTTGTAACCAGACACATCTTTTGATAGAAACACAATGTAAGCTACACACTGCTGTTCACCAAATAAAGCAAAAATCATTTGTGTGTGTAGTGTGCTAGTCAAATCTTCTTTTGTTTTGTAGCTGCACAAAGGGCTACATGGTAAAAATTAAACACTAAGTTTAGGGTCTAGATTACTGTATGTCTAGTTAGGGAGCTTCAGACACTATACTGCATTTGTGCATTCTGAACTCGTAGGTGTCTTGGTGATTCTGTCAACAACTGTGGCTGTGATCAGCCAACATTTCAAGATAGCCCAGTGACCAGTAGAAATGCATTCCATTGTATTACAGAAAGAATAAATGGGTACAAACAAAACTGAGGGTGGTGATGAATGAGAGAGAGAAAAAATAATCTACGATTAGCGAAGTTGCCAAACCACTCACACTTAGAGAGGGTGTCAACACTTCTCTCTGAGCTCAGTGAATAAGGTGGTTAAATGTGGTAAGCAGATAGCAAAGGTGTTTTCTGTAGCACTTATTACTACAGTCCTCAAACACCAAAGACATGGAAGCCCTACTTTGTCTCTGGTTCATTACTGTAAGCAGAAACAAAAGTTTCCAGCAGGATCAATGACACTCATAGCAATTCCAGGAGACATGTCAACCTATTAAATGTAATCTCACTGGAGATATCTGTCTTGCACCTCAAAAGCAGAAGAAACAGATCTTTCACACTTTGACCTTTAATTGTGCTGAATTCTCTTAACTGTGAAAGGACAACACAGTTGGCCGGACACTTGGATACTAACCCAGTTGTCAGCTGGGTATATTTTGCATGTTCGACCCGTATTTCAGGAGCTTCATCTAGAAAGCCCGATTCCCTCTCACAATCCAAGGATATGCTTTTAGGTGTAATGACAAGAATTTTGGCCAACACCAACCCAAAATAGAGATGAAAAAGATCAAAAGGGTGCAAAAAGGGCTTTTTATTATAAAACATTAACACAATGGCCATGTTAAATAGACAGAAGTAACACTTAACAAGAAAAGATAAACTTGACAGCCCCTCAAGTGCCTATCTATATGTAGTAGGTTCCTTCCCTTACTAACAAATTGGGTGTCAAAGGCACTTTACCGGAATAAACGTGACAGTCCTTTAAATGGTCTCCTGTACCTTTCTTCCCACATTTGGACATTTTTCTACATGCCAGTTAAGCTCTTGCCAACAACTGCCCTGCGGTGTCCAAGTACTTTTAAACCCCAACTGTATCCCATTTAGATCACTTCTTGGCTAAGTGAAGTCAGTTTTTAGACCAAAGACACCAGGTCAGAGATCCAGATCAATGGAATACCAGAGGGGCTCATCCATAATACAAAGAGGTATCTTGTGCATGACCATGACTTCTTGACGCCCTCAGGATTTCACATAGTAAATGTGCCTACAAGTGTGTAGGTCAGTAAGTATGGATGTGCAGCCATCTAAAGACAAGTTGAGTCCAAAATGTGTGTAAATAAAATGAGTCCTAACAGCCCATGAGCGCACACTTTTTCACTGGAGACTTCCATAATTTAAGAAGAATTGTATCACTACTGGGGGCTTTCCATTCTCCATCGGCCACTTCTCAATATGTTTTTCATGCATGTAAACAACCTCTACCCCAGTTCTCTTTAATTTTGACTCTTAAAACTACGCTGGTGAATTGTTTTAACTAAAGCGTGTGAAACATTAAAAAAGAAAAAAAGAAACAGAAAGAGAAGCACTGAAATTCAAAATAGTGCTTTAAAATTTAAAAAATTCTAAATTGTTACAATTAAATTTCTGGACTATCACCTGTGCTCCTAATTATTACATTCATGTATGCTTCAGAATATGAAATATTTTTACTGTTTGCTGTTTATTTTTTCTTGATGGTTTCGAAGTCATATGCAGAGAGTGGTTATGGCTACAGCTTTATGATTTTAGGCATAAAGGACTTCTAGTCCTTCTAGGTCAGGATTTTACACTTTCATCCAAGTGAAGGCCTATTTCTAATTTGAGACTTTGCTGATGATATTTGGTTTGGCTAACATTTTTATAATGTGTCCAAATTAACAATATTATAAAAAGCTACGTTTAAGTATATGTTCCATTGCACTTATGTAAACAGGAGCCATTTAAAGGACTACAAAATATTTTTTAAAGCTATAATAACATACACAAAAGCCATACAATTCCATTTGTGTGAAAAAACTTATATACCTTAGAATGACTGGGATATTTGCACAAATAACTGATGGAAGAATATGGTTTACTGTTGGGTAAAATATATTTAAGAACACAATACATGGAGAGATGTTTAAAACACATCAGCAGCATAATAGTGGGAAAAGATAATGTCATTTTTTAAATTACTAGCTGTGCTACCCATCTAAGATGGGTCGAAATCTAAGTAATGAACCTCAGTGTTAATGTTTGGAGTGCACCATGCCATGTATATGTTTCTGTTATATGCCATCTGGATTGGGATTCATAAAAGCAGTGTTAATGTTTATGATGCACCATTCACTGAAATAAAAAATGCAATGTAATTTATTGCTGAAAATATTTGTGATGCTCCATCTTTTGGAATGACAGAGACATAACAACTGGACAGACACGGAGATAGACACTTACCCTTTTATTAAAGTGGATGATGATGGCAATCTGAGATGTTTTTCAAGAATGCTCTTATGAACAAATAAATGCTTAAGGAGCAGCACAGCTCCATTCATTCATAGGTATAGGAACCTAATCAAGGACTTTGTTAAATGGTGTGACTCAAACCACCTACAACTGAACACCAGCAAAACCAAGGAGCTGGTGATGGATTTTAGGAGGCTCAGGCCCCTCATGGAGCTGGATGATAAATTGGACTGGACTGCCAATACTGATGCTCTGTGCAAGAGAGGACAGAGCCAACTATACTTCCTTAGAAGGCTGGTGTCCTTCAACATCTGCAATAAAATGCTACAGATGTTCTATCAGACGGTTGTGGCGAGCGCCCTCTTCTACACGGTGGTGTGCTGGGGAGGCAGCATAAAGAAGAGGAACACCTCACGCCTGGACAAACTGGTGACGAAGGCAGGCTCTATTGTAGGCATGGAGCTGGACAGTTTGACATCCTTGGCAGATCGACGGGCACTGAGCAGGCTCCAGTCAACCATGGAGACTCCACTGCATCCACTGAATAGTATCATCTGCAGACAGAGGAGCAGCTTCAGCGACAGACTGAGGAGATCGTTTCTCCCCCACACTATGAGACTCTTCAATTCCACCCGGAGGAGTAAATGCTAACATTACCCAAAGTTATTGTCCGTTTTTACATGCATTTTTATTACTATTTAAATTTAATATTGTTTTTT
>JANRMT010062792.1:59312807-59331309 GCA_026402145.1 Polypterus bichir lapradei
TATCTATCTATCTATCTATCTATCTATCTATCTATCTATCTATCTATCTATCTATCTATCTATCTATCTATCTATCTTTATGCATCTTCGAAGTCCACTCATTTCAGTGCAGGGTCAAAGGCGACCAACAGTAGCAGATGCAAGACAGGAATCAATCTGGATTAGGCACACTGTCTGCACTTACTCACACAGGACCGACACAAACACTGGCAGAACACGTAGCTGCACAGGCAATGGTTGGGTGGGGATTTCATTACACAATATTTCCATTTTAGTCCTTCCTGCCAAACCTAGAGGTCTTCAGAAGTTTTCTACACCTTAGTTTCAGTCTTACTGTTGCCAAGTGTATGTTTGTTTTGTTTTTTCATTTTGTTATTTGAAATTTGTTTTGCAGGGATTGGGCAAACCATAAGAATTGGTTCTCTCCACAGCATCCACTACATTTCAGCTCCTTTTGTGCTCTTTCTAATTTTCCAATTTGAAATATTGTAGTGCTAGTTATTTGGCAGGGACAAATTAATGTTAGTTTTCCTTTTGAATTTTTCCTGTCTTTCTGACTTTTTCCTTTTGAATTGCCCCATTAGTTTTGGTAACATTTGGTAATATTGTTGCATTTCTGATTTATATATTAATTAATTATTCCTGTTTTTAGTTGATACATTATTTTGTTCTGTTTTATTCTGTTATTTTTTTTATAAGTATAATGGAATACTAGCAGGGCCGTTATATGAAAGTATATATATATATATACTCAGCAAAAAAAGAAACGTCCCTTTTTCAGGACTGTGTATTTCAACAGTAATGTTTTAAAAATCCAAATAACTTTACAGATCTTCATTGTAAATTGTTTAAACAATGTTTTCCATGCATGTTCAATTAACCATAATCAATGAATTAACATGCACCTGTGGAATGGTCGTTAAGACCTTAACAGCTTACAGAAAGTAGGCATTTAAGGTCACAGTTCTAAAAACGCAGGACACTAAAGAGACTTGTCTACCGACTGTGAAAAACACCCAAAGAAAGATGCCCAGGGTCCCTGCTCATCTGCGTGAACGTGCATTAGGCATGCTGCAGGGAGGCATGAGGACTGCTGATGTGGCTAGGGCAATAAATTGCCATGTCCACACTGTGAGACGCCTAAGACAGCGCTATAGGGAGACAGGAAGGACAGCTGATCATCATTGCAGTGGAAGACCACGTGTAAAAACACCTGCACAGGATCAGTACATCCGAATATCACACCTGCGTGACAGGTACAGGATGGCCACAACAACTGCCCGAGTCACACCAGGAACACACAATCCCTCCATCAGTGCTCAGACTGTCCGCAATAGGCTGAGAGAGGCTGGACTGAGGGCTTGCAGGCCTGTTGTAAGGCAGGTCCTTACCAGACATCACCAGCAACAACGCCGCCTATGGGCACAAACCCACCTTCGCTGGACCAGACAGGAATGGCAAAAAGTGTGTGTTTCTGCATGACAGCAATGTCAGTGTTCTGCCATGGCCAGCTAAGAGCCCAGATCTCAATCCCATTGAGCACGTCTGGGACCTGTTGGATCGCAGGGTGAGGGCTAGGGCCATTCCCCCCAGAAATGTCCAGGAACTTGCAGGTGCCTTGGTAGAAGAGTGGGGTAACATCTCACAGCAAGAACTGACAAATCTGGTCCAGTCCATGAGGAGGAGATACACTGCAGTACTTCAAGCAGCTGGTGGCCACACCAGATACTGACTGGTACTTTTGATTTTGAGCCTCCCTTCATTCAGGGACACATTGTGAAACATTTTTAGTTTATGTCTTATGGTGTTGACTCTTTTAGTGTTCATACAAATATTTACACATTAAGTCTACTGAAAGTAAAAACAGTTGAAAGTCAGGGGACGTTTCTTTTTTTGCTGAGTATATATATATATATATATATATATTGCATAGTTTTACAGACAAATAATGTAAAGAGTACGCTACACGTGTTTCGCCCTCTACGTTGCACCACGACTTGTGGTTCGTTTATTTGACAGCATGTAGATCAGGGTAATTACATTCATGGCATTCGTAGTCTGAATCACAATCTTATTGTATGGGTGGTTACCTACCAGGTAATGCTTGTGTCGGCAAACACCGCCACGCTGCCCTCTTCAGTTGCGAGAAGCAGATCATAGAATGTTGCAAAGTTTTACTGTCAAATAATGCAAAGAGTACGCGACACGTGTTTTGCCCTAATTCTGGGCTGATCAGGCGTACACACTCACTGCACACCCTCTCGGGGTTCGAACCTCGGACGTCAGCGTCAGAGGCGAAGCCATGGCGTGTGGTTCGTTTATTTGACAGCATGTAGATTGGGGTAATTACATTCATGGCATTCGTAGTCTGAATCACAATCTGTTTGTATGGGTGCATGTGGGATGACCAGTGTGTTAGAACTCCAGGCCTGGAGGGCTGCAGTGGCTACAGGTTTTCATTCTAACCCTTTTCCTAATCAGTGACCAGTTTTCACTGCTAATTCACATTTTAATAGCCCTATTAGAAGGATTCAGTCCTCTGAATTGATTCATTTCCTCATTAAAATGCAGCCAAACAGAAATGAGGCGTGAAACGAGGCAACAGATGACCAGCTAAACTGGGGTTTCAAACTCCAACCAGTTTCTTAATGAGAAGCCAATTCTTGCTGTTAATTAAACTCGTTATTTAATTCAACAGCTTGTTGTTGATCTCATTCTGCCACAGCTGACATTTCCAAAACTGATGATTTTCTGCTTTTTATAAGAACATGGTCAAAGTGTTTTGGTGAGTTGAGAGATCAACCTTACTGAGACCTTCACGTTTCTTTATTTTCAGATAGTGTGTGATGTGGTGGCTTGTTTTGCGTCTCATTATTGTTTGGCTGCTAGTTAAGGAAAAAGAAACAACTAAAGGTCCCGAGTCAAATTAATTAAATGAAGTAATTAGCTACAAAAACTGGTCAATAATTAAGAAGATGGTTAGAATGTAAACCTACAGCCACTGCGGTCCTCCAGGATTGGAGTTTGACACCCCGGTGTTAAAAGAAAGATCTCAGACTGGCCGTCCTGTATGTCAATCAAGTGGAAAATGCCATAGGGAGGATATATGATAGACTAACGTTTAAAAAGATTTTTTTTGAATGCAACACGATCTACCTGATCAGGTACTGATACACTTGTTCTAAACATGCCCGTGCTTGCCGTTGCTCTGAAACACCGCCATTTCAACTTTTACTGATGCATTCAGTTTCTTGTCATCATTCTGTGGTAGCAAGTTTCTTGGCACAGATAATGCGGATGCAACAGGCTGACGCATTGCAATTTCAAGTTGCTGTTCAAAGCTGTTGTCTGACAGACGTCAATGAAATCTGCCCTGTCCCGGCATTCGTCAGCTGCAGAGTGCAGACTCTTCCCAGTCCACTACACTCAGTCTTAGTCGGAGCCGGGAGACTGACGACTGCTGCTGGCTGACTGAATATCTGCAACATACTACACCGTGGGCCAAAAAATCGTGCCACTTAATTATTTTCAACTATAACTCTGTTATTTCTTGATCGATTTTTACAATTTTACACGCTATATATGCGAGCTTGTCCGTTCCCGGTTTCTCGGGAATTACAGCAGTTTCATTCCCGGGAATGGATTCCCTAGTTGGCGGCCCTGGGCATAATTAGACTGTGGGGGCCCTAATGTGTGTAGTATTAGCTACAGTTCAGCCAGATTTGACCAGTTTCCACTGGACACCGCGTGGGGGTATGTAGCTAAGCCCAGCATGTGCAAAATGTGCAGTGCAGTGGTGCATATTTTTATAAATTTTAGAGCATTTTTTTATTTTTTTTGTCACAATTAAAAAGTGTGTTTTTTGTACCGATTTCAATTTTTTTCTACCAAATTAAAACTTGGGCTAAACAACATTCCAGAATAAAGCTCAAGAAACAAAATCAGCTTTTCACGCTTTAACACTTGCGAAATCTTTAATAAATGCCGAGTAATCAAGCGATTGGACAACGTCTCACTCAATGAACATTAATGATAAAGCATTCAATCGTTCTTGTAACATGGTTGTCCTGAGGTAATTCTTGATTATCTTTACCTTAGAAAAGCTGAGTTCCCCAGCAGCGACAGTTACTGGTATGGTCAAGGCGATACGTAGCGCTATTGCGACGTTTGGAACAGAATCTTGCAAGCTGTTTTGGTATATAAACTGCAATGTTTCAAGAGCAGAAGCATTAGGAGGCACCAGATTTGCCAAAATACGCAATTCAGAGAACAAGTCCTGAGCATCAATATCGGAACCAGTCGTTTCATCCGTTAATATCGCATTGAGATTCTGACAGGATTTAATCAAATCCGCATCACTTAGACATTTTATTCTCTCATAATTATAAAGAAAACCAAAGTAATCATAATGACCTTTCATTTGGTCAAAGCGCTCAGTCATTGACTATATCGCTTGGTCAAGCAATACATTGAAAAACTCAATGCAATATTTATCCTTTGGATCAAGTATTGGTTGATCTTGTGCTTCGTAGTCAAAATTTGACTCAAACTGTCTGCACACTCTTCTTCTGCGCAAGCTTTCTGGTGCAGGAAAGTTAATTTCTTGTGGATTCATTTCCAATTTGTCCCTGCCCCGGGAAAGGGCAGTAAGCTTAGCATTAAACTTCGTGGTACAGATACGTAGCTTGTGTCGATCTTAAAAAAAAAAAAAAAAAAAAACCCTCGAATGATGGGGCCCCTTTTGTCTCGGGGCCCCGGGCGACTGCCCTGCTCGCCCATGCCCAAGAATGGCCCTGATACTAGGTGGTAAGTACTGCTACTTTTTACTGTTAAACTATACATGTTCTGACATCCCCGGTGCACAACACCAGTGATGTGACATTTTGTGATCTGGTGTTTCAGGTCTTTCAACATCAGGCAGCCTCACCCAGATGATGCCTCAGTCTGTCTGTTCAGAAAAAAATAATATTTGATCTTCCTATTTGGAATTCTAAAATCAAACTTACTGGCTTTGCAAGTACAGCACATTTAATATTTAAAATGCTCTAAACCAGGGGTCCCCAACTCCAGTCCTGGAGGGCCCCAGTGGCTGCAGGTTTTCATCCTAACCCTTTTCTTAATTAGTGCACTGTTTTTGCTGCTAATTTACTTCTTTTGAATTAATTTCAATTGACTTGTTTTTTAAGATTTTTCCCCCTATATTTCGTCATTGTTCCTCTGAATTGCTTCATTTCTTTCCTTAAACAGAAATGAAATGTGAAGTGAGTGAGCCAACTAAGACCAACTAAGTCAGGGCCTCAAATACCAACCAATTTCACGCCAACCAGTTGCTTAATTAGTTGCGGATTCTTGTCATTAATTAAACCCGTTCTTTAATTCCATGGCTTGTTGCTGCTCTCATTATGCAAAGGCATACATTTCTGAAATTGTTGATTTTCTTTTTATTAGAGCAATGTTAAAATGTTTTGGGGACCTGAGCAGATCAACATCCTTGAGACCTTTATTCTTTCTTTATTTTCAGATATTGTATGATGGACACACTTTGTTGGTCATGTTTTGGCTCATTTTGTATCTCATTATTGTTTGGCAACTAATCAAGGAAAAAGAAACAATTAAGGGGTCTAATTCTTCGAGACCAAGTTGATGAATTCAAAAGAAGTTAATTATGAGCAAAAACAGGTCACTAATTAAGAAAAAGGGTTAGAATGAAAACCTGCAGCCACTGAGGCCCTCCAGGACCGGAATTGGGGACCCCTGCTCTAAACAATATATGTAATGAACTACTTCTCATTATTTTATGTCTTACAACAGAATGCTACTTACATTTCTAAGTATGGTATGCCCTCATCTGGCAGAACATTATTCATTTCCAAGTGATGCAATGCTTGCAGAAGACGTCATTATCATGTTCTTAACTTGTAGACACCAAGTATCTTTGTTGCCTCTTGTTTACACTAATTTACAGTATTAACTGCATTAACATTAAAATATACTGCTCCACTACTGATACAAGACCTATGCTCCAGCCCAAACAACCACAAATTAGGCAGATGGAAGAATTCAAACACTCCAAAAAAAAACTTTTGTTATGAGAAATTGCATTTAGCATGCCACTGAAAATTCAAAAGGTGTGACTATGATGACTATGAATATTTTAATGATATGTTAAAATATCAAGACAACATTTAGTATTCATCTTTTGCACAACAGCTCCATCTGCTGAGAAATGTGGAGACAGTGTTCCAAGTACCTTTAATAGAGAGATGCAACAGAAACTTACCAAAATGTAATAATAGTAGTGTTAATATTGTGAAGTGTACAAACATTCATAGGCTCAGCAGGTACCTAAAAACTCTTAAAGCACATTCTAACACTGACTATACACAAAATAGGGAAAGTGAATACAAAGCGATTTAACTTAAAATCAAATAAATACTGTGTAAGGTGGTTTAATCAATGTGACATGTAAATATGTAATACAGTATATGTAAGCTATAATTATATCTTCAGTTAAAGTCCCGATATACATATATATACTGCTCAAAAAAAAAAACACTTTTTAATCAGAATACAGCATTAAGTCAATGAAACTTCTACGATATTGATCTCGTCAGTTAAGTAGCAGAGGGGGTTGTTAATCAGTTTCACCTGCTTTGGTGTTAATGAAATTAACAACAGGTGCACTAGAGGGTCAACAATGAGACGACCCCCAAAACATTAATGGTTTAACAGGTGGAGGCCACTGACATTTTTTACTTCTCATGTGTTTTTTCACTAGTTTTTCATTTGGCTATAGTCCGTGTCACTACTGGTAGCATGAGGCGATACCTGGACCTTACAGAGGTTGCACAGGTAGTCCAACTTCTCCAGGATGGCACATCAATATGTGCCATTGCCAGAAGGTTTGCTGTGTCTCCCAGCACAGTCTCAAGGGCATAGAGGAGATTCCAGGAGACAGGCAGTCACTCTAGGAGAGCTGAACAGGGCCGTAGTAGGTCCTTAACCCATCAGCAGGACCGGTATCTGCTCCTTTGGGCAAGAAGGAACAGGATAAACACTGCCAGAGCACTCAAAATGACCTCCAGCAGACCATTGGTGTGAATGTCTCTGACAGACAATCAGAAACAGACTTCATGAGGGTGGCCTGAGGGCCCGATATCCTCTAGTGGGCCCTGTGCTAACTGCCCGGCACCATGGAGCTTGATTGGTATTTGCCATAGAATACCAGAATTGGCAGATCCACCACAGGCGGCCTGTGCTTTTCACAGATGAAAGCAGGTTCACCCTGAGCACATGTGACAAATGTGAAAGGGTCTGGATAAGCCTTGGAGAACGCTATGCTGCCTGTAACATTGTTCAGCATGACTGGTTTGGTGGTGGGTCAGTAATGGTCTGGGGTGGCATACCCATGTAGGGACGCACAGACCTCTACAGGCTAGACAACGACACCTTGACTGCCATTAGGTATCGGGATGAAATCCTTGGACCCATTGTCAGACCCTATGCTGGTGCAGTGGATCCTGAGTTCCTCCTGGTGCACAACAATACCTGGCCTCATGTGGCGAGAGTATGCAGGCAGTCCCTGGATGATGAAGGAATTGATACCATTCACTGGTCCCCACAATCACCTTACCTAAATCCAATAGAACACCTCTGGGACATTATGTTTCGGTCCATCCGACGCCGCCAGGTTGCACCTCAGACTATCCAGGAGCTCAGTGATGTCCTAGTCCAGATCTGTGAGAAGATCCCCCAGGACACCATCCGTCGTCTCATTAGGAGCATGCCCCGATGTTGTCAGACTTGCATACAAGCATGTGGGGGCCATACAAACTACTGAGTACAATTTTGAGTTGCTGCAATGAAATTTCGGCAAAGTGGACTAGCCTGCCGCATCATTTTTCACTTAGATTTTCGGGGTATCTTTGAATTCAGCCCTCTGTAGGTTGATAATTTTCATTGTCATCCTTTCATTCCTAACACATTACCCAGTCCATTTCAGTATAGATATCCAGCAGGATTTTTTTTCCCATTAAGATCTGATGTGTTTTCAAAGTGTTTGTTTAATTTTTTGAGCATTTTATATATACAGTTAGGTCCATAAATATTTGGACAGAGACAACTTTTTTCTAATTTTGGTTCTGTACATTACCACAATGAAATTAAATGAAACAACTCAGATGCAGTTGAAGTGCAAACTTTCAGCTTTAATTCAGAGGGGTGAACAAAACGATTGCATAAAAATGTGAGGCAACTAAAGCATTTTTTTAACACATTCCCTTCATTTCAGGGGCTCAAAAGTAATTGGACAAATAACTGGAAATAAAATGTTCATTTCTAATACTTGGTGACAGCCTGAAGTCTTGAACTCATGGACATCACCAGATGCTGGGTTTCCTCCTTTTTAATGCTCTGCCAGGCCTTTACTGCAGCGGCTTTCAGTTGCTGTTTGTTTGTGGGCCTTTCTGTCTGAAGTTTAGTCTTTAACAAGTGAAATGCATGCTCAATTGGGTTACAATCAGGTGACTGACTTGGCCATTCAATAATTTTCTACTTCTTTGCTTTAATAAACTCCTGGGTTGCTTTGGCTGTATGTTTTGGGTCATTGTCCATCTGGATCATGAAACGCCACCCAATCAATTTGACTGCATTTAGCTGGATTTGAGCAGACAGTATGTCTCTGAACACCTCAGAATTCATTCGGCTGCTTCTGTCCTGTGTCACATCATCAATAAACACTAGTGTCCCATTGCTACTGGCAGCTATGCACTCCCAAGCCATCACACTGCCTCCACCGTGTTTTACAGATGATGGGGTATGCTTTGGATAATGAGCTGTTCCACACCTTCTCCATACTTTTTTCTTGCCATCATTCTGGTAGAGGTTGATCTCGGTTTCATCTGTCCAAAGAATGTTTTCCAGAACTGTGTTGGCTTTTTTAGATGTTCTTTAGCAAAGTCCAATCTAGCATTTCTGTTCTTGAGGCTTATGAGTGGCTTGCACCTTGCAGTGCACCTTCTGTATTTACTTTCATGCAGTCTTCTCTTTATGGTAGACTTGGATATCGATACGCCTACCCCCTGGAGAGTGTTGTTCACTTGGTTGGCTGTTGTGAAGGGGTTTCTCTTCACCATGGAAATGATTCTGCAATCATCCACCACTGTTGTCTTCCTTGGACGTCCAGGTCTTTTTGCGTTGCTGAGTTCACCAGTGCTTGCTCTCTTTCTCAGGATGTACCAAAATGTAGATTTTGCCACTCATAATATTGTAGCAATTTCTCGGATGGGTTTTTTCTGCTTTCGCAGCTTAAAGATGGCTTCTTTCACCTGCATGAAGAGCTCCTTTGACCGCATGTTGTCTGTCCAGAGCAAAATCTCCCACATGCAAGCACCACACCTCAAATCAACTCCAGGCCTTTTATCTGCTTAATTAATAATGACATAACGACTGACTTGCCCACACCTACCCATGAAATAGCCTTTGAGTCAATTGTCCAATTACTTTTGAGCCCCTGAAATGAAGGGATTGTGTTAAAAAAAATGCTTTAGTTGCCTCACATTTTTATGCAATTGTTTTGTTCACCGCACTGAATTAAAGCTGAAAGTCTGCACTTCAACTGCATCTGAGTTGTTTCATTTAAAATTCATTGTGGTAATGTACAGAACCAAAATTAGAAAAAAGTTGTCTCTGTCCAAATATTTATGGACCTAACTGTATATAGTATACAGTATATACATTATTTTTAACAGTGTGCTTGCAAAAGCATGTAAAAATGCAAAATCAGAGAGATTTCTCTTTTTCTCACATCATTGAGAAGTTTCTCCTGAGCTCATGTGTATAATCCAAACATCATCATGAGCTTGTGGTTGGTGTCCGGTAATTACACAGGCAAATACTGGACTGGCACAAAAGCCTTCAAGAATTGATTCAATATGGATGGTTGGAGTGTAGCTGTACAGCATTACTACACACAAGATAGAGAATGGCTGGTGATAACATTACTACTACTGTTATGATGTCACATGTCAACTTCCTGAAAATAATAGACCCTTGCACAGTTCATTGGCATATCCATCTTTGGCCAGTTCGGCACAATATGTTGGGTTCTCTGCACCTGTACCAGCAAATGCGGTTGTGAAGTTTCTTTATTTCTTGGTGTGGTGATCCAATTCATTCATGACAAAGAGGTGGAAGTGATCTTGATCACATCAAATGTATTTTTCTGTGCTCCACTGAGCTCTTGCCTTGGCAAACATTATTTGTGGATTCACTGCCTTGTGCTGGAGTTGCTGCACTTATTCATGCAGCTGCTGAAGTGTGTTGACAACAGGTTTGCTCGGTCCAGCATCATCATGGAATACTGTGCACTATGCCACTGTAACGGTTGCAGAGGAGCAAATATTACAGATCCTGCAGAAATACCTTAGATAATTCCTGAGGTTTTTAAGGCAAAAGAGAAAACAATCAAACAAATAAAGTTGCATGAGTGAGTTAGATTGATATCCCAAGGATTGGTGGTCTAATGACACCCTCTGCACCAACACTTAACTTGGCAGTGGCAGGGCTGTGGTCAGTACTGAAGTGACATTACACATCTTACTCTGCTGGGATTTCTTCTGTTGTGAGGAGGAAAGCAGAAAGTGCATTTCTGACTGTCCTGTGATCCATTCTTTCCCTCTATGAAATCAGATACAGTAAGAGACTCAACCTGCTGGCACAGTTGACGATAAATAAACATAAATTTTGTGTTTAGAAATAATTTCCTTTCTAACAAATGAAACAGAAAGCAGTTTACAACAGAACAGAATAAATGCAGTACTGCAGTTGACCCTACGACTAAGTGAAAAACTAGCAAACGAAAATGCAGCTGACCGAAGGTAGCATCAGAATAGAGGGATTAGACAGCTTGAAGTCTAACATTTCCTTCTGCACTTCATTTGGTTTGTCTGGAAGAAAATAACAGCTATTTGGAGTTTGTAGTTCACCTGCCATATTTAGGATATGTTAGAGGATCAGTGGCAGTGACTTTACTTTAAATGTCATGTAGTTTTTTTCATTTACAGTATCTTGAACAACTGTTAAGTATACACACATTTAAAGTAACAAGGTGGAAGAAAAATCTTTCGAAATGTAGATTAGTGAAAGATAAGCAAAATATCTTGGGTAAGTTAAAAAACTCAAAAAGGCGATTGACGTATGAGAACGGAGAAAAAAAAGCAACCCAGTGGCACCTCTGTTCTATTTGATGATCAGATTGAATGATGCGAGAAAAAATAGAGTAACACTCTTCAAATACCTACAACATCCTTTTGGAGGAGTGAATGTGAAAAGTGGTTTAAATCAGTTAAAAAGACACTGGTAAATAATAAAACAATAAAACATACCACAATAGATATATATTTTTGAATTTGGCACAGAATAGGAGCAGCCACGGTTGTTAGGTCACTACTTATGTGTCTATTGTTTTTGTCTAATAACTTTGATCTTTGTAACAAACTTAAGAATCCCCCCAACTACAAGCATGGACTCCCAGCCAGGTAACTCGCATCTGAAGCACTGAAGAAAGAAGTGCGCAGGGTATCTCCTGAGCTGCAGGAGCCACGGATTTCGAGCACATTTTCCCAGCCTGGGAATGTCAGATCACCGAGGAACAAAATAGACGAAGTTTATATTCTTCTCACAACAAGTAAGTTATATTTTTTCCAAAGTCGGTGTATTGTTTTGTGGAAACGTGATTTAACACATCAGTTCCCAACTCCGCATTAGAACATCCAGGGTTTCTGCATAGTAGAGATTGTCAGGGATGCCAGGGGCAACGACCCTGCCGGGACACCTTGAGGGACCGGAGGAGGGTCTACGCGCACCCTGGATCACGTGGGGCCGCCATCCTGGTTGCTTTGGGGGCCACGGGCACAGAGCTTTAAAGCTCCACCCTGTAGGGGCCCGTGGTCGTCGCCAGGGGGCGTTCCCGTGCCTTGGGAGCCCTGGACCTCAGCACTTCTGCCACACCAGGAAGTGCTGGGGGGAAGAAGAGCAGGGACACCCGGAGTGCTTCCGGGGATGCAGCCAGCACTTCCGCCACACAGGGGTGTGTTGGCAGGTGATTGCCGGAACCCACCTGGAGCACATCCGGGTGATAATAAAAGGGGCTGCCTCCCTTCATTCAGGGCAAGAGTCGGGAGCGGAGTGGACTGACCTGGAAGAAAGGAGGCAAGGAGGCGGCCTGAAGGAAGTAAGGCATTGTGTGGCCAGGACTTTTGGGGACTTTGGGGGTTTTGTGGTGCACTTTTGTGACTTTATTGTGGTAAATAAATGTGTTGTGGGTGAGATGAATGTGTCCACCTGTCTGTGTCTGGGCCAGCTTCCACAATGGCATCCCAGATGGGACTTTCCGCCTGGTTTAAGGCAGAGGGCCCCGTCACAAAATAATTTTGTGGACGGCCCGGCGCAGCAGGTGCGCCCACACACGTGCTGCGGGTGCGGCGTACCCACAAACCCGGGACAAAGAGTCGCCCAGCAGACCGCTGCCGGATCGCGGAGGACTGGTGCTCACCTGGTGCGGAAGAAGGACAACGGCCAGGGCAAGAGTGCAGCGGGCTCCGACAAGCGTGCCGGCGCTGGAAGCGCCCGCGACGGCGTGTCGCCCAGTGGAGCCATGCCGGGGACGTTTCCTCGTGCAGACGGGATCCGGGAGGTAAGTTCCCTGCTTGTTGACAACAGGCCCAGTGGGGGTGAATGTAGTTTTTGTTTTCAGAACTGGGGCTGCCCGGATCCGCGTCAGTGGCGGGGGCATGTCAGTTTGTGGGGCTCCAGTGGCGCGGCAGCAGCTACGAGAGCTGCGGAAAGGGAGCCGCTGTTGCTCGCGAAAGCCCAAAAAGGCCACCGCACCAGGGAGAGGAGAGCAAAGATGGCCGCGGACCGGAAGTCCCACCCGCTGACAGGCACAGTATTGCCCGGTGTGTCTTGTGTGCCCGCCAATGAATGTATAGAGGCGGGACCAAGGAATGTCCGTCTTGTGCCCGGGAGAGACCCAATTGGGCCGGAGGAAGAGTCCCACAGGAAGTCGCCGGCGTGTGTTGCTGACAGACAGGTGAGCTCACCGTCGGCTAACTTCCTGTCTTTGCTGACTGCTCTGCATGAGCTGGAGGCCTGCCTTCAGCCTGCGGAGCAGTGGTTGTTACAGTTGCTATGTGCCCTCTGGGCAGAAGTGCAAGTACTGGAGAGGAAGGCGGTCGCGTTGATAGAAGTACTACAGATGGCGACGAAACGGCGCGACGCTGGAATCTTCAGCCGGAACGGTACGGCGGGGACGGTGAGTATGGCCGACCCCGTACAGTATAAGGGAGAATCTGCTGAAATTGGCTGTGATATTAATGACCAGCAACGAGTACGTGGTTCTCCAACAACGGACGCGGCAGGAAGTGCTGTGCGCGAGGTGAGGAGGGAGAGATCACAGCGGCTGGCAGGACAGGGGCTGATGAGTGCCCTGGGTCTTAGCGCCCTACGCTCCGAGCCTGCGGCAGTCTCCCATCGCTCTGTAGGGATGCAGACGGGATCGGATCTGAGTGCTTGCTATGCTCAGACCCAGACTGTCACGGCGTCCCAGAGGAAAAGGAGGAATTGAGGGAGAATGCCAGTTCCTCCGATACGGGAGGACGTGAGGCAGGCGGCTCATGTCCGGTTACTGGCCGCCCTCTGCAGGGGCAGAGGGAACCCGTGAAGTCAGTGGGGAGGAAAGGACTGAAGGCGGTCCCGTCTGTTACATCGACAGGAGGTACACGGAACCCACAGAGGGGGTGCCGAACAGGCAAGTGCCGGGGTGCCGGTCGGAGGGGGGAGCGCTGCCAGTGCATGGCACAAGGGGACGCCAGGGAAGGGTGTCCAGGCAGCAGCTCTGCCCCCGTCTTTCTGTTTGTTGCAGGACCGGACCCTGGACGTGCAGTAGGACCCACTTTGTTGGGAACCTGCCCTCATGCGACGGGCCGTCTGACGGGAGGACTCTCCGCTGGCAAGGGGGTGCCACCACGGCTGGCGGAGCCTACAACGGAGTGAGTGGCGGCAACCAAAGGGGCGCGAAAACCTCGGAGGGGGTGCCGAAAGAGTGGGCACCAGGGTGCCGGTAAGAGGGGGGAGCACAGCCTGTGCGAGGCACAGGAGGGCACCAACTGGTGGTGTTCAGGTGGCGTCTCCGCCCCTATCCCTGTTAGGAGAACAGGGCCGGACCTCGGCGGCCCAGGAGTAGGACCCGCTTTGGGGGTAAGCTGCCCTTGCGGGACGTGTCGCTCCTCCCGAGTGGTTTTCGCTGGCTGTGGGGCACTGTCAGGGATGCCAGGGGCAATGACCCGGCCGGGACGCCTTGAGGGACCGGAGGAGGGTCTACACGCGCCCTGGATCACGTGGGGGCCGCCATCCTGGTTGCTTTGGGGGCCAGGGGGCGTTCCCGTGCCTTGGGAGCCCTGGACCTCAGCACTTCCGCCACACCAGGAAGTGCTGGGGGGAAGAAGAGCAGGGACACCCAGATTGCTTCCGGGGATGCAGCCGGAACTTCCGCCACACAGGGGCGTGTCGGCAGGTGATTGCCGGAACCCACCTGGAGCACATCCGAGTGATAGTAAAAGGGGCCGCCTCCCTTCATTCAGGGTGAGAGTCGGGAGCGGATTGGACTGAACTGGAAGAAAGGAGGCAAGGAGGCGGCCTGAAGGAAGTAAGGCATTGTGTGGCCAGGACTTTTGGGGACTTTGGGGGTTTTGTGGTGCACTTTTGTGACTTTATTATTGTAAATAAACGTGTTGTGGGTGAGATGAATGTGTCCGCCTCTCTGTGTCTGGGCCAGCTTCCGGAAGATGCAGAACTTTGGAACAAGTCAAAAGGTGGTGGAGTCTGTTTCTACCTCTCTATTATAAAAAAAGAAAACTTGGGATGAGACTGTGACAAGACATGATCTTTTGAAGAGAGACAGAGAGACACTTTCACTTTCCGCGAGACAGGCAGGTCACGTCATACTTACAACCTTTATAAGTAAGTTCCGTGATACACATGCAAAGCAGGTTAGAGATAATGGAAGTAGGAAAATTCGAAAGTCTCAAAAAATGAGAGTAAAGATCACATTAGCGCAAACAAATGGAAAATATTACTCGGTGAAATAATGGAACAGCGAAAAGAGATCGAATAGTGTTTGAGGATGTCTGGGGGAGAAGAGAGACAAGGCAGTGACTTTAAAACGTTTGAAGCGCCGCAAGAAATGCAGATCATGCTACACAGGAGCAGCAACAAGCCAGCAGCTGATCGAGTAAAGAGGAGGTAAATAAAAATAACTGTAATTTGTTTCCCATTGTATCACCTTTAAAGAGGGGTTTCGGAGGAGTGACTGCATCTCCTTGGGGTGTGTTAAGCCCCCCTTTTCACAAAGGCGCGTAGCACTGGCGGGGGTGGGGGGAGAAGGGGTAGGCGAGTGAAGTGCAGATCACGTGGCATGGCAGCAGCAAGCCAGCAGCTGATCGGGCAAAGAGGAGGTAAAAAAAAAGGAATTTGTTTCCCATTGTATCACTGTTTAACAGGGGTTTCGGAGGAGCGGCTGCGTACTCCTTGGGGTGCGTTCAGCCCCCTTCTTCACAAAGGTGCATAGCGTTTCGCGAGGGGGGAGGGGTCGGCGAGCGAAGCGAGCAAGGGTTGAGGCCCCCTAGTATTAATAAAAATCTGTGCCACGACATGTCCATCTTTTTGAAGCACTGCTCTGGCAATCTGGAATTATTTACTGTTAATTTTAAGTCATTCTATTCTGCTGGAGAATTTTCTTCAATAACCTAGTGATGAGCAAGGTCAATTTGTGACCTAGTTGGTGCCCCAGGCGAGAAAATCTGCCCCCAGCCCCTTTCACACCACCATACACACACCACTGATGTACGGTGAGGTTCAAGACTGGTGAAGCACCGAGTCCTTCAGAGTGAGATTAACAAATATATGAACCCAAAAGAGCAGCTAATTCACTATTCATTTGGCAGCATGTACATTGTCTACTGGTTATGTTTCATATCCCATCAGCATTTCTTTACACACACATACAGTAGGTAAGGTGCATATTTGGCTAAGAAAGAATGTTACATTTATAGTGGCGAGAGAGGGCGCATTTACTCTGCACCCTCCATGTGTTTTAAATTTGTAGGTTGCAATTCCACAGTTCATACTCATTCAATACAAATGAAAGTATAGAGTGGTGTACAAAAAAAACAGATTTCAATTTTGGCACATACTGTATACACACACACACACACACCCTATAACACAGGTTAATCTCTTATTTAATTAAAAATAAATAAATGTAAATAAAATAACAAAATAATAATAATATAACACTAGAACTCTTTTGCAAAACCTATACAGAACAATTAAATAACAAAATAGAACAGGAGTAGGTAAAATCGGTCCTGGAGAGTCGCAGTGACTACAGGTTTTCATTCCAACCCAATTGTTTAATTAGAAAACAATCCTTGCCAATCTCAGGCCTTATTTAAATTTATTGTGGGTTAGTCTGCAATGCTAGGTTCTTTTATCATAGATTTTTTTCCTTTCCAAGGATATCATCTAAATGATTTGAAACTTATAATGACTTTCAGACTGTCACATTTTTCTCTTAAGTGTTTTATTAAACCAAGTAGTGCATGATGAATCCACGCAGATGTAAATGGAAACATGTTAGAAGGAGAACTGCTGGCACCTTTGTTATTTGAATCTTATTGCTAATAAGGAGCCATTAAAGATGGTGAATGCAGTTTTTTAAGATTGAAATAAGCAGTTAAGGGTGAGGAACATTAACAAATGAGACCACTAAACTGAAACATGAAAATGTCACTTAAGCAATAATTGACCTCTCATTAAGAAACTGGATTGGAACAACAACCTGCAGCCATTGTGGCCCTCCCGGACCGACTCTGCCCACCCCTGAAAAAGAACCAATTTGCACATAATTTATTTAACAGAATTTACAAACATTATATATAAAAAGGAAGTGCAACAAATATATAATGTTAGAAACGTGTTGGTGTTAAACGGAGGGATGTTAACATTGCAAATAAGTCTTTTTTCAAAATTGGAAGCGCCTTGACTTTCTTGAGGCAAAATCATCATATAATATATTCCTAGACACGTCTCTGTTAATTCTCATCATTTCAAGGAAATTGTGACATTGTAGACCATGGCTGGATCTAGAAGGGGGCAGTGTGGGGTAATGCCCACCCAAAATTTTGCTCTGCCCACCCAATTGGTCAACTATATTCTGCACTATTTGAAAAAGCCAATCATATTTATTTCTTTTGCTTTTGTCATGTTTTCCTAAATTCTGATTTGTTGTCTGCACAGAATAAATAACGGTGCTGCTTTGACCCTCCAACATAATTTTGCGGAGCATTTGTGGATGTCTATCATGTGGATGAGAATAATTTGTGCATAAACTTTTTTTTTGTTAAAAATTTCTTTTATTGTTTCTGTAGATCGTTTTATTGTTGAGTTGAATAAGAATATTTATTTTAAGTTTTAACGTTATTGTTAGCTTGCTAACTTACTTAGGCATTATTTAAAATTTAAATGACACATTTGCCAAAGTTGATATTAGAGCTCAGTTTAAACAAAATTACCTGGTTATTGTTAGTGCTGGGCTTCCCTTAAAGAAGCCGTAAACACCATGCCATGATTTTTGGTTCCCAAATCAAAGCTTGTTACCAGCAGTTCGGTCACTGCTGCTGTTAGCTCTAACATCCAGGCTTCTGGACCGACACCTTAAAATCAAGTGGCCAATTAAAGAAGTAATGTTACCCCTTCTCTGCCCATTTCACACCAACACGGTGCAGGTAGGGGTGTATTATTTATGGCTGAAAATTATCTAAGTGATCTGAATAATAGTGAACCATACCAAACGATACTAAAAGTATTTCCTAAATGAATGTTTAGTCAGAAATCTCGTGCTTTTAGTTTGAGCAGGTACCAATCACGGCCATGGTTGGAATCTTCAGTCAAACTAGGTGCATGCTTTTGTTTCACCTGTCTGATCTTGTTTGCTGGCACAACTGACAGAGATGTGGAGTTCACCAAGACAAGATATAGTAATTGGAAAGCCGCACTGGAAAAGAAAAGGGGGTTCCAAAAGTACACATCTAGTCAATGTCATTTAAATGCAGCAAAGAAATTAGCAGAAATGAAATACAGAGGAAAAAACTGGTGAAACTAGATCACGTTTACTGGGAGGAAAACAGGTTGAACAAAAAATCGATACTACATTAAAAGCATGAGGGAAGTAGTGTAGTTTCCCTGTGTGAATGAGCTTTCTTTTTGTGTAAGCACTGAATCTACACAATCTCACATAAGTAATGATGAAAACATCTTTGACAGTCTTTTCATTCATTTATTCCAAATTTGCCTTTAATATGCCAGTAGATAAGTCAATGTTTATCTTTGATTAGCAGTATCTATCTATCTATCTATCTATCTATCTATCTATCTATCTATCTAT
>JANRMT010062792.1:59331319-59421441 GCA_026402145.1 Polypterus bichir lapradei
TATCTATCTATCTATCTATCTATCTATCTATCTATCTATCTATCTATCTATCTATCTATCTATCCAAAGCACCTTAGAAAAATCACAAATAATAATAGTAATAATAATAATATGTATTTCCTGATTGGAGAGAGAACTATGAGAGCATAATGCAGAGTTAAACATATTAAAATAACACATTAAAAATAAATTTGTCCATGTGCGCCACTCTCTGGCCACAAGACGCTACTGTGCTGTTGTATAATCAATTGTGAGCAAAGGTATCCACTCAAAATTTATTATTGCTCCCCCCAACCTGAGCAGTCTAGATCCAGACCTGTTGTAGACCTCAAGTCATTTATTAAGAGCTTCAGTTTTGAGAAGCTTCTTTCTTTGTTTTTTTTTAAATTAAAAAATGTTATTAATTTTATTAAAACCAAATAACTTTCCATACATACAGCAGATGTAGTAAGGGTGATAGCAAGAAGGGTGCTTGGCGTGACATCTGGAAAGAGGAAGGAGGAAAAGGAAACCTGGTGGTGGAATAAGGAAATACAGGAGAGTATACAGAGGAAGATGATGGCAAAGAAGAAGTGGGATAGTCAGAGAGATGCAGAAGGTAGACAAGAATACAAAGAGAAAAGGCAAAAGGTAAAAAGAGAGGTGGCGAAGGCTAAAGAAAAGGCATATGATGAGTTGTATGAGAGGCTGGACACTAAGGAGGGAGAAAGGAACCTGTACTGATTGGCTAGACAGAGGGACCGAGCTGGGAAAGATGTGCAGCAGGTTAGGGTGATAAAGGATAAAGATGGAAATGTACTCACAAGCTAGGTGAGTGTGTTGAGCAGATGGAAAGAGTACTTTGAGAGGCTGATGAATGAAGAGAACAAGAGAGAGAAGAGGTTGGATGATGTGGAGATAATGAATCAGGAAGTTCAACTGATTAGCAAGGAGGAAGTAAGGACAGCTATGAAGAGGATGAAAAATGGAAAGACCGTTGGTCCAGATGACATACCTATGGAATCATGGAAGTGTTTAGGTGACATGGCATTGGGGTTTTTAACCAGATTGTTTAATGGAATCTTGCAAAGGAGGATGTGCAGGACTGCAGTAACTACAAGGAAATATAATTGATGAGCCACAGCATGAAGTTATGGGAAAGAGTAGTGGAAGCTAGGTTAAGAAGTGAAGTGATGATTAGTGAGCAACAGTATGATTTCATGCCTAAAAAGAGCACCACAGATGTAATGTTTGCTCTGAGGATGTTGATGGAGAAGTTTAGAGAAGGCCAGAAGGAGTTGCATTGCGTCCTTGTGGACCTGGAGAAAGCATATGACAGGGTGCCTCGAGAGGAGCTGTGGTATTGTATGAGGAAGTCGGGAGTGGCAGACAACTACATAAGAGTTGTACAGGATATGTACGAGGGAAGTGTGACAGTGGTGAGGTCTGCGGTAGGAGTGATGGATGCATTCAAGTTGGAGGTGGGATTACATCAGGGATCGGCTCTGAGCCCTTTCTTATTTGCAATGGTGATGGACAGGTTGACAGACGAGATTAGACAGGAGTCCCCGTGGACTATGATGTTTGCTGATGACATTGTGATCTGTAGCGATAGCAGGGAGTAGGTTGAGGAGATCCTGGAGAGGTGGAGATATGCTCTAGAGAGGAGAGGAATGAAGGTCAGTAGGAACAAGACAGAATACATGTATGTGAATGAGAGGGAGGTCAGTGGAATGGTGAGGATGCAAGGAGTAGAGTTCGTGGTGGAGAAGTTTAAATACTTGGGATCAACAGTACAGAGTAATGGGGATTGTGGAAGAGAGGTGAAAAAGAGAGTGCAGGCAGGGTGCAATGGGTAGAGAAGAGTGTCAGGAGTAATTTGTGACAGACAGATATCAGCAAGAGTGAAAGGGAAGGTCTACAAGATGGTAGTGAGATCAGCTCTGTTATATGGGTTGGAGACGGTGGCACTGACCAGAAAGCAGGAGACAGAGCTGGAGGTAGCAGAGTTAAAGATGCTAAGATTTGCACTGTGTGTGACGAGGATGGATAGGATTAGAAATGAGTACATTAGAGGGTCAGCTCAAGTTGGACGGTTGGGAGACAAAGTCAGAGAGGTGAGATTGCGTTGGTTTGGACATGTGCAGAGGAGAGATGCTGGGTATATTGGGAGAAAGATGCTAAGGATAGAGCTGCCAGGGAAGAGGAAAAGAGGAAGGCCTAAGCAAAGGTTTATGGATGTGGTGAGAGAGGACATGCAGGTGATGGGAGTAACAGAACAAGATGCAGAGGACAGAAATATATGGAAGAAGATGATCCGCTGTGGCAACCCCTAACAGTGGCAGCCGAAAGAAGAAGAAGAAGACAAGCAAGTCAGGTTTAACAAAACTAGGTTTGGAACAAATCAACCCTGTTTTCTGAAGAAGCTATAGATATGGGAATGGTGGTTGCAATTCTGAGGGTTCTGCACATATTTGAATGTATTTCATTGAAATTGGTTTCCTTCAAACAAGATAATAGTTTCATTGTGGTCATGAAAATGTCATGAGAATCTGGGAAAACTTCCATTTCTTGTGCCAGTGCTTTCCCATCAAGGTCTGACTTGTCATTGTAGCGTCACCACCAGGGCCTTTTTTTTTTTGGGGGGGGGGGGGCGGGGGTAAATGGAACATCTGGAACATCAGTGCTCAATGTGTCCCTACATAATGTCCCATTGGAGAGTTTGTATTGTGTAGTGGCCACAGTGTCTCTGCTGCAGTGCCAGTGCTGCTGGCTCCAAGACCTCCTCTCCTTCAGGCTCACTTTCTCACCTTAGTACTTCCCAACACAAGGAACAAACCAAGTGGGTGGCTGCAATGACAGGAGGAAGCTGTCTGGATGGATCCGGGTTGGCCATCACTCACTATGCAGAGGCGCACTTGAAGGGTGGAGGGGGGGTCTGGGACCTAGCAATGTGTGCTTCTGGCAGGCTGTGGGTCACTTGGGAAGAACACAGGGTGAGTCCTGATTCCTGGTCCTGGCAGTGGGTAACTGCCGAAGTTGAAGTGTCTCTGCCTCACTGTCATGTGTGCAGTGCACAGGTAGCAAAGAGGCTGCACGTCGCCCAAGATGTCTGGCCAGCTGCCTGCTAGCATGTGCAACAGCTCTCAGATTGTGCTGTGCATAGCGCAGACAGTGCAGGTGCTGCTGAGGCACACCACATTAACATTTTTTTGTGCTCCAGTCCAGTCCAGACAAATTTTTCTAAACAAAATAAAGAGAGGAATCTAGAGAGTGTCCTAGGCCCTTGCCTAGACAGCCTATGTCTAGAAATGGCCCAGGTGATGGGCGACTTTAAATGTGCAAATTTAACCACGGGGTTTCCCAGATACAAACAGCTAGCTAAATGCTGTGCAGGGTATAGGAAGAGTTTGGATTACTGCTACTTAGCTTTACCTCAAGCTCTGCTTTGTAATTCTGACTATATTATGGTACAGTTGCTAACCCACTTATAAAAAAGGCAAATCAGTAAACCAATAAAAATATCTATTTCATACTCTGGGCACTATGCAGCTGAAGGTTCTGTCACCCATAGAGTTCTGGTGTGCACAACGAGATTGTCAGAATCAGTGGACATTAGTGGGCAAACAAGAGCATAGTGATGGAGAAGGTAACTGATGTAGTTTGGTCCAAGGCCATTTAAAGCTCTCTAGGTTAGCAATAGAATTTTATATGCAGTCCTATAAGACGCGAGGAGCCTGTGAAGGCAAAGCAGGATGGACATTATGTGCTCACTGTTGCGGGTGTGTATGACTTCTGCAGCAGAGTTTTGAACCAACTGTAGCTTAATGAATGATAACATTGCTTTACTAAGAATGATTTTTACATAGGAGGATAGGCACTATGTTGCAGGAGGGCTTCTGTAGCAAGGTGTTTTGTAAAAGGACCCTTATTATTGCCCACAGTGTAAAAAAAGTCAGAATATATGGGAATATAGAACATGAATTGCTCAAGGCTACACTGACAAAGTGAGAGGACAGAATGAACTGCATATGTCTATGTAAAGTGCACAAAGGTATACTATTATTACTATTGTAAAAGGCGCTATATAGCACCCGACCCGGCACAGACTTATGCAGAGGCACGTGTAAAACAAACAGGCTTTTATTAGTTTTCTTCAGCCATGGGGTACGTCTTCCCCGTGTCCCACAGGCCCAACACAGTCCCAAAAGCACAAAACACAGCTCCAACAACCCTTCCTGGCACCACCACTCCTCCCAGGCAACCTCGTCCTCTTCCTCCCGATTCTGGCTCCGAATGAAGGGAGGCCCGTTTTATAGCCCACCCGGAAGTGTTCCAGGTGCTTGACCAGCTGGCCCTGATTGCACCTCCGGGTGGGGATGATAACTCGTCCAACCGGGTTGTTGGCTCTTGGCAGCACCCCCTAGCGGCCACCCCATCTCCCAGTCAGGCTGTGGAGGACTCCATGTCCCATGGAGCCACGAGGGAGAATGGGAAATCAACATTGGCCAGGGAGGCTGCCACCTAGCATCCCGGGGGAGGTATTGAGCTGTCCATGGTGGCTCCCCCGGAACATATGTAGCAGGGGTGTTCCGGCCGGGCATGGGACCCGGCTGTCCATCACACTATTTAACTACTACCACTGCAAAAAACGTGCTGTATAGTATACTGGTCTAAGGTCATTCTAATCAACACTATCATGATAAGATGCACTTGCACAGTATTAATGTAACCTAATTAATGTGTGAAATTAAATGGCAGAAATTAGACAACTATAAGGTGAAATTCAGCATAATTAGAAGGATATTTTTGTACATCATCACTGCCCTTCTCAGGCAAAAGGTTGCAAGCAAACAATGAAAATCAGCATTACATTCACAGGATTGTATCAGCAGGGGGCACCATAATGCTATCTTTTCAATAAACAAGTCTGTTCATTTGTTGACTGATCTGTTCAGAAGTTATATTATTTCAATGTGGTAAATCATAGTATTAAAATATTAATAGTAAAATATATGCTCTTTTAATAAATTATCTAAGTTTCTAGTATGTAGTAGAAGTATACATAAAGTACTGGATATAATGATTGTTTTATTTCCTACTAAACAGTAACCATGAATTGCTTGGTTTGTTGATTATATAAGCCAGGGGTTCACAAACTTTTATAAGTCAATGACCCCCAAAATGTTGCACCGTGTCATATCATCTCTTATATATATTTCTTTTCTGGTTCGTCCTGCTTCCACCTCAAAACCAGCCCCACCCACACGCAGCCGACACGGCACTTCTCGATTCCTATTCGTCCTCTTCCAAACCCCTCCCCATGCTGCCAGCGGCTCCTCTTCAAAACCGGTCCGGCCCACACGCAGTCGACACGGCATTTCTCGCTAAGCTTCTGAAGTACGCTTATAAAATAAAGCAAACTCTCCATGCAGCGAAAATTTACTTCTCCAGCTAGATTCCATGCTCAGAACCATCAAACCCTTCGCTAAATCATACAAACACATGCATGAAATCGCTCAGTCCAATCCAACAGCATCTGTACGAGTGCTTTTCGAGGAAAACCCAAGGCAGGATTTACGACGATACAATGCCTCGACATGTCACACCAATGTTGCAGCGATTTTCGTCAGAGAAGATGGCAAACCACCTGCCGAAAGGGACATTTGCATCTGTCCCATAGGCAACTCCTGTAAACAGACTTCCATGCTCAATATGAATTGCGATCCTATGGTTTACCCACTTTTATTCCCTTACGGAGACATTGGCTGGCACAAACATTTACAACATGTTCCCGATAAAAGAAACACCAAGCGAAAAAGGCTTACTCAATGCCAATTTTACACACACAGATTAGCAATGAGGAATACATTTAGTATTTTGCACTCCAGCGGCGAACTATTCCAACAGTGCATCATAGATGCGTATGTTAAAACAGAGGGCGCGCATCTCAACTATCTCAGATTACATTAACAAGATTTGCGCGTTGAACAATACAAAGGACTGTCAGATGCACTGCAAGCAAATGCTGAAAATAACAACGTACGTGTAGGCAAAATGATCATATTACCGTCCACATTTCCATGAAGTCCAAGATACATGCAACAAAACTAGCAGGATGACATGGCCATAGTACGGAAATTCGGACAGCCTCATTTATTTATCACTTTCACATGTAATCCTGCTTGGCCGGAAATTCTACATGCACTGTCGGATACCCAAAGACTGGAGCACAGACCTGATATTGTAGTACAAGTCTTTTGGATTAAGCTGCAGGAGACATTCTACAACAACATCTTTTTTAAGGTTGTTATTGATTATATTTACGTAATCGAATTTCAGAAACGCGGCCTTCCTCATACACACATGCTGTTTACTCTTTACAATAATTCTAACAACTAGTCTTCAGCCACGGTCAGTTGTACATGGCTTTTTCTAGGGTTAGATCTTTCGACTCATTATCTGTCGTCACCACCAAAACACCTATTCACAACTGCGTCTTTCAAGAAGTATTTATTTCTATTTAATTTCTGAATTCCTTTCTCACCGTTTTCCATTCCTATTCTTACACCACCGTATGCTATGGCGGGCTTTGGCTAGTATTTTATATTTCAACTACAAATTATACATATAGTGCAATGTGTAGTGAAATGTTTACTTTACAGAAGCTCAAGTAAATATAATGGTATATGAGATCATTACAATTCAAACTAAAATGTGTTATCCAGTCATTGAAATCCTGACTGAATTTATCCAGTTGACTGCCTAGGGCCGGGGTCTTCATCGCTGGTCCTGGAGCACTTTGAACCCTTTTCTTAATAAGTGACCAGTTTTTGCTGCCAATTAACTTCTTTTCCCTTCATTTTAATTGACTTGTTTTTTAGAACTTGGTCCTCTCAATTACTTCATTCACTTTTTCAAATGGCAGCCAAACAGAAATGAGATGTGAAGTGAGCCAACAGATGACCAGTAAGGTCGGGGCCTCAAACTCCAACCAATTTCTTAATTAGAAGCCACCACTTGTTTTTAATTAAACCCATTATTAAATGCCAAGGCTTCTTGGTGCTCTCTTTCTGCCATAGCAGACATTTATAACATGGCTGATTTTTTTTCTAAGAAAATGTATTGTGGATCTGAGCAAATCAACATTTCTAAGACCTTCTCCTTCCTTTATTTTTAGATATTGTATTATGCAAACAGATTGCTGGTCATGTGGTGGCTCATTTTGTATCTCATTGTTTGGCTTTTAACTTTCTTTATATCTGCCAGTTGTTTTTAATGATATGGAATAAAAAAAATAGAAAAGGAAAAAATGTTCATACTTTCACAAAAGATATATAGTTAAACTAGGGGGCTTTGCCCCCTGCTCGCTTTGCTCGCCAATCCCCCCGGCCTGTGCTATACACCAGCCACTTCATGTCTCTGCCACTCGCTTATGTGGATTTTACTTTCACCAAACAACAAATCTTTTAATTCTCGCGGATACGCCTCTTCATTGAGAACAAACACTACTTTTCCCTGATGGCAACATGAATTAGACAATCTACAAGTCTCTGACTTAAAGTTTAAATCCGAACAATATTTTCGATCTCTTTTCGCTGTTCTGTTATTTCACCGAGTAATAATTTTTGTTTGTTTGCGCTAATGTGATCTTTACTATCATTTTTTTGAGTCTTTTGAATTTTAGTACTTTCATTATCTCTAACCTGGTCTGCATGTGTATTGCACCAACGTTTTTGAATTCTTTATGATGTTCTACTTTGTCATCTACTCTTTGTCATTTATTTTCGGCCCCGGGCGTGGTTAAATCTCTTGGCACAAAGTCTCGTCTCGCGGGACGTGAAAGCATCTCTCTGAAAAAGTAACGTCTTCTCCCAGGATTTTCCATCCATCCATCCATCTTCCAACCCGCTGAATCCGAACACAGGGTCACGGGGGTCTGCTGGAGCCAATCCCAGCCAACACAGGGCACAAGGCAGGAACCAATCCCAGGAAGGGTGCCAACCCAGCACAGTCCAAGGATTTTTTTTTTATTACAATAGAGAGATATAAATTCAGTTCAAAAGAAGAAGAAAAATAACTCATACACTATATATGACTTAAGGTAAAAAAAAGAAAAATAATATCCAAATGTTTCCAAGTCAATGCAAAAGCTAAGTCTAATTCACATTTCAGCTTCTAGTTCCAGCGTACAATAACTTTTATTCTGTAACATTTTTCATACAAGATAGTAGCTAAAAGAGCTTTACAAGATGTTAAAAAATAAAATTAAAAAGGATCAAAAAATTAGATAAAATGAAACACATTAAATAATAAATCTATCTACTGTATATACATATCATGCAAAGTTGACCAGCTCACTCACTCACTCATTGACCAAAACGCTATTTCCCATTTAGCTGAAAAGCTGAAATTTGCCAGGATGGCACATTTGGGGAACTAGATATCCTGTAATGAAGTAGATTTTGATATATAAATATTTAGGGGTAACCCCCTACAAATAGAAAAACTAAATACCTCAAAACGTCAAAAACACTTTAAATTGATTGAAATTTGGTGATGTTTTAATTAAAAAAACAAAAATGAGTCAACCAGTGGTTTTTAATTTGTCAGTAATAACATTGTATTGAGTGGAGTTTTCTTGGGCATGGTGTACTTTTGTCAGCTGAGTGCCGAGAAGAAAGAGAAGGAATCGTACAGGTAAATAGTAAACCGTGATTGAGTGTAAAATGCTATTGCTCTAAATCCTCCAAGACTTTCTCATGGCACAAAATTACATTACAGAGATGTTGCATTCAAATGTATTTGAGGATATCACAATTACAGGATATTCTACAAGGTGAATTTATATTTATGCCCAAAATTCCCATTATTAATACTAATTATCTGTTTGAATTATAAATAATACACTTTTCTGTAAAAGTGTGTTTTTCCCATGACCATCAACAGAGGTCAAGGTCAGTTACTAGGAAAAGCAGAAATTGATCTACGGCACAAATGGTTTACTGACTGGTAACTGCATGTAGCGTTTTCAAAATGAAGGAGCTCCAGTGAATCAATAATATTAACTCCTGGTAAGAAATAACAAATATTGTATATGGAAGTGTGCTCGGTTAATTACATAGAACTTCTGATACATCTGATTAACAGCACTATAACTAAAGGCCATTGTCATAGGAAATTTCCTGGGCTAGGTTGAGTAGCACAGCTAGTGCAATAATAAAATGTCTAAATAAATAAATACAGACTTATATAAATGTAGATAAACACGTGTTAGTAATGTCAGAGTTCTTAAATATTGAATAAATCGCTAAACTAATTTTTTTTTAAGTCTCTAATGATTATAATGACAGGAAAGTAAAAACTCTCACTGGTGAGATGGTGGAGAAAATAAATCTGAAGAGGTTCCAAGTCTCAAAGACCACTCATTCCACACTGGGCATTCTGTGAATTGTAACTGAGCTAAGCTGGTAATTATTACAGTTATAATGCACTGTCCCAGAAGACTTAGGTGTCCACATTACTTTCAACATTCCAGGCAGCCACAGAGTACTTTGATCAGGTGACAGTGTTGCAAAATCGGCATGGCAGAAAGCTGGAAAATAAAGCAGAGAATAGTAAAGATTAGCAACGATAGGAAATCTATGAAGTATACGATATTGCAAAACGTATTATAATCTGTTACACCTGGTACAAAAAAGAAAAAAAAAGCATGACTATGATAAACATAATTTTCAAACAGGTGTTTGTAGGAGATTTTTAAAATGTTCTGTGGTACCAGCCTGGCATATCTCCAGCATAAAGCATTCCGGATTTATAACAGCAAAAGGCTGCATCACCACTTCATTTATGCTTAGTTCTTGGAATAGTAAGCAAACCTATGTTTGAGGATCTACAATTACCATAAGGAATATTAAAGAGATAGGCACTCCAAAATATACTGAAAGACACGAGTTTTACTGTATATATGATTAAGAGTACTTTAAAACCAACTCTAAAAGACACAGGTAACCAGTGTAATGATGCTAAGACCAGTAAGATGTGCTGAAATGTTCTTATATTGATTAACATTCTAGCTGAATTATTTGATGTTGAATCATGTTTTTCTTAAGCAGCCCTGTTAGGTGTATATTACAGTAAACTATCCATCCATCCACCCATTATCCAACCCGCTATATCCCAACTACAGGGCCACGGGGGTCTGCTGGAGCCAATCCCAGCCAACACAGAGCGTAAGGCAGGAAACCAACCATGGGCAGAGTGCCATACAGTAAACTAGTTGACAAAAAACAAAAGTATAAAATATTTTTTACCATCTTGAGATGTCATAAGAGATCTAACCTTAGACATTTTTCTTAAGTGAAAAAAATACAGTCTCAGATATGTCATTTTTAAACCTCTTCATCCACACTAGGGTCACAAGGGTGCAGGAGCCTATCCCAGCTAGCACAGGTTGCAAGGCTGGAACAAACCTTGGATAGGGAGCCAGTCCATCATAGGGCAAACACACACACCGATTTGCCATCACCAATTCACCTAACTTGCATGTCTTTGAACAGTTGGAGGAAACCGGAGCACACACAGGAAACCCACACAAACATGGAGAGAACATGCAAACTCCTTGCAGGAAGGACCCGGAACGTGAACCCTGGTGGTCTTACGGCTAGGCAGCAACACTACCACTATGCTACCATGCCACTCACAGTCTTAATATTATAGTTAATTTATGATTTGAAATTTAGATCCAAACTCATAATCACACCTAAGTTCTTTACCTTTGGCTTAATTTGAAAAGAGGAGTGATCATGTTTATTCATAATCCCTTATTTATTTAATTTTTTGTAACAAGTAAAATTTAAGTTTTTCACTTGTTCAGCTTAGGAAAATTACTACTCATCCATTATGAGATGCATGCAAGACTTTTA
This sequence comes from Polypterus bichir lapradei, assembly GCA_026402145.1. Classification (NCBI taxonomy): domain Eukaryota; kingdom Metazoa; phylum Chordata; class Cladistia; order Polypteriformes; family Polypteridae; genus Polypterus; species Polypterus bichir. The sequence goes on from JANRMT010062792.1 coordinate 59,342,224, forward strand.
ATCAAAGGACACAGGGACTCAGGGTCAATGGGTGCTACAGATAAAGATAAGTAAAGCCGTGTGCCATCTGCATAACTGTGATAGATCACCTTGTGCTTCAAGATAATATTGCCTAAAGGGAGCATCTTGATTGAAAATAACAGTGGGCCCAGAATAATTAATTGTGCTACAGTGTATACAATATCATGGAACACAAACATACAGCCACCACAACATACAAAGAATTTTCTACCTGTTATATAAGACTGAAACCAATTTTACGACACTATCAGAATGACCCACCCAGAGGCTAAGGTGACTAATGATAATACTGCGGTGTCAAATGCTGCATTCAAGTCCAAGAGGAGAAGAACAGATAAGTGGCCTGTGTCAGCATTAACTGGAAAATCATTAACTACTTTTGCCATTGCGGTTTGTGCACAATGATTTGGTCTAAAACCCGACTGAAACATATCAAGAACAGAAATTTTAATCAAGTGATCATTTAACTACTGACAAACTACTTTTTCTAGAATTTTACTTAAAAAGGGCAGGTTAGAAATCAGTCTGAAATTGTCAAAGACAGACTAGTCAAGGTTACTTTTCTTTAGCATGGGTTCAAAAAATCAATGAGTCCATCAGAAACGTCTTTGAAAAAGTTTGTTGGAAATTAGTTCCAGTCAAATTATTTTAGTGAAGGAATTTAATTCACTGTAATGGGGATGCTTAGGGTCAAAAAGGTTTGCTTTTGAGGGAGGAGTCTATTCTTTTAAAGAAGGACAAAGGATATGAAACAACTCTGGTAACTCTGTCTGAAACAAAAACTTTCTGCTTTTGATTGATATTAAGATGACCCTTTCATCACTGGAAAAAACTATAGCTATAACTGCAGCCATCCAGGGAGTTCAGATAACCCCGGCACAGGGAATCTCACTTTGTGATTGATGTAACTGGTCACAGAACAAGCTAAGACCTTGTCACAAAGAAGGGGATTAAGTGAGTAGAGTAATGGAAGAGTGAAAGGTTAAATTTATTTGTAAAGCAATCCGAAATAAGTTTTTGGCTAGTAATTGTTTTTACACACCTAAAATGTGATGAGGTTACTCTGCTTTTGTGATCTGATACCAGTAGAGGGTTGTGGTTGACTGTTTTTTCTTATTATTAAATGCATATACAGTGTCCAGCAAGTTATACAAAGAAAACAACTTCCTGTCCTCCTATTAAAATGGGCTGGCAGTAGTTTTATATCACCTTTGAATCATCGGTAACCTTATCTTTATTATTGATTCCAAACTTGTCTTTAGTTGGCATTCCTGCAGTACCCTTAGTACCTCACTTTTTTGCAATGGAAAAGCTCTGCCCTTGATCAAGAAGGCTGTGCATATAGGTGTGTCCAATTGTAATTTTTTGCACCCTTCCAGAACTTAGTCTCCTTCCTTGCCAAAAAAGTTGTGTCTTAGCTCCCATAAGCTAGTTGATACAGTATATGTAGATTCATCCACTTCTTGCTTGACACCCAGCTGGCACTGGATTCAGCTCTCATCCTTTGTCTTGCAAGTGGTGAGTCCTCTTGGTAGTTCCTCACAGCTTTCTCTAGTTGACTCGACCAGGCTGCTTGGGTTACTAGGCAGTCGCTGACCACACCCAGAGAAGCCTCCAGAAGTGAATCCCAATATTTCTGTTCAAAGTGAGATTCTTAAAGATTTAATTGGAAACTATTTGTCCTTGCACAGTTCTTTGAAGGGTCACTGGAATTTTCCAGTCATGTTAATGTGTAATTTGTGGAGTTGTACTTGTGTATCGTGTGGTATTATGTAAACTCATTTATAAGAGTTTGTGGTTCTGGGGCCAATGCTGTGTGCCATTCTGTTCCAGCATTTTCTGAGCACAAACCTGCAACAAACATAATTATTTTTCTTTCTTCTATTAATAATAAAATCTGCCAATAAACGTTTTCATACATGAATGCCAATTGATCATCCTCTGGGCTTATGGTATGCACTACCATGCCAGGTGAAGAAGTCATGCTGGCACTAACCTTATTCTCTTATGTTCTCTCCACAATGCTGAGAAGATGCCTAGTGAAGGCATTTGACCCTATCTCTTCTGGTCTCACAGTTATTTATCCCACAGTTCCCCAAACAAAGTGTCACTTGACAGAAGAACACACCACAGGATGGTGCTTCTAGCCCAGTGACTAAAGCAGGCATTGCAAAGCCAAGAGAGGTTCCTTAGCGTGAGGAAACCATTTTGTGTTTGTTTCTAGCACCATCAAGCATGTGTTTTGTTTATGGTTTCAAGTTGATTAATTGTTGAATTAAATTGGCTCCCCCAACATTTATACTTGTGGACCTGCAATCCTTCCATTGACCACAAGGTATTAGATGGACTACCTGTATATTTCATGAATTGTAGCTATATCTAGGGCATCCAGAACTAATGCTGTATTTATTATGTGCTGCTCATGTTTATCAATCCTCCTTTATCTGTCCATTCATTTTTTGACTCTTTTGTCCAGTTCAGGGTTGCAGTGGTTGGGAATTTAAGGACTCCAAGAAGTGTGTCATAAGTGAACAGAGAAGATTAAATTTAAGAAGAAAAACATTATCCAGTCTGTCACAGACTAGCCATCTGTCTGAGTCCTCAAGATTGATCGCATTGCCTCTGGAATAGAAATGGTTTGGAGGTCTGGAAAATTAGGTAGGTTTCTTTTAGCAAAACCTCTAATTTGAAAATAGTGGAAAAATTGTGCTGCTAAGTTAAATCTGAAGTATAATTGTTCATAAGTTGCAAATACATTATATATATATATATATATATATATATATATATATATATATATACAGTTCTTTTAGTGTCATTTTCCAAGGATTAAACTCTGAGTAGGTTTGGGAAGGATGAAAAAGGTGATTTATCATGTAGTGGAGCAACAGATACAAGCTTTACTGCCTATTGTGTTCTGCATTGCTTCCATAATTTAAGTGATTGATGGATGACTGGATAATTGGTATATTGATTAATGTATTTACAAGGATATAAAGCAGGGCATGTAAAGACGTACAGCAAGATTTAATTTGTGCAGATTTCCATGTCTTTATAGTATGTGTATTTGCTATATTTGCTGTAATGTTCACATCTGCTAATAACAGGGGGTTAAGACGCCAGCAATGAGGTAAGTGTGTTGAGCATAGTGATTCATGCTCCAATATATGAGGAGTGTGATAAGAGATAACAATGGCGTCGAACTGACAAGATTTGATAGTAGGCAATAAAATATTATCAATGAAGAAATATTCAATTCTTGAGTAGCTATGGTGAACTTTAGAATTGAATACATTACCCGTCACAATTACATAACACCCTTCATAGTAATATATGTCTCATGCTATGAATGGGATTGTCTTATGTATTAAAATTCCCTCTCCTCTGGTTTTCTTTATATGGCTGGAATGAAAAAACTTTGCAGTTGAGATGGGGCTTTACTTATAAAGTGAGTCTCTAGAAAATATACTATCTTAGCCTTTAACACTAGAATTACCAAAGCCTACAAAAAAACTCCTTACCTTAAATCTGTTTGCACCTTTCCGTCAGCGTCTTTTGTTTTGTAAATGTGTCGATAAACAAAAGCAGCAAGCAGCCTGCTATCCCATCCCCCCCGCCACTGCTGCTAGCGGCAAAAAGCTCTTCCAACTCAAGTCTTGTTTATCTGGGAGTGAGGTATTGGGAGCTATAGAGGGTAAAAAATATATCGTTATTTGGAACACATGCATTTTAAGTGTGTTCCGTGTCAACAAAGATCTATGCAAGTGTAGGATGACAGGAAATGCAACAAATGTTGAACACATACATAAAAGACAAACTTTTTTCATGTTTTAGTACCAACAACAAAAATTTGACATGAAGTATATAATGTGTGAAGACTGAAGTCCAAATATCAAATAAGCACTTTCATAAAAGGTACAAATATAACAAAACAAGTGCGCTTTTATTCAAGACTATAACCGAAGAAATATAAATCGGGTTAGTGTACATTAAGCATAAACCATGGAATTTTGTACACTGTTTCTACAAAGACCTACTGTATGTAAGTGTAGCATGACAGAAATGTTGAACACATACACATACTCATCTAACAGATGGCATCTTAACCCACTTTTATTAGCAGACAAGAATTGTACAGAATTTATATCCAAACAAATCAGTATTTTTTTAGAGACAAATACATCCTCAGAGGTTTCTACAGGAATTCTCTGGGAAATCCTGAAGGCCTCGTTAAGATAATAGATTATCTCATATCTTTCCCATAGAAATAAATTGCACCTTCAGCTAAAGTCATGTCAGTACACATATACTGTGTCAGCATGCCTGTGTCGATCGAACAGAGGAAGCGATGCAGTCTACTTGTGACTTTACTCTGTGGGAAGATATGTAAATAAATCAAGGTAAATAACATTCGATGTGCCTTTTATATAAGTAACATATAAATGTTTTTATATAAAGACCATCACAAAACAAAATCATAAACAGGAGTTTGCACGATACCTTGGCGAGCTCTGTAAGCCATGCTTTTTCTTTGAAGGACAGGTGTGGGTCAGGCTGACTGGCAGGATGATGCCAGACCTCTTGCTGCATCCAAACGGTGCCATCTTTCACCTTTATGCCTGGGGCAGCTGCGTTGTTCTAATAGGTGATTGGCCGTTTCTTGCGGGGAGGGTTTCTATTATATTTCTCTAATGTAGAACCCTCATCCTCATATGAGTTAACCTCTGTTATAGCATGTCTTTATTTGAAAACAGCAGTGTCAGATCATGAACACAACTGAGAGAATAAAACTGAATTTAAAAAAAACCAAACGCTATACTTTACAAGTACCGTATATTTAAACCGGCTGTTACAGACTCAAATCAAATGTGTTTTTATTGTATAATAGTAACAATAAGAGCAGCTCACTACTCAAAATGTTTATTTTGGTATGCTGCAAGGCTCAATCCCACAACCTCTCGATTATGAGTCAGCAGTTCTTACCGCTGTACTACCAAGGAAGTTGTGACAATGAACTAAACTGTCGGGACCATAAAAATACTTCGTTGTAATGAAAATTTCGTTGTAAAGATATTCGTTGTAACAGAATTTTACCTGTACTGTATTTATATCACATTACACTCCCCACCCCTTCATCTTATCTGCAACCTTGTACAAATGATGAACTGGGGACTACAATTCCCATCACCCACCATGCTGCTCTAGACAATTTCATCAGTGCTCACAAAGTTTAAATAAAAGCATTGATAAAAGTGCCATGTTATAAAAGGTAGCAACTACTGCATTTTTGTTTCTCTCAACCACTTTGGGATAGCAGGTTCATTGTCTCACTGGATTACAGCGTTATCTTTAAACAGTGTTTCTCAACCTTTGTGGCCTTGAGACCCAGTTTTACTTTATAAGTTCCTTGAGGACCCATAGGCAGCATTTGATAAGTAGGGGAATTCCCCCTTTGTGAATTGAGTGCCATTAGAAGATCGGGTTTTGGGGGAACAGTTAGAAACAGAAAAATATAAAGCAGCACTGTTGATCACATTTATGGGCCTGAGGTCTGTCGCATGTGTCAATAGATCAAAGATAAGCTAATTATACTACATTTTTTATCAGTACATAGCCTTCTGCTTTTGCAAAAGTCAAGAATGTTCTCCACCTGCATATCATCATTACATTTGCAATCAATGTTAAGCACTTTTTGATGTTAAAAAACAAAAAAAGAAAACAAAATACTGCAAAATAACCAATGGAGCCAAGTCAGCAACCCTAGATATCCCTGCATCCATGGGTGCCTTTTAGAGAGATAACATGATCTCATCTGTCTAATTTTGGGATTATGTGTCCCCTAGCAGACTGGGGTTTCCTCTTTGGCCTTATTCTGTTATCAGTCTCTGAGCCAGGTACACTGTCTGCCTATACATGTCCTGGAATATATACACACTTCATCCCAGGCTGCACTTCCCATCTTTCTTTCTTGCTGGTGTCTTTGAGTAATGAACTTTCAAGGTAGTGTGTTGCCTACTGTGCTTATATAGTAGCATTTGCAGGACATGCCGTGCAATTGTCCATTTCTCTTTTGTTCTGTCTCTATGTCTTGGAGATCTGATGCACAACATTGCCCTGTCCTGTGCCATTCCAGCAGTGCTCTTGCAATTGAGTAAAATATATTGTGATGGGAGAACACCAGTTTTGCTTTCACAAGATACTTTTATCCAGCTTTTCTCGGGACTGAGGACACCAATTAGCACTAGCAGTGCCAACTACATTTTGAAACAAAACATAGCCTGTGGTGATCCCATGTAAAACAAGTAATCTGTTTAAAATGGGGTGGAGATAGATTCAGTGGTGTGGATTTGCAAACACACTCACAGAGAAACATACATTCAGCTTTATATATTAGATTAGTGATAGAAGTGCTTCCTTAACCGAGCCACAGGGTATTCACAAACCAGTGTGTTTCTTCGTGCCGGTCCCAAGCCCGGATAAATGGGGAGGGTTACGTCAGGAAGGGCATCCGGTGTAAGATTTTGCCAAATCAGTATGCGGACAACAATACAAATTTCCATACCGGATTGGTCAAGCCCCAGGTTAACAACGACCGCCACCAGTACTGTTAGCCAACAGGAGTTTCCTTGTGCCAGCCCTCTCCACCACAAAAAATATTAAGATTAAAGGATGTGAAAAATATAGCACCTTTATCATATGAAATAAACTCAGAGAGGATTACATATAAAAAGGAGAACACTAAGTCGAAATAAACAGATAGAAAAGAGATAACCTTCTGGGCTTTAGTTAACAAATTTGAACAGCTATTTATCAATTTCACTCACAAGCCCAATACATACTATTACAACACAAGACTATTTCTTGCCTAATGTTCTCACAGCCCCACTCTCATTCTGACTTTGCAATGAACTGGCCTCTGGTATGGATGCAGGTTTGAACTCCATTCCATGGTCATTTCCATTCAAGACTCTCAATTGGATGATGTGTCAAAGGCAACCTTTGATTTACTCAATAATTATCCGAATGGGATCCTGGATGTCATTACAGCCCTAAGCCCTCTCTTGGCCATAAATGGTAACATCTTAGATAGTTCCCTAGCTGTCTGCTTTTTCAGAGGGCAGCACATTCATTTAAGTTGCATCTTGGGACCGCATGGCTTATAATGACCAAGAGGTGTCGCATTTCTTCCCTGACCTCACTCTGTCTCTGCCTCTGAGGTTCATGTATTGCTGCCTGTATCTGGGTCCTCTGCATGCTTCCAGCAAGGCCATCACTTTCTCACAAATGTGCCAAGCTCCCTTTTGTAATGTCTTTTGTGGCATGCAGCATACAAACAAGGTTTACTAAGACCCCACAAGCCCCCTTGTTGATTAACTAACTGGAAGGCACCTTTCCTATTGCCATTGTGTGTCTCTTTCCAAAAGGGTATTTCTGCAACTTGGCTCTGCCCTACTATGGTGGTGTTCTTGATTACAGAGGTGTCTAGTCAGCCAGGTATCCCCCTACCCCATTATTAGACACCGTATATATATATATATATATATATATATGTATAGGGGTGACATGGTGGCAAAATGTTTAGCTCACCTGATGTTAGGTTGGGTTATATGTTGTCTTCATTTTTTCAATGGGTAACCTGGCTTTGCTTCCTCACGCAGAAGATGAGCAAATCCGGTTAAATGATAATGCCATATTTGCCCAATGTGATTGCGAGATTAAGCTGGACTCCTGCAATGGCTTCACATGAACCTGAACTCAAGTAAATGGGGATAAGAATGTCACATTAAGTCATAAAAGTAACAATTGAAGTGGTCTTGAGTGATCTGTCTTTAAAAGAAGTTACATTTTGACCTCACTGTCTCTTGTGGAACACAAATTAGACTTAGGGCTCACATAGTCATTTAGGATGTTTTTTTGCCATCATAGAAGTATAAAACGGTTAATACATGTCAGAAACCTGTAAAACCAGACAAAGGTCAAATGAACAATGACAAGAATGTAGCAGGAGCCGGCTGATGTAATGCACCAAATGTATGGTTAAGAGATCAACAAATGTCCTATAAACAATAAAACTGGACAGTTGTCACACACACAGAGGTTTCAAGGGTAATGTCTAAACTTAGAGATATTGAGGAACAAGGATATAATGGAGAAGGACTTTTATTTAGGGTGGTTGTGTTTTATGCTAAACACTTCATGTCTTTTAACCAATCAGAGTATGGTATGTAAGCATCAATCAGCACTGTTATATAAATTCAATTATCAACAAGTATGAGCTTCTGCGTTCATTCTGTGATCATTCTAACCACATGGTAACAGACTGCTTTTGAAGAATGCGCCATCTAAGGCATTTTGCAGAGGAGTCATTACAAGATACAACAAACAACTTTTCTCCTGCCTGATTACTGATTTGTCCTGTTAAAGGATATGTCGCTTTCTCTAATTAAGATGTTGATTTCTACCACACTTTGGAGTGTGCAAAAGAGAAATGAAACTTTGAAATGCATGATTGATAATGTGCTTTGCATTTAAAAAAAAAACTAGTTGCTGAGCTGCAAATAAATTCAAGAAAATAAATCTATATTATGTAATAGGAGCTTTTAAAACTGGTATTTTTATAAACCGCTTTTTAAGTAAAAAAAAAAGGAAGCATGTGTATGCAAAGAAAGAGAAGAGGAAGAGGTAGAGGAAGAGGAAGGAAAGGACTGAACATTTTTGCTTACTGTTTTCACTGTGTGTTTTGTAAGCTCTCGTAAAAAAAATGCTGAATATCATGAATTTTAATTTCTTAATTAATTAGGCATTGGATTGGCATTCTGTTGTAATAGTGTTTGCTAACCCCTTGTATAAAACATCATAGAGATGTAAAAATTAATGTTCATATTTTCTGGGCATAATTCCAAATCTGAAGCATATTTGCATTTACTTATTTGGCTGGCACCATTACCCAACATTTATGATGCAATTGGTTACATTTCTTTTAGTTTACAATTAGAGAAGAGACAGGTCAAATAACTTCCTCAGGGTCACACAGTGTCAGTAGCAGGATTTGAACCCACAACCTCAGGGCTTGAAGTACAAAACTTTAACCACAACACTATTCTACCTGCCTGCATACTTCAAAAGGACTTGACTGAAATTAAACATTCCTGTGATTTAGCATTGTAAAATTGAGAGATTTTTCCCAATAGTCTAAGGAGATATCATGCTTTGTCATTCCTCTCTCTGAAGAACTTTCTTGAAAACCTAGACACCATTGTTGAACACTGCCTTCTTAAAGTTATTTTTATTGAAGTCTGCAGTGTGTTTTGGCAACACTTGCTGATTTGGTTAGGAAAGGATAGCCAAATTTATTTGCATTCTTAGGACACATTTAGCACTGTTTAGACTCACCATTTCCCTTTAAAAAAGGGGACATAAAATGAAAAGTCCATCATTATACAAAATTGGTGCCATCCTTTTTGAATGGTCTGGTATGTTACATTGAGTAAATCATTCTTTGTGGTCTGTGTTATCCTCAGCTTGCAGACACTTATTGAAAAATATAGGTGTTGTGACATTCGTTACATGTCCTTTATTCACAGAAACCTGATTTCTGAAATGCCATGTAAACCTTTATTCCAATTAGTAAAATCGGGCTATTGGCCCCTCAGAACCCTAACATGTAGATTTCTCTGTGAACAGCCTGATTATGCAACCATGTAAACCCTTAACCGGGTTGATGTTAAAGATTTTTTCTGCACATGTCCGTTGAACTCTATCAGCCTGTGCATGTATTTACTTCACACATGCTTTCAGTGGCTATGGGTACACAACATAAATTTCCAGCCGCAAATGTTAAGGTGATCACATTATTCCTTCTACTAGTTGAAATAATCTGTCAAGATTTCAGAAATCATTAAATTTGTGGTGATGAGCTGTACATACAGTGCTAAACTCAGCAACACAATCCGAGAGCAGCAATAATATGTGTTAAGTAGTCCAGTTTTTTAAAGTAATGAGTAATGTAACACAGTATTGTGTGTGGTCTATGGCCGGCCAGTCATCCCGGCCAATACCAACAGGCCGCCAGGTGGAGCCCTCCCTGCAGCATGGAGGTGCCCCGAATGCCAGCAGGGAATCATGGACGTTGGAGTTTTCCTTTACAGCCCTGCTGGATACCACAGGGGCCCCTAGAAGGTGTTGCAGGGAGGAGCAGCGAGACTTTCGCATACAACCCGGAAGTGCGTCATAGTCACAAGAACAAAAAGACCGACGTACTTCCGGGATGAAAAGAAGACTTTTGGATCTGACCCGGAAGTGCTAAGAAGTCACATGGACAAGGGTTCAGGAGCACTTCCGGGTCACGGACTATATAAAGGACTGTGGGAGATCCCAGAGTTGAGCTGAGCTGAGTGGAAGGGTGGCAATGCGTCTGGGAGTAGGAGGATTATTGGTTATTGTATTTTCAAGTGTTATATGAATATTGTGAAGAGGAGGGTGCTTTGTGCACTGTATATTAATAATAAAGTCAATATTTGGAATTTTACCTGGTGTCTGGCGACTGACCTGAGGGTTCAAGGGAGCGATAGCGCCCCCTATCTGTCACATGTGTTAAAAATACTTGTGTTATTATTATTATGGCAGGACTGGGTATAAGGCAAGTGCTTTACAAGGCTCAATCACGCAGCCAAACAGAAAAGAGTTTGCTGTGTGCAGTCAGTTTAGAGAAACCTATAAATAAAGCATCAGTCTGAGTAAACGTATTTATGAAACACAAGAAAATTATCACAGGCATCATGCTGATTTTCAGGTCCACAATGGTTGATGATAATGTTTAACTCTTTTCTGCATGGTTTAATTATATTGAAGCATTTTCAGAAAATCACTTGCCCATGTAAATGTAGATTTTCAAGAAACTTAGTTTCTGCCTTAACCTGGTCATTCACTTTAATCTAGTTAGGTGTGTGTGTGTAAACGCACTCATTGTGCCACAAAGAGCTCAGTTAGCAGGGATAGAGATTGGTTCTGATGTGTCCTCTGTTATGAACACTTTGATAGGTGCTGGTGTTCATATTGAGTTTAAAATTATTATTGGAGGAGAAAAGTACTTTAAAGGGCATCAGACAAAACACGCAATGGACTGAGCTGAGAGAACAGTTACAACTTTTAAAAATGTGTTCACATAATCCTCTACTATAGTGTTTTTAAAAATAAAAAACAGAAACATCCAAAATTTTAATTAGATGTCATTTAATAATTTTATCTGAAGTTCTTGTTAAGGACTGCCTTGCCTGTCTGGCTAGTGGAAGAACAGGGTCACCTACACATTCACCACTTGAGCTTCTTCAGTGGCCATCACAACCATGGGAGCACCTGCAGCTAGACTTATGTGGTGAACTTCAAAATACTGGTCATATATGACCCAAACCATAAGTGGCCTATAAGTTTTTCCTATGAGAGTAGTCATCACTTCAAAGGCTGTAAACAGTGCGATAGACATTTTGGATTTCTGTATGTAATTACAACTGACAATGGGCTCAAGTTCATCTTGACAGAATTCACATCATTGGATCATGGTATCATGACAGAGCAAGACAGCTTATTACAGCCCATAAGCCAGTGGAGGGGTAGAGAAATGTAATGAACCATTTAAAAACTGTACCCGAGCAATTACTTGTACTGCTGAATACGCATGTAAAGCGTGTGGAATAGAAAGCATTTACGTGTCGCTTTTCTTTGAACTTGTTGTATATCATGAAAAAATACATATTTCATACCAGGGATTTTTCCTGCCTTGCATCCAAACATGCTTGGGTAGGCTCCAGGTTCCTGTGATCCTGCTCTGGATAAACAGGTTCAGATAATGTATATATTGTTTTTAATCTCAGATGCTATCTCTATCATTTTGTGCCTGTTCATACTCCTATTACCTGCTCTTGCTCTGCTCATTAAGGGTTTACTGTTCTAATACATGGGCTATTCAAGTCTCAGTGTCCCTAACCTCGACACTACATGCTTGTTTTTCTTTGTTTCCCTCAATACAGCTAGGTGGGGTCTGCACACTGATTCAAGCCTAAGAGCCCTGTTCTTCCTTAACCCTCATGATTTTCATGGTCACACTTGTCACAACACAGTAGAATCTCTTTTCTTATTTTTTTTTATATCTTTTCAGGCCTGCAGGTGCAAAATGCTGTCCATAAATTGTTTGTGCCTGAGATGAAACCAGAGATCAATATGGCTGGTAGAAAATAACAAAGCCCAGTGTTTGAGATTTTTGAATGAAATATTGAAGGCATTCATTATAAGCACATTGTCGTTGGAGCAGGATATGTTGTGTGCTGTAGACATTTAGAGTAAAAAACCCTCACACCTTAAAATTCACCTAAAGTTCATTACAAATTGGCCCATTCTGGGTAATAAAAGGAAAAGAAAAAAGTGCCAAAAGTCAGTACAGATACTGTATGTTCAGTACAAATGACATACAAAATATTTTAAAAATTATAAAATTGTGTAAAATTGTTCATATTCAGTACCTGGTTTTTAATATGCTTGTTTTTATCAGACAAAACCAAAACCAAATATAATTACTAAAACTAAAACTGAAACTAATATATATAAAAATAAAATAGAAATGTCTTTGAAAAATAAAAACTAAACTAAAACTAAAAATATATGATGAAGGAAAACTAAAACTAAATTGAATTTCCAAATAAGGTCAGAAAAAATATAGAAATAAAAACTAATATAAAAAGGCAAAACTATAATAACCTTGGCACGAAGGTTAGCTAACCTGAGATTCAAAAGCTGCACTATCTGACAATGTAAAACGCTCTGAATTGTGCTTTTCCAGAATACATTGTATTCCTGTTCAGCTTGCTAAAACCTGTAAGCTGATGTCCATCAGCTGAAAAGGTTAATGTATTCCCTCTACCAGTGGTTCTCACATTCAGTACTGGGGCTCTCTTTAGCTGCAGGTGTTTGTTCAAACTAATTCTACATTGGATTGAACTGCTGGCCTAATTAAGCAAGCTGTCGTTTCCAGTTACTGTGTTATGTATTTATTTCCCCATTTTTCGGATGCTCTAGTAGTTCATGCATTATATATGATTGACCTCATTAATGAATCTGACACAGAAGTATTCAGTAATGTTTCCCCATATCTACTCCACTCTTTGTTTACTGCCATTATATTAGGGTACAATTAAGGGAGCAAAGTTCACAAGATAATTTAATAGGAAAACAACCAAGGAGAGTTAAGCATTTCACGTAATGACAAAAATACAAATATTTTTCAATTTGTTATACATGACAATTCAACACTACTGTGATTTTTTGAATGCATTACAAAAACGAATAAGGAAAAAAAGAGAGGCTAATTAAACAATGTGATACAGTTACAATCAATGAGGTAAAATGGCTCATTGATTGTGAAACTGACTGGAAACAACCCTGCAGTCACAGGGGGCAACCAGGATGACTTTTAGAGCCACTGCCCTCTACAAGTGCCATTGCCATAAACATTACAACCATGGTCAAGAAAGGAGATGCTGGGTAGAAAAAAGCAAAAATAATGGCACTGTGATAACATCACCAAAATAACAATTAATTTAATACAAAATCAAAAGTACAAAATAAACTAATGCAAAATAGTTGAAAAATTAACCTAAACATCTAAAAACCCAGTACATGACACACATAGCTTAAGTAATACTACGTTAACACCATAAGCACAATCTCTCAGAAAGTCTTTCCTTTAACTTCTTAAATTTCAGATGCTGTTTAAGCAGAAAAAAGACACATTGTAGATGGAGTGGTCCAAAAGCGAATGCAACTCACTTGCAATATTTTCACAGACATGGCAGACATGACAATGTATGCAAACACAAGAATAAACATGATTTTCTTTGTATGTGTATTATTGTTTAGTTTACAAAGCAAAGAGATCCACGGAGGACGCTGTGGCCACAGCCCTTCATGCTGCCTTGAACAACCTGGAGCAGCAGGGGAGTTATGCCAGACTTCTCTTTGTGGACTTCAGCTCTGCATTTAACACTATCCTCCCACAACGACTGGTGTCCAAACTGGCAGATCTGGGACTTCCATCACTCATGTGCAGTTGGATACTGGACTTTCTGTCTGGTTGCTCTCAGAGGGTCAGGCTGGGTCCCCACACCTCCACTGCTCTCAGCCTCAACACCGGGACGCCGCAGGGTTGTGTGCTCAGCCAACTCCTCTATGACTTCTACACATATGACTGTGTCCCCACTTACCATAGCAATAAAATCATAAAGTTCGCAGATGACACGACGGTGGTCGGACTCATCTCGGGAAAGGAGGTTGAGCTGGCATACAGGGACGAGGTGGAGCGGCTGTCAGAGTGGTGCAGAGTCAATAACCTGCTCCTCAACACCACAAAAATGAAGGAGCTTGTTATTGACTTTAGAAAAAACAAAACTGACATCCAGCCACTCATCATTGGCGGGGCCTGTGTGTAGACAGTCCCAGTGTTCAGGTTTCTGGGCATTGAGCTGGAGGATGACCTGACCTGGAGCGCCAACACCAAGTAGCTGCTGAAGAAGGCGCAGCAGAGACTGTATTTTCTGAGAATCCTCAGAAAGAACCAACTCCCCAAAAATCTGCTCCTTGCCTTTTATCACTGTTCCATTGAGAGTGTGCTCACGTATGGACTGCGTGTGTGGTATGGCAGCTGAACTTCCTCAGAAAGGAAAGCACTCCACAGGGTCGTCAGGACAGCAGAGAGAAGAACTGGTTGTACCCTGCCCACTCTGGAACAAATCTGCACCTCCCGATGCCGCAAAAAAGAAATAGACATTTCACAGGATTCATCACGTCCCGGTCATTGCCTCTTCCAGCTTCTGCCATCGGGCAAGAGATACAGAGCAATGAAAACCAGGACAAACCACCTTAAAATAGCTTTTATCCAAAAGCAATCATGGCCCTGAACTCAGAATAAAACTGCTCCATATCATTCTCCCAATGTGCAATATAGACCTTACGTCAACCAGTGCAATTTGTATATACTGTGTAACAAGTGCAATTTGTATATTTTATAAAGTACTTTTACTACTATTTGGTTTGTTATTATTTTCTCTCTTCTTGTCTTTTTAACTCTTATGCCTCACACTGAGACGACTGCACCTTCAATTTCGTTGTTCCTTTGTAAAAGTGACAATGACAATAAAGATCTATCTATCTATCTATCTATTGGGTCCATCTGTTCTTGCTCTTGAAGAGTTACAGACACATATACACATAGCAATCCTATCCAGACAAAGTTTCAAGTGATGCCAATTGCCAGTTATACTGTAATATTCTACATAAGATTTTCTATATAGGGATTCACTATCACCAGCTTTAACAAACATGTGGCTGTTGTTGTGACACACATAAAAGTGCACTTTTTTTGGTTATATGGAACTTACTGATCAAACTATGGTATGTCTTGCTTTTACCACAGTTATTCTAATTATTGTGGAGTGGCCTTAATATCCTTAATAAACCATGTGAATGAGAAAGTAGTTATCTAACACACTTTGGTACTATTTTATTATTTTAATCACTCTCTATAAAAGACAACTAATACAAAATATAAAAAAGAAACATGATATTTATTAACATACAACAATATCAATTGTAAGAAAATATAATAGATAAATAAAATAGACAGCAAAGTTTGGATATTAACAGTCTTAGAAAAGCTTACTGAAAATCAGAAGTGTCAAGGAGTAAATGTTGTCATGGCTGGCTTTTAATTTAGCGATCAGTGTTATTCATAGGTTATGTTTTCTGACATCCAAATCACATGATCTCACCTCTCTTGATCTCTGATGTCGCCCTTTCTCGTTGTTTTTTCTTATCTTTTGATTCCTCGGAAAAAAATCCATATTTTATTAATGCACACATGCATACATGTGACATTGTACCATTTGATTGGCTATCTAGTCCTGATAACAAAAGACTGATCAAAGTGTTTGATATTTAATCCACCTCCACACTCCTTTCTTTTCCAAGCTGTAAAAAAAATCTGGTACTTTCTAGTCCTACAACATCCATCCATCTGCTATCCATTCGCAGATTCTAAATAAATTAAAACAGGTTTTCTGGCTTCTTTACTTATTTCCCATTCCAAGGTCATAAACTAATTGGAAAAGAAACTTGTACATTTCTAGTACAATACAAAATGATGCTTGCAATGCCTATAATTTGAATCCTGTAAATTTAGTTAATCCTAGTTTGTTTGAGGAAAATAATTCAAATTTAATATAAACAGTTTGCAGTTGAAAAATTGAAGGTTTCCACACCAGAAAAGCATGTGTACGCATCTGCCATCAAGTTATGTATGTGATTCAATAAGTGTGATTGTATGTAATGTAATACATACACCAGCATTTTAATATTGTTATGAATTTGTTTTTTGTATTTTTTGTTTTTGTTCACTTTGAATCATTATTTTTCTTACTTATATATTATTTCTGTTGATTTTGTTTAGTTTCGGTTAATTATGTATTGTATCTTTAAGTTTGCATCTGTTCCTTGTTCTTCGTGGGTGGTTCCCCAAGAGGCAGGGTGATCCTGACTTCATAGCTGCTGGGTCCTCCTCCTGGCTTTATATCAAATCAGGATTCAACAGCTAAGCATTTTGTTCTGTGAGATCAAGTATTGTTGTTTGTGTTAGAATGTCTAGTATTTATTTCTATTTCTTTGCTTAAGAATTCTGGTTCTGCATTGTGTATTGGGACTTTGTTAAATTAGGGCTGCATTTTGGCAACTCACTTTTTTCTGTTTTGCTCTATGGGGCATTGCTTTGTATTTCCTATTAATGAATCCTTACTTTTATCAAGATCATTTTCATACCCTTTTGGTCTCTAGCTGGGGTTTACGGTGACCCTCCTACTTTTGATATATAGTATTTTTAGGGCTTTTAAGTTTATTTGGAAGGCTTCAATCTCTATTGGCCCTGCTTGGCCTGAAGCAAGCCAGCTGGAGCAGGGATTAAGCCCCATTGGTGGGATGTCTTTCCTGGTAGGAAATGGGGCCTGACCTATGATAGATAGACAGACAGAAAGATAGTAAGTCAGAACCTGGACTGGAGCCTATTTCTGGCCATCCAAGACAGGGGACAAACCACCAGATATTCCAGCTGAAATCTCATTTTCAAACACCAGTAGCTTTGGCACTGTAATGACTGTGTTAGTATTACAACCCCAAATACCAAAAAGACATATTTTGAGACAAAATAACAAAAACACAGTGGAGGGATTTCTCAGGAGTTCCCTAGCTGAGTGTTTGCCTGGTGGGTTAATACAGGAGCCCCCTGCTCAGTATTACATTGAGCACACATCTGTAAGGTCACAGGCCCCTTTAATGATATAATGGGGTTCAGGACTGCAGGGAAACTTTGGACTATAGGGGGTAGTTTTTGACAAGACAGTCCTCAAATGTTTCAGATTATTATGAATTAACTTAGATGTCGAAGGCCAAAACACTTTACAGATATTATGCCTTACACTAAGAAAAGCAATAATAAAGAGTTGTTATATTTTGAATTTTCTTTCTTCTGGCGGCTGCCTCGTGTGTATTGAGTGCACCATAACTTGCTCCAGTTGTCAAGGTAACGTGATGTAAAAATAAACACCATATTCAGATTTAGGAACCCAAAAAACATATAAAAGGAATTCAACCTTAGCAAAAAGAGCTCTGGAAAATGTATAAAAATTATAAAGAAAGAACAATTCATAATAGTCAAAACACAAAACTTTACATTTTCAATTTATTTTTTAAAAATAGAGAGAATAAAAAACTAACCACATTTTTAAAAAACTCCAAAAGATATAATATTTCAAATTTTCAAAAGAACTAAATTTACAGTAAAAAAACAATAACAATCCAAAAAGACAACACCTAGTCTGTTAACCAAAAATCTGGAATATGAAAACAGCCTCAATTTCACACCAAGAGATCAAAATGAAAATGACCCAATAGACCAGCAAACTTGCTAGAAAAGGAGACTCAGATAAGGAATCTGAAGAACATTTGCTAATAAGATAGCTAATAGCACTGCACTTGAGCTACAGAAACAGACCTATAATCCAATAACATGTTTTCTACATGTATTTTGGTGTATTTTGGAAAGGGGTGTATGGCGCTCCAGATATCTATGCAAAAGGACGAAGGTCCAAGTCTTTAGAGTCCTGGTGCTTCCTGTCTTGCTATATGGTTGTGAGACATGGACGCTATCCAGTGACCTGAGACGAAGACTGAACTCCTTTGGTACTGTGTCTCTCCAGAAAATCCTTGGGTACTCGGGTACTTGGTTTGACTTTGTGTCGAATGAGCAGTTGCTCATGGAGTCCTGAATGAGGCACATTATCTGCATTGTGAGGGAGCGTCAGTTACAGCACTACAGCCATGTAGCGCGTTTCCCAGAGGGTGATCCGGTTCGTAAGATCCTCCTTGTTGGGGACCCGAGTGGCTGGACCAGGCCAAGGGGTCGCCCACATAACACCTGGCTCCGGCAGATAGAGGGTCATTTCCGGAGGGTGGGACTTGGCCACATGTCTGCCTGGGGGGTTACATACTGGGATCCCAAGCTGTTTCGTTGTGTAGTGGGTGCGGCAACTCACTGTACCAGTGCATGCTCCCCAACTTGACTTGACTTGACTTTGGTATATTTGGTGATCGAAGTTTCATTTCTTTCCTGTCCCATTTTTCACATATTTATGCAACATGGGAGGACGTGTCCAGTGACCACAATCATTACATCCATGACATCACGGGAGGTAATGGTATAAATATATGCCACAAGAGGAACCTAGCAGACACAAAGAGAATGTGCACATTTTCCACAGGTAGTGCTGGGCTGGGATCTGAACTCAGTCTCCTAGAACTGGGAGGCAAGAGCACTAATTGTCTCTGTCAATGATTTTCAGTGCACTAAAGATATTTAAATTAATCTATATATCCCCACCACTTTCTGCAAATATATAGTTCTCAACTTTCTAACATGAGAAAATGTTTTTGTTGAAGTACAGATGTTAAAGTAGTAAGAACAGATTTTAAAATAAGAGAAGGTCAGGGAGGTTTCTTTGGTTTATGTAGTAAAAAATCTTTGCAAAAGACACAATCAACAGCAACAGAATCCCCTACACACTTTCCCATTTATGGCAAAAAAACACTCATCTATCGTCTGTTAGTGGTTTTTCTATTTTATCAGGATTAAAGCCTATACTTCTGCTTTTGACCCAACCCCTCAATTGAGCAAAGAGGAAGCAAAAGTAAAGCAAAAGGCTATAAAAATCTTCATAAACAAATTTTATATGAGTAGAATATTCTTCTTTTCTGTTATTATACAGAAATGGTTAAGTTCTTTTACTTTGAGTGTTCTGATGGAAACACATTGTCTTTTGTTTTTCATATATTTGTTTTGGTGATAACACATGTCCTAGAGAGATATTAATCTGCACAATTTATGAGGATGTGTACAGAAGTTTAACAAGAAAAAGTAGGAATTAGTCACAATAATGGAATGGTAGCTGCTGTTTGTCCTGGCATGGTTTTTTCTATGTAAATATATTGCTTTGAATATTATCTTAAATAGTGAGATACCTAAATGTGTGGGAATTGTTTAAAATGGTGCTTTCAAATGAGACTGTTAAGTTTCAGGCAGAACATATTTGATGTTTTAGAGGTGAATATACAGAAGAGATTTGCAGCTCTATATCCAAACTTTCATGTTATTTATTCTAAAACAGGGTGTTTGTTGGTTAGCAACTTAGAGAAAATGGATTAGTCTGAGATGCACCAAAGAGTAGCAGGCAAATAATTTAATGGAAATCAGTTCCATAAAACAAAATGATATTTGTCTTCATCCACAAGGGATTTTTTCTAATATTTTTAAATTTGCACACAACTCTACGCTTTCCATGCACACATTCATCCATCCATCCATTATCCAACCCGCTATATCCTAACTACAGGGTCACAGGGGTCTGCTGGAGCCAAACCCAGCCAACACAGGGCATAAGGCAGGAAACAAACCCCAGGCAGGGCGCAAACCCACCGCAGGGTGCACACACACACACACACACTAGGGACAATTTAGAATCATCAGTGCACCTAACCTGCATGTCTTTGGACTGTGAGAGGAAACCAGAGCACCTGGCAGAAACCCACACAGACACGGGGAGAACATGCAAACTCCACGCTGGGAGAACCCAGGAAGCGAACCCGGGTCTCCTAACTGTGAGACAGCAGTGCTACCCACTGCGCCACCCTGCATACATTCAATTTATTGTAATTGTAAACACTCTGCATTTCCTTTTACAACATTCACTTCAATTTGTAGCCTGCATTTCCATCATATGCATGGGGTATGGGTCCTGGAAATGACATGAAACTGGATCCACACCTGCAAAGTGGTCCTCCAACTTGCAGGGAAAACTTGGGGGTTGGTGGCAGGACTGGCACTCCAGTCACCATAAAAACTTCATGCAGCTCTGAAATGGCAAACAGGACTCCTTTCTGCTCTCCACGGGAGTAGTTCTGGTGCAGCCGCCTTATGGAAAGCTGCTTGCATTGGGGATCGGGGAAACCCTTCGGGAGCCTCATTCCTGGAAGAGTTGAAACTGCCAGAGACCCAATGGCATCGCCCACTGCATGACAATACTTGGGTCCCAATTTGAGGTGGAATGTCTTGTCTCTCTGGAATTATGATTATCTTCCTCTGCTGTCAGAGGAGCTTCGTACTGAGATGCGCAGACCTGAGACTGGCCAGATCTCTGTGGGTGGGTACACCTTTTATTTGTCTGGTGCCCTGATGGCTGTCATATTTGCTGTTGCTGTGGCAGATCAGCTCTTTCCAATGGTGTCCATTATTACTCTTTTCAATGAGATTTTGAGACTATAATGAGGCTCAGATGAAGGCACTCTCTGGGTACCTTGTCTGTCGTCTCAGTGTATGCTCCGACTGTGTGAGTGATGTCTCATTGAGGGAGATATTTTATTTGTGCTTCGCTCGGTGGTTCATAGGTGCCCACGAGGGGACACTCCTCTGGTCATGGGTGATTTCAATGCGACCACTGGCACTGACAGGGCTGGCTATGAGGATTGTGTTGGTCTCCATGGGTCTGAACCAGTTGAGTGTAAGGAAGGGATCTGTGATATCTGGGATGAACATCTCCAGGCTGGTGGTAAGGCTGTCCTCTTGGCATTGCAAGCAATCTTTGCTTCTATTTGGGTGACAGGCATCATTCCATCTGACTGGAAACGGAACTTGTCGTCCCTATCTGGAAAAGTAAGGGTGATCGCCTGGATTGTGGCAATTACAGGGAGATAACACTGTTCTGGGTGCCAGGTAAGGTCCTTGCTAGGGACCCATGATCACTTGCATACCCACCAATGACAAGATCTGTCTGGTTTTAAGCCTAAAACGTCTACCATCGACTGCATCCTAGCACTGAGGGTTCTCATCGAATGCAAATGCGAATATCAAGTTTCTTTGCAGCCTTTGCTGATTTTTGTAAAGCGTTCGACTCAGTTGATCAAGTTGTGGGACATCCTGAGATTTTGCGGGATACCCCCAACATTGCAGGATATCATGGCCAGCCTGTACATTGGTACTGTGAGTTTCTGTGCAGAGTAGAGGCAGAACCTCTGTGCTTTTCCCATTTGATTCTGTGGTTCATCAGTGTTCTTGCTCCTACTCTGTTCAATGCTTGCATGAATTGGGTGTTGGGCAAGGTTGTGGGGTCAAGCAGCTGTGGGGCATCTGTTAGTGAAGAAAGAAGCACTGATCTTGACTTTGCTTATGATGCTGTGATCTTTGCAGAGTCAATGGGGACTCTTGAGAGACTGAGTGAGGAGTCTCAGTGTTTTGGCTTGTGAGTGTCTTGGATAAAAACCAAGATCCAGGCCTTCGGTGACCTCTTTGGCACAGCCATTAGCAGTATGTCTGTCTGCAAAGGGAATGTCAACCTCATCAGAAGGTTTACTTACCTTAGCAGTGACATTCATGTCTCTGGTGACTCTTCCTATGAAGTCAGAATTGGGAGAGCATGGGGGCCATGAGATTGCTGGAAAGAGGTGTGAGGCGCTCCCAATATCTGTACAAAAGGACGAAGGTCCAGGTCTTTGGAGTCCTGGTGCTTCCTGTTTTGCTATATGGTTACGAGACATGAAGCTATACAATGACCTGAGATGAAGACTGGACTCCTTTGGTACTGTGTCTCTTTGGAGAATCCTTGGGTACCACTGGTTTGACTTTGTGTTGAATGAGTGGTTGCTCATGGAGTCCCAAATAGGACACATTACCTGCATTGTGGGGGAGCATCAGTTATGGTTCTATGGCCATGTGGAGCAATTCTCCGAGGGTGATCCGGCTCACAAGGACCTTAGTGACTTGACCAGGCCAAGGTGACACACACATATCACCTGGCTGTGGCAGATAGATGGTCATTTCCAGAGGGTGGGACTGGACCATGTGTGTCTGCCTTTTGGGGGTTGCCAACCGGGATTCTGAACTGTTTTGTCATGTGGCAGGTGTGGCAACACGCTCTGCCAGTACATGTTCTCCAACCTGACCTGACCAGACCTGCAAAGCATTAGCTAATGTGATTTTTAAACTTCGGTTTTGCATATGTCAGTATTAGAAACAGTCTCTTTGGTAAGTAATTGTGTAGTACCCTTAGTATTTATATTCAAATAATTTAGATTTTTTTAAGTTGCCATAACTAAGGGTTAAACACTTAATATCCAGCTAACTAGAAAGTGTAGTGAGACATTGGGTTTGTTTAGTTAGTGTCTGAGAGCAGCCTACATACAAGTAAAGAAGCACACTAAAAAATAATAAATAATGTAAAAATCCCTTAAATCACTAACTTTTCTGACATATGAACTGAATCAAGTCAATACATTTATATTGGGTTGATTGATTTCTGTTTATTTTATTCTATAAACATTTTAAAAGATTTATGGAGATAAGACACAGCATACTTTAAGGAGAGCATGACTGTAACATCTATGACCAACAAGAAAATAAATAATTTGTCAAGTTATCAGATTTAGAGTAAAGGAGGTATGATGGAGTGCTAGGCTGTCAAGGAAATGACAAGATGAAAAGGAACATACAAAAGTAGGAAAGGAGCCGGGCCTGAGAAAACCTGTCTGGCTAAACTGCAGACAGTGAACACTTGTGTACAATGAACATGCTAGTATTAAAATAACACACTTAAAGTGTATGTACATATCAACATACTCTTTATATATATATATGGTGATGGATGGCTAGGGCCCTTTCCGGCCTTTTCCCTCCTTAATGGAAGGACTTGGGGAGTGGACATACACAGGGTACTACCTCCTCTGGAGCGGAAGATGGCAGTCCCCCTGGGTTGCAGCAATGCCTCGGATTCCCTCAGGGCTACAGGGGAGTTGGAGTTCAGCACAGCCCTGTTGGGTTCTGTGGGTGCGACCAGAGAGTGCTGCAGGAGCGTCAGAGTCCTACTACATTGGGCTTCCACCACACCTGGAAGTACTTCTAGATAATGATCATGGGCTACCTGGAGTGCTCCCAGGTGCAGCATAAAAGGGACCATCTCACTTTACTCAGGGAGACAGAGTCAGGAGGAGGAGGAGGAGGAGGAGGTGTAATAAGAATATAAGTTTAATTCCACTGTGCTCTATGCAAAAATCCACTCACATGTACAGGCCAGGCCAAAGTTAGCACACAGGGGCTCTCAGCATTTAGAACTGTTAGGCAAGCATTTGAAGAAAGAAGGGGATAACTATGAAAATGGGCATTGCACTATTTCTGTATTTTAGAGATTAAATTGAATCCTCTCCTTCCCTTGTTTGGAACCTAGGAAAGGGCCTGCACGTGGAGAAACCAGTATAAAAGACGGATGGGTGATATCGTCATCTGTCCTGAAAACCCTTCCAACGCAGCGATGGAAAATGGCAGACTAATACATTGAGATCCCACCTTGATAAAAGTATTGTCTTGCTATGTATGGCTTCCTCCGTCTGTAATGCTGCGTAAATCATCAGTAAAGAAAGCTAAGTTATTTTCTCTAATATGATTTCTTACCGCCATATCAATATGGGAGAGGTATCGCCTTTTAATATCATATCTATCTAGTTTTCGGTTACTTAAAACGCTGCAATTACAAAAAAACTTATTCCAACTAGGGAGCTGTTGCCCCCTACAGGAACAGGAGGAGGACAACGACAATGACAATGATGATGAAGACGAAGCTTGCTGGAGGAGTAGTGGAAGCGGAAGGAGACAGAGAGAGGAAGAGAAAGTAGACAAAACAAGTCAAAGTGTGGTGCATTGTTTTATTTGTGCTGAGCTTTTGGTACTGTGTGGTGGGAAATGAAACAAAAGTGTTTTTTGTGTTGTAAATAAAAGCATGTGTTGTGCTGGACTTGTGCCTTATGTCTGTCTGTGTCAGGTTTGGGGAGTTGGAGTTGGTGCATCCCCGGTGGCCACTAATTTATATATATATAAATAGTGTATATATATACTATATATATATATATATATATATATATATATATATATATATGTATATGTATGTGTATATATATATATATGTGTGTGTGTGTGTGTTTTTATACATACTTTATAGGGCTACTTTAACACTTTAAGAATACTGACAGTTTTAAGGAGTATAGGTGAGAGGTATGCAGCTCCCATGAAGACAGCAGACTGTGGCAGAAGCACAAATAAGGGATCTGAATCCTGGGTGTGAACTTATAAAATTACTCTGGGACACTAGAAGGTGCACAACTTACACTTTTTTGGCAATTCATGGCCTTCCTACAAGAGAGATATATTATGGAGAAAGGTAAAGGACTGGGTGAATTATCTTAAACTGGCAGGTGGTAGCATGGGAAGCTTTTGTATTGAAAGTTCAGCCCTGTGTCCTCTTATGAGAAACAGTGGTGGTAAAGGGCACCAGGACTGCCTTGCTCATTAAATGCATTCTGGGACTCATTGATGCAGTGTATATCCTGGCAGCAAGTGGGAGCTCTGAGAGAAAAACATGCAAGACTTTCTGGGGTTATTGCTGACTGTGGAACACAAAAAGACACAGAAAAAGATAGACTGAGTGTATGTGTAAAGAATATTGTAATAATACAAAAAAGGCCTGAGAATACAAATGTATAGAGACAAAGGAAAGGGATTACTGTAGGTAACAAATTGGACATATTCATAGGAAAGAAAGAGGAAAAATGAACAAGGAAGAGTCTTTTGAGGCAGAAGACCTCAAGATGGTATGGAAAAAAACTGCAACTAAAATATGTAGCAATAACCAGGTGTCTCAGAAAGAAAGAGTTGTGTGGACTTCTCAAGAGAGACAGAGTGATTAAGAGTGGGGATTTTCACCATAGTAATCACTATACCACCATGCCAGCCAGCTAAAGAAAATAATGCTAAACAAAGAAATAAATGTACTAATACACAATACAGTAAGGAAGGCAGAAAAATATGAGAGCAAAGAGTTTGCTAATAATGCATTCAAATGGAGAGAGTGCCATCTGAGACTAAGATTAAAAATAAGAAATCCATAAAACTGAACTTTTACAAGAAAACTAAATTTATCTGCAGAAAGAGTGGCTAGGAGTGAGTAACGAGATAAGATAAGATAAGCTGACCATCTGTTAACTGTAAATATCATCACCATGGGAGTCTAGCATTTAAAGGATCAAATCAATTAAATTATTTAAGAACAAGCCACCACATACTGAAAACATAGTTACTTATATTTAGTTAAAAGAATGAACAAAACGATAAATAACTTATCAAAACAATTGTACTTCTTGCATGTATACTCACATTTATATATTAGAAGCTGGAAGTCGCTATATCTCTGTTTATTTAGGTCTTGTGGAGGTCATTTCTTATTCTAAAGTGGAAGAAGCTCTTGCCTAATTTTCAGTTATTACTATCAGATGATGAATATTTGAACTCTGAGACTCTGACATGAATCAAATAGCTGTAAAGCAGTACTAGCATAACATATTATAGAAAAGAAACCCAGCATTCGCTCTCCTCTTCATGCACTACTTTGTACTGTATATCCATATCCAAGAACTAATACAAATTCAGTAAGAAATATTGTCAAGCAAAACTTGCTAAGAAATAGATATTCATGCATAGAAAAACTTTACATAAGGATGACTACTGCCAATTGCATCTTTACAAACTTACTATTGTTTCCTTCTTCATTAAAATATCCAGTATTCAATAAGTGTCACATACATCTAGTATGTGGACTCTAGATATATAGATTATACTTTATTTGTCCTCAAGTGGATGTGTGTATAACCTTTGTCTTTACTGACTTTTTAAAGAATCATATGAATCAATTTCTCACCCATTTCCCTTTATTTAGCACAGATGCTTTATTACAAAAGTTTACCACAGATAAAGGAATAATGTCACACCTACAGTGGTGACTCTTAAAAACACTCCTGCAACTGAAAACAATGTTGGGGCATAGAATCTCATAATTAGATATCTCTCTATTATAAAAAAAAATCCTGAAAAGGAAAAGCAGGGCGAAGATACATGATCTTCTCAGAAGACACTTAAAAGACCCGCGAGATGCAAACAATATCAAATAAGAGAGCACAGCCAGCAAGCACTCAGTCGTGTAAAGGCACAGAGCACACACAGATCCTGTGCTCTCAGCACATATAAAGTTTATAAGGACAATACGTTCTAGATGAAACGTCAATGACTAAGCAAAGAAGAAAGAGCAGCGCGGAGAAAAGAGACCCTAAAGCTTTGGAGAGAAAAAAAGGCAGATAAGAGATTATGAAAGCATTGGAATTCGAAAGGCTCAAACAAACGATGGCGAAGATACACATGCAGAGTAAGGTAAAGAATATGAAAGCAGTAAAATTTGAAAGTATTGTAACACCCCAGCCAGGTTGAAGCCTTTTTTGTTTTAAGTAACTGTTAGGTCCGATTGAGGAAGGGTGGAGTACAGCATGGAAGACTGATAGCGGGGTATTGATTGAAGCTGTAAATTGGGCAAGACCCGGAGGATGAGAGGGTGCTAGAAAGTTGTGTTTGGGGTTACGAAGTCTGTGATTGTTCAAGTAAAACTTTTGTGACACTTTATTATGTCATTTGCTACAGTATCAAAAAAAAGATAGTAAAGGTTGCATTAGTGCAAACAAAAGGAAATTAATCATCAGGACCAATTGTAATTGAAAAAATATCAGGACAAAACGAAGTCAGAAATAAAAGGCAAAGAGTAGACAACAAAGTCTTTTCGCATTCGCATCATTCAATGCACAAAACGTAGATTTATACAATAATGGACCATAACCTATGAGAATCTGTGGTGCTGCAACAGTTAAAGCAACGACAAGTTTAATTTCAAAGAAAACACAATTCGGCCAGGTGTATATTTATGATAATGGAGAAGCGATCACAACACGAGCAGCAGAGACAAGTAGTGGCAAAAAGGACAGTGGCTGTACAGGCTTTAAAATGGTCGACTCTTCCCCCCCTTCACAATGCAAGCAGCGTTATACATCCTGCGAGAAAGACATTTAACCACGCCCTGGGCCAGAAATAAAGAACAAGTATTGTTTTTACAACATCACGAGAGACAAGGCAGTGAGCCATCATTTAAAACAAGTCCACGGACATCTAACCTAGCAGTTGTTGGATTGCTTTTGGGAGACACACATCATGTGCACACAGCTCATAAAACAATGACATGCGACAAGCAGAACAGGCAGCTCACCAGCAGCAGAAAGACAGCAAATGATCCAATGGCATATCCTTAGCGTGCGTTGAGCTGCCCCCCCCGTCACAACGTGAGCAGCATTATACGTCCTGCGAGAAACAGATGTAACTACGCCCGGGGCCGGAAATAAAGTATTGTTTTTACAAAAGTGTTTAAAGTAAAAGTGAAAATAATGCATTTGTAACAATTCCCATGAATATAACAATCTCTTTAAATTGTATAGCCGGTAAACCAAACACGGGGGTGGGTGAGCGAAGCGAGCATGGGGCGGAGTCCCCTAGTTAATATGAATACCAGAAGTCAAAAAGACATACGTGCTGTGTTTAGTTGCCTCAATATGATCGTGATTGTGGGAGTGTGCATGGGTGGTCTTCTCCTATGGATTGGCACCATCTCAGTATTCAGTTTCTGCCCAGATTGTCTCCATCTTCCTGCTACTCTGAATTGGGTTGAGTTGTTTTGAGAACATTATGTTATGAATAGAAGCCAGTCCTAGACAGAATACATTTCTTTCTATATGTGCCCAGCATGGGCTAATTCATTTCAAAATTGTAAACTGGGTACCCATCTAAACTAAAAGAATCTGCCTAACATGTGAGAGATGCCATGAAAGTGCCCACTTCTCTAGGCCATATGTCCTGGTTTGACTCACACACTACCAGAATACTATTTTTTCCTATCTATCAAATACCTTTAAGGGGTTATCATAGATCTTTACCCTCTAATAGTCTTATAGGGAGAAATGGAGGAAGGAACACAACTGAACTACGTGCAAATTAGTGCAATAACTTTCAATACATTTTCACTCTCCATCTCATTTTGCTAATATGGAAGGATAAACTTACCTATTTACTACTTTACAATGAAAACAACATGTAAAGCACCATTTAAATTTAACATACATTGACACACTACATTCCTAAACCTGCGTAATCCAATTTAAGGTTATAGTGGGGGCAACACTGGGCACAAAGCTAAAACCAGTCAATTACAGATCTCACACACACACACACACACACACACACACAGACACACACACAATGCTAATTTTGAATCACCAGATGAAACAAATTTAAAATAATTCGGTTTATGGTAGTCCCTTGTTAACATCAGGCATTGCAAAGTTCAACAGGAAGATATTAGAGCACTAACCTGGTCGTCCCCAATCAATATAGTCACAAAAATGAACCAAAAGAGACTAGTATGCGCACCACAGAAAAAGAGAAGGTTAGTGCAAGAGCCCCCTTTCGACCCAGGGTCGTAGTACCTGCTTCAGATGAGCCCAGAAGGTGATCCACAAGCATGCATGTGTGACAATATTCTTAACTGTCTCCGTTGGAAGGGTGGGAACTCTTTTAAAACTATAATATATATAATAAATATCACTACTGTTTTTGCTTGCAGATAATTAGCTTTTTCTTCTGCACCTTGTATAAGTTCATAATTCAAATACTTTTTGGAAGATGTTGCTAGTTGTCAAACAAGTGGACAATTAAAGTGGGCTCCGGCTAAGAACATCAAGCCCTGCAGAGTAAAAGTGTGACAAATTTTCTTCTCTGGTAAGTATTAAAGCAGGTGTTGGGGAATAATATCCCAGGTGAAATGGACCACATCTAGAAGTCTTGGACCAAAGCAGATGGATGCCATCTACAATTCGGAATCCATGATGATCCTTTAGGCTCAATCTTCACCAGCACAGTTGAGCTCTTAGCAGCAGGGATCAATGATTCTTAGACTGGAATTGAAGTATTTTATCCAGTAGTCAGTTGGTCGATAGCCTCATCCACGACTTGATCCCATCTCCGGTACGGCTGGGTTCTACTTGGAGTCGGATGATTAGCTTATCTGCAGACCTTTATCACAGCCCAATCTCTGGGTTCCACTTCAAATGCTGTCATCTATAATTTACTAGGAAAAAAAACAGCTTTCACCTGTAAAGACTTAAAAAATGTTACTTAAATAGTCAGCATGTTAATTCTTCATTGGTAGCTACTTATGGATCCCAGGAATAATGTCTCCTAAGGTGGCAGACCTGTTTCGTTGGGGGTACCCCTACTAGAAATATTGCTAGCAATAAAACAAACAGTCATTTCAATTCAGTCTGTGCTTGTCTAAGTCAATTTGCTTTTAATAGTCCAAGTAAAGTTTGAAATTGATAAGCACAATGTTCAAGTCTTCCTTTATAGCCGTTTCCAGTTTGGCTGCAGTTGCAATTTCTACTCAATTGAAAACATGTCCCTCATAGCAAGTCATCATTATTAAAATAAAGTTAATCTTAACATATATCAAGAGAAAATGTACTCAATAATAAATCATTACAAAAATTGGTCTCATAATAGTGTTGGCATAATATTCAAATTATCTGCATTTGTTCCATAATAATTGAAAAATGGCTTAAAAAATGAAACATTTGCTATACCAAACCTTCCCCCCTTATTGACACTTGTGTCAATTACAATTAGAGGAGATGTGGTATCTGAAACTGGCCCCATTAAGATAATAATTTAATAAAAGCCAAATGTTATAGCTCCCTTACAGGGAGTACAAATATGTCCAGGGATGGAAAACAAACAAAAGCAAGAGGAGGTCAAGTATTTATTAGTTAAAGAGCCATGTTTTGTGGAGGTTGGTGTAAAAAGCAAGAAGACTTCAGCCAATTATTATAAACATAAATTTGTCTCCGTGTTCACTGTACCCTTCGTCTAAATGGACGTCAATGTATACCAGCGACTTCCAGAGAACATCTCATAGTCAGCATAGCAAGCAGAGTCAAGAAAGAAATCCACAGTCTGGACGGATAAATTCTTAATTGTTGTTAGACATTAAATATAACAAAAACAGTTAGGCTCCACATTTCCTTTCCCATGTATCCAATTATAAGGCATTATTCAAATATGTAAAGTCTTAAAAACATTTTTCCTTTTACACAAGATGTTCATATTTGAGTATATCTGGACCATATCTGAGATTAACAAAGTTAGTGAAGTAAAATATTTTATCCCTTCCCATTTCAAAGGTCACTTATCAGCAAAAATGATCTTGGACTCCATCTCTAACCCCTTATAACCTGCCATCTAAAAGCTTAAAGTTTCTTTACATGTATCCAAAGTATTATTTCTGTCTTCCTTTCATTACTAATTATTTAATTAATTAAACTACCACATACATTTGGATCTTAGGTGTTAGAATCTTAATAAAAATGTCTCATTCAATGTTTCATTAAAGCATCAAATTATAAAAGTGAACCTTTCATCAGCTTTATAGTGCTACATACACCAGTATTCCATTATATTTCACACAAATATGTCTACATTACACAAAAAGGGGATGAGGAAAAAAATCAATATATCAAAATGCCCTATAATGCAAAATGTGCCATTATTTATGTATTTATTTTTAAAATACCCTCTAGGAAATTAGTACATTCCCACCCATATTCAGAATGAAGAATCCGCTTCTTTATTAGTTAATCTTCCCAGAATCTCAGACTAACAAAATACTCCATTACAGTTACATACACTGATTTCTTTTTCCCCATAACCTTCTGCCAAAGCCAGTTTATCTTGCATGCTCTTTTATTATTATCTTTCAGATGTGCGCACACACTGAAGGAGTTCAGCACAGACACACTCACAAACACACAGGCATCAGCGAGCGCCAGGTACCTTTGAGGTCAAATACAGTGCACATTTCTTTTTATCTCGTCAAATT
Source organism: Polypterus bichir lapradei (assembly GCA_026402145.1). NCBI lineage: Eukaryota > Metazoa > Chordata > Cladistia > Polypteriformes > Polypteridae > Polypterus > Polypterus bichir. Next base: position 59,373,723 of record JANRMT010062792.1, read on the forward strand.
ACAGTCTTTCCCCACAAATACATACACACGCATAATTTATATAATCACACATTTTTCTATCACTTAATTTTTCTTTTGCTGTCCTCCTACATTTCTCTAAAGGCTGTTTTACTTATTAAACTGTAAATATGACTCTAATAATGTTTCAATAGGGACTAACTGGAAAAGCACAAATATTCGGATGGTGTTAACTCTTTCAACATTACTCTTACATTTTATTATTTCAAATTCTCTCGCAACACACTCCCAATTCACACCTTCCCATTTTCCAAAGCCAACTTCAGTTATGCCTCTTAACACCAAATATCTCATTGTCTATAGATATCTGTTTTCCTTTTGCCAAGCGAAATGTATTTAAATCATGGTTTTAAATTTACTTTGAGACATCTTTGAGAAATGTTGTAACTTTAAACTTATTTACTTCCTTGGCAGTTTTTTCCTGAATACAAGCAAAACAGCTCCCATTTAAAGTTTTTTTTTTTTTTTTTTTTAAGTGTTCTCTGGTCGTCACGTATTCATCCTTGCAGTGTATTCTGCATTCTCTCTTTCTTTCACCTTCCATAGATGGACCACGAGCAGTCAGTACACATCCATTTCTTTCAAACGCACTTTGGTCAGAAAATCCGTTTCATTCACTTTACTCGAATGTTCTTAATTGTTATTTTCATTTTATATAATAAAAATAACGTATATATATATATATAATTCAATTTATATTCATTGTCCTGTGGTGGGTTGGCACCCTGCCCAGGATTGGTTCCTGCCTTGTGCTCTGTGTTGGCTGGGATTGGCTCCAGCAGACCCCCGTGACCCTGTGTTCGGATTCAGCGGGTTGGATAATGGATGGATGGAATTTATATTCATCGTATTTGAACTACTTTGGCTTTCATTTATTTATTTGCTGTAATTCTTAACATTGACACCGTCTTGATAAAAAATCTCTCCATGTGTCTCCATGAAAAAGGTGCTTGATTACAAAATCCCACTTACACTCGTTATGTGCTTAAATACTTTACTGTGTCTCTCGTTACCCAATACTTGGGTCCGGAGCTCATTCACACTCACACTTGTCTTTGCTCCTGTGGCTTATTTTTACGACCACTAAGAGGAAACAGAGATCATGCAGTCACTCACTCAATCATTCCTTATTTGGGGATGGGACAATTAAAATATATGTGTGTGTGCCTACACTTCACATAGCTGCCCTTTGTTATTTAGTGATGCAAACCTAAATACTCTGCACCCTTCTTTCTGATGTTGTAACTATTTTTATTGCTTCACCAACAAATATCTAAACAACAGCCCTTTACTTTTAATCTATACTAATAAACGGCAAAGCCCTCACTCACTCACTCACTCACTCACTCACTCACTCACTCACTCACTCACTGACTGACTGACTCATCACTAATTCTCCAACTTCCCGTGTAGGTAGAAGGCTGAAATTTGGCAGGCTTATTCCTTACAGCTTCCTTACAAAAGTTGGGCAGGTTTCATTTCGAAATTCTACACGTAATGGTCATAACTGGAAGCTGTTTTTTCTCCATTTACTGTAATGGAGATGAGCTTGAAACCCGTGGGGGCGGAGTTTGACATAATCACGCCTCCCACGTAATCACGCAGTACGTAGAAAACCAGGAAGAGCCCCAAAAAGCGCTGAAGAAAACATGCATTATATAATTGAGAAGGTAGCGAAACAATAAGAAGCGAGCGAGTGATATATACAACCATATTCATGAGTTCTGCTACTTCGGAAACAAAGCACAGTGTAAACCTACACTTTAAATTAAGTTCATAGACAGGCTGCCGCTGGCGTTTGTAATTTAGTGCCTGCCCATATAAGGCCGTCCGTCAGCGGCAATCCAATAGCAATCTGCCACGGGTAAATATTCACGGGTGTAGGACTGTGCTTATGGAGAAGAAGATGAGATAGTCAGGGTGGTGTTTGGCACAAACTCAGCGAAACTGCGAGAGAAAGTTTTAAGTACCGGGACTTCGGTAGCATTAGATACAGCCATGGACATAGCACGACATGGCAACAGCACAGCTGGGAAACTTCGATGCATGAACACCGAGCGGCTCATGTGAACTGACGCAGTGCACAGACAAAAAGCAAGAGTTCCGAAGAGCGCTGAACAAAAACCGAATTACACAATTGAAAAGGCAGCAAAAAAATATGAAGCGTCTGATACATACAAGATAAGTATGTAATAAGTACAGCTACTGCAGAAACAAAGCACACGGTGGAAAAAGTGAATGTCCCGCTAAAGGAAGACAGTGTTAAAAAAAAACCCGTGCATGCAGTGTGTCAGGTCTCAGATAAAGAAGAAGACGAGCTGTTTATTGATGCAGTAAGAAACTAATCTTTTTCATAGCTTATTTAACACACTACGTCTCCGCTGCGATACGCGGGTATATATATATGTATATATATATACACCCTGATCTACATACTCGAATAATGAATACTTTATTCGCAATCAATGATTGTTTTGGTAAAGCCATACTCAGTGTATTCATTAGATGAACGGTAAAAAAGTAAGAGCGAGGGGAGGGTCACTTATTGAGGCATGCAGGCAAAACCACATTAGCACGCGGGCTCGATGTACGAAAAAATATATCTTTTTCAAGTTCTATTTAGTCCATATGTGTCAAATTCAAGGGCCACGGGCCATATCCGGCCCGACGTGTAATTATATCCGGCCCGCAAGATCATTTTATATACTGTATTATTGTTATTAATGGCCCGGGTATATGAAGCGCTGGTAACACAATAAACTACAGATCCCATAATGCAGCGCTTCACCTGCCTTGCTGAACACTTACCGCGTTAATCAAGTCTAGCTTGCAAGTTATTGCGAAGCTAGCCCACACGATGCTTAAGAGAAAAGTTGATTCTGAAAATAGAGCCTTTAAAAACCGATGGGAGGCTGAGTATATGTTTAGTGACATTGCCGTTAAACCCGTGTGTCTCATTTGTGGAGCTAATGTGGCTGTAATTACAGAATTTAATCTAAGACGGCACAATGAGACAAAACATCAAGATAACCTGAAAGACCTGAATGCAATGCAGAAGATACAGAAAGCAGAAGAATTAAATAAGAATCTGACACTTCAGCGGACGTTTTTACCCGTGCACAATCACAAAGTGATTTCAAGTGAAGCTGCTTTTATGGGAGACACAAATGCACCAGTGCAACTTGCCCCACTTTCCCTGTTGCCAAGTAATGTTGAACCAAGTCGTCACTACGGTGTTCCCAAATACGCACTTTGCTGATAAACTGAGCGCACGGCGCTTTAGTGACTTTGAAGAACAAAAAAAGTCCGTCTACATGCGGCTCGAACCTTGTGCATGTTTGGTAGCACATATCTGTGTGAGAAGCTCTTCTCAGTGATGAAGACTAACAAAACAGCACACAGGAGTCGCCTCACTCATGAGCACCTGCAGTCCATCCTAAGAATCTCCACAACACAGAACCTCACACCAAACATAAACGAACTTGTTGCCAAAAAAAGATGCCAGGCGTCCAGCTCTAAAATGACATATGAGCAAAGACAACTGAATGATTTGATTTGTTATTGCTGAAAGGAACACATTTTATTTATATTTCCAGGTTTTGTTATGCAGCATGTTCATATTTGAATTTGTATAATTTTGACAGGATATATTTTTATGGAGAGCAAAATCTTTTGGGATATTTAAAATCTAAGTTTATTTTTTATATAAAATTACATAAGAGTAAAGAAATTTGAATGTTTGTTCTTTTAAAGTTTACTTTATTTCTAACTTGTATAATTTAGACAGGATATATTTTTATGGAGAGCAAAATATTATAAGTTGTTTAAGGTTTGAGTTGATTTATTCAGGAATAATATTCCTGTCTGTTTTTACCATTCCTACCAAAGATATTTCTGTCGACTAAATAAAAATTCCTTCTATTTAAAATTTAAATAGAACTTGAACAAATACGATAGTTCATAATATCCACGCAGACTTGCACGTAAGAGCGGGAGTTATCCGTTTTAACAAGCAGCGTCTTGCACTGATACGAAATAGCTGTGTGTGTATATATGTAGATATGTATGTATATGTATATATATGTTTATATATGTGTGTGTGTATGTATATATATATGTATTTGTGTGTATATATGTGTGTGTATGTATGTATGTGTGTATGTATATGTATGTGTATATATGTAGATATATATATATGTATGTATATATGTGTGTGTGTATATATATGTGTATATGTATAGATATGTATATATATATGTTTATGTGTGTGTGTGTAAATGTTTCCTTTTCTTTTTCATTGCTTCTTTAACACACTACTTCTCCGCTGCGAAGCGCGGGTATTTTGCTAGTGCCCAATAAAAGCCGTTGCTCTACTTTTCCTCCAACAGTATGAAATTTATTTACAGACACTTTTTTTCGCACATAGGTTTCCCTTCTTATCACTCTATATTCTTTTGTTTAAAGCAATACAGTCCTTTATTTTATATACAAAAAGCTATACACATTGTGGAACTGGCCCCGGACACAGACAGACGGACATCGTTAGTTCACCCAACACACGTTTATTTACACAAATATTTACAAATCCTTTAGTGCACGTCCCAGTGCCTCCAGCACTGATCCCCCAAAGTCCAGGCCTCACAGTCACCAAATGCCTTTCCTTCTGGCCGCCTCCACTCCAGTCTCGAGCTCCGTCCTCTTCTACCCGACTCTTGCTGATGACGGAAGGGAGTCGGCCCCTTAAATACCAACCCGGATGGGCTCCAGCTGCTTCTCCGGCAATCCCCTGCGGACACACCCCCGTGTTGCAGAAGTGCCGGCTGCGCACCCGGAAGCCCTCCGGGTGTTCCCAGTCCTCTTCCCCCCAGCACTTCTGCGTGTGGCGGAAGTGCTGAGGTCCAGGGTTCTTCATGCACGGGGCGCCGCCTGGAGGTGGCCACGGGCCCCTACAGGGTTGGGCTTCCATGCCCTCTACCCATGGCCCCCAACACAACCAGGGCGGTCGCCCCCTCATGGTCCGGAGGAGGCACAAGCCCTCCTCCGGTCCTCCTGGGCGTCCCGGCTGGGCTCCACCCCCAGCCGCACGCGACAACATTTATATATACTTTGTACATTCCCTAATGTCCACACTCATATTCACTCGTACTTTTTGCACCTTGTATGCTACCCTAGTGCCCTATCTTTGTCCTATGCTAGTTTTGCACCTTTGTGCCACACACGCTTCTACATTCTGCACCTTTGTGCTCCACTTGCCGCATCACTTTAATGCGCTCCACACATTCCTGCACTAATGTGCTTCTTTGATTGCCGCGGCGCTTTAAATGCGCTCCACACGTACTCGGCACTTGCGTGATTCCCTAACCTACCAAAAGAAAAAATAAAAAAGTTTAAAAAAAGTTCTGTTCCCTTTTTCTGTCTCTAATACTAATACACTCACACCACCTGTCACCATGCGGATCCCTTCCACCAGCTCTCTCTCTAAACCGAACTTGGAAGCGCTATACGGACAGGAATTTCACCTACACATGGCAGCCCCCGTCTCTAATCCAGGACGGTAATGATAGGACTCCAATCGCACCTGAAACTAACTCTTTTTACTGGAGCACAGTCAGAAGGAGCTCGTCAGTGCACTATTGCTGCAGCTTTCCCTCAGACTGGCTCTTTCTCGAGACGGCTTGCAGGCAACTGGCAACTTTGCCTCTTTTACGCCCTCCTGCTCACATCTCCCTGAAGAGCATATACAGCCACAGCAAGGGGTGTTACTTCAGGAATTCCACACCTATCTATACACGGTTTGCCGTCATCACTGTAACCTTAGTATTTGATAGGATTTTATCACCACCTGTTACTCGTGCAGCCCTCCGTCCCCCGAATCAGAGTGTTTATCCATTAAACCTTTAATCCATTAAAAAAACATTTAAATTCAAATTCCCATTATTTACTGCACCTAACATTTGTACAATCACATTTATATCAGCTGCGCAGCCTTGACACATTCCATTTAAGTCTGTATGCCAATCACCTCATCCTACCTTGTTCTTTTAGAGAGGCTTTCTACCACTGTCTCCGTTGGAAGGGTGGGAACTCTTTTGAAACTATAATATATATAATAAATATCACTTACCTTTTTAGGTGATCACCATCTGTGTTTGTTTCGCAGAGCACCGTCCCACCTCTGGATGTCGCAGCTGCTTTTTTCTTCATCACGTCGGGGTCACCAGAATCTGTTGAAGAGAAAATTGCCGGAGCAAAAGATGCACCCAAAGGTCTTCACCTGGAATGAAAGCTCTCAGGAGTCAAGAGGATGGGCAAACAGAGTTTATTGTTTTATTGCAATAAACAACAACATGGACTCAACCCAATTCGGCCAAATCAGGCTGAGCCCCGAACAGTTCAAAAGTTATAGTTTATATCCTCATTTCTTATCATTCTGACCTCGCTCAAGCCAAATCATTCGCTGCTTATTCTGACTCCCCTTTCCTGTAGCTGGCTGTCAAATTCTTTTATGATGACCACGGTATTTTTATTTTCTGTCAATTATCTTTATTTTTCTGACTTCACTTATTTTTAGGTCAGCTGAGAGCCAACAAGTGTTTTCTTTTCTTCCATCCATAGGCTGTCATTACCTAATTTTCCTCCCTTCCTGGGTCCTCTCGCAAGATTATATTGGCAGCTAAAGCCAAGCTGCAGTTAGCAGGCCTAGCTTGCATTAATATTTGCACTAATGTTAATGCTTATATATTTTCCTATATTTATTTATCCTAATACATGAATATACTAATTTTTTTTTCCATAAAACATCCTTCATACAAATGTCTTCAAAATATATTTACTTAAAGGTATCTAACCAACCCTTGAGTTACCAACATAGAGGCATCTCATCCATCCATCCATCCATTATCCAACCCACTATATCCTAACTACAGAGTCACGGGGGTCTGCTGGAGCCAATCCCAGCCAACACAGGGCGCAAGGTAGGAAAAAAACCCCAGGCAGGGCGCCAGCCCACCGCAGGACACACATACACACACCAAGCACACACTAGGGAAAATTTAGGATCGCCAATGCACCTAACCTGCATGCCTTTGGACTGTGGGAGGAAACTGGAGCACTAGAGGCATCTCATTTACCACTAAAACTAAGTTGGATCCAGCATATTGACTTTTTGTTAACAAGTATACTGGTTGTCTTAGTAGCTCTGATGATAGAGATCAGGCATTTTGGAAAGTTAATTTAGTACATTCTATCATACAACTAGGATATTTACCAAAATTAATTTCCATAGTATATGAAATATTAGTTTGTTTTTTATATAGGGATTGCACATAGGTTATTGCAAAACAAAGTATCTTTAATGGAGTGACATAATAACTCTAAAAGAGAAGGAAGAGTAATATTACTTAATATTAAACAGTTTCTCATCCTCAGCATAAAAAGGCACTTGTCCCCTCTGTGATTTCCTGTTATTGAAGACTTAAGATACAAGTTACAAGTCTTCAATCAAAATCTAATAATAGATAAAGGGCACCAGAGTTAACAAATAACACTTTTGGTCTGAATTAAATCAATTATTGAAAGAACAAGATTGTCCAAAACAGATGTGAGAAAAAGTAATTGCCCCTTAATCTTATTAATTCGAATAATACAGAAACAAAGAGATTATAGGTCTTTGGGGCACTTAAAGGCTCACTTGGTATATCATAAAGAAAATGTAAGTTTAAAACACGTTGTAAAGCAAAAGAAAAGTGTCATAAAGACACAAGTCTCAAAATAGACTACTCAAGATGGCGGAGCTTCCAGTCTTAAGGGCTCCCAGCAAGAAGAGGTGGGTCCAGGCAGGCAGACAACGGAAGTGACGTCAGAGATGTCATTGTCATCAATCTTCTGGTCTGCAGAGAGGGGAAGAGAAAAGGTATCAGTGAACAGCACCCTCTGGTGTTCTGCCTGGAGATCACAATTATCGGAACCCTTAGACTGTCCTCCATGCACACGTGTGTCACACTGGTTTCATCACCTTTAGCTACAATCCCTGCAATAGAATACATTCCATAATTTAACCTTAGTCTTTCTTATTGTTTTCTAGGAATTTATAGTTCTTGTAGAACTGCTTTAATTCAAAAACACTTTGAAGTTTCAACCATGAACTGCTTGTTTTGGGTCTTGCCATAGCATCTATGATGAATTATGTCTGCAGTGCACTTTGAATAGGCCAGTCAATTTTGCTTCTTTTTAGCTATTCTGAAGTGGACTTGGTTTTGTGTCTTGGACCTCTGCCTTGCTTTAAGACTCAATTGCACTTTAGCTTTTGCTCATTTGCATTACAAATTTCTGATAAAAACAGCAATTCAAAATTCCTTCACTTTTAGAAAATTATCAGGTCCTGAAACAGCAAAGCAACCCCACATCATCACATTCTTAATGTAAAATGCTGTGGCTGCTTTATTTCAAAGACAATTCATTTTTGCCTTTACTGTCTTCATCCCACCTTCTTCAAATGATTTCTGTACTTTCACTCTGAAACAGAGACTTCACCCGTTCATTCCAAAATTATTAGCTTACTCCTTAGGAAGTTTATGTGGGACTTCTCTCTGTATTTTGTCACCTTGATGATGCCCATGTTCATGGAAACCTCTTACAAGTTTTACCAAAATGCAACTCAAACAGATGAGTTTTCCCTGGTGAAAAGGAAGAAAAATTGTAAATAATCAGAAAAGATAATACTAGTAGCTAAATGGAAGGCAAATATAAAAGAGTCAAGGAATGTGAAGGAGTTACATTTTATCTCAGCACAGCATTGTGAAAAAAATAATGTTTATGTATTTTTATCTATATATATTTCTATATCTATAATCAGTTTCATACATACAGTTTGTATACTCATATATTTTACTAGAACAAAGTGTTTCTTTACCTAAAACATGGTGTTGCAAGTTGTGTACTTTTAACTTTTTAACTTTCCTAGCCTATAAGACAATATATTAACTTTTATGTATCTTTTCTTATATATGTCTATATTAGCTATGGCCACCAGGGGGCACACCAGCTCTCTAAACACCCAACATAACAGACACAATACACAAGTCCAGCACAACACACATTTTATATAGGTGTGGGAATGCCTTCCTTTCGTTCCCACTACCTCAGTACAAGTACAGTGAGTACAGCACAATATAAAGCAAACAATGCCTTTTCCATCTCACTCTCCCACTCTGTCTGTAGCTGCCATGGAGGAAGGACAGGTATACTGGCCAGAATGGAAGACAGATTCTTGCCAAGCCAGGATGCCCTCATGGAAGGTACTGGGTGAACAGGCATACTGGGAAAAGTTAATTTCCTCACTTGACAGGTGGCACTGGTCCTTAGCACTGAACCCAATTAGGATACTTGCAGGGTTGCATGGGAATTGGAGTCTGGAAACCTGGGACCCTGTCAAGGTCTTTGGGTACAACCAGAGGGCAGTGCCGGGGGCAGGACTGCCCTGGTTTCCACACGACCCAGAAATGCTCCTGATGACCTGAGCATGACACCGGAACCAGTTCCCCGGTCAGAGTCAAAAGGAACCCTGTATCCTCACTTGATTGAGTCAGAGACAGGAAGCGATGGGCAATACTTTACAAGAGATGGAATTAGAGAATTTACATTTGTGTATTGTGGCTGGTGTTTGTCTGAGGAAGGTGTTGGAGGCCACTACTGTAGATTCAATAAAAAAGTTTTTAGTGTTGGGTATTACTGTGTCTGTGGTTTGGGGATCAGTGGTGCCCCATGTGGTTACATTGGCGTAGTTGGCAGGATTTCCTGGCAGTCAGTTGGCAAGGTCCTGGAAAAATGTATCATAACCAAACCCAGACGTTTAACCTGGGACTAGAAATGGGATGAAGAATAACCAGGAAAGCCGGTAAATGGGGAAGTGACAGATGTCTGTCAGGCAATTGGTTACTATCTGAAGGCTAAAACGCTTATGAAGACAGCTGGCCAATGTACCTGGGGTCTCATGTATAATGCCGTGCGTAGAACTCAGACTATAACATGGTGTAAGCACAAAAGCGGGAATGTGCATACGCACAGAAAAATCCAGATGCAGGAATCTGTGTGTATGCAAACTTCCACGTTCTTCCGCTCCATAAATCCCAATCAGCATGAAAAGTAATACACGTGCCTGCTGTCCCGCCCCAACTCCTCCCAGAATTATGCCTTTTTGAATATGTAAATCAATATATTGTAAACAGCCCTTAAGCTCAGTGTTCTGTGAAAAGACAATGGCAAAACCAAGAGAAAAAATAGAACAATTTCAGCGAATACCAAGTGGAAGCAAGGAAAAACGAAAAATGAAAGTTGTTGGTTTAAACAGTGATATAAACAAGAAAAGGAAGCTGATCGAGTGACATAGCGTGTCGGAGAAACCCGAAAGCTCAAGTTCACAAAGTCGCACAGTGCCTGAAATAAAAAAGAAGTCACATATCAAAGTCGCCGTGAAAAGGCGAGTCGTAGCCCACCATCTGAGTGTCATATGAAAACTTATTAGGATACAGAGAGAAAAAAAGGCACTCAGTGGGGAAAAAAGCATGAAATGTCAACTTTAATCTCGAAATTTCCACTTTAATCACGTAGTTTATTTTGTCATTAAAATAGAACATCATAAACTTCATCTTAAAATCGTTTAATTTACTAGTTTCTCAAAACCCATCGTAACTAAAGTAGCACGTTAAATGCTTTGTTTTGTATTTGATCTTCTGTGTGCTCTATGTGTGTGAATCACTATGTGCTTCTTAAACCAGCTTTCTCTTCCTCCCACAGGACACAGAACCCGCTACATTCGTGATATTACAGCTATCTGAATAACTAAAATACTGAGATGTATACGTGATATCATTTTCATGATGATATGAGTTAAAGCATGTTATTAAACATGGGAACACGGTGGTGCAGTGATTGTGCGGGACCTTTGATAAAATAATTTATTGCAGCAGTACTGTCTCTTTCAAATGTACTAACCTCCAATTAATGTCCTTTTTTTCTTTCTCCAAATACCCAATCACCACACAAAGAGCTCTGTAATAGACGTTAAGCCATCTGTAAGCTTATAACGTTGATTCTTCAAAACTTTTAAGGAACATTGAAATATCTTCGTAGTACACGTTTAATTATTCTGTCCTTCACACCAGTCCCAGTGAAGCATACAGTGCGAGGCAGGAACAATCCGTGAACGGAGCGACAGATCCTTGCTAGCGTAGCGACACCGTGTCCTTTAATTAATAGCAATATAGATTATTTAAATGAAGTTAAAGTTTTATCTGCATAATTTAATAAACATATTTTGCTGCATTTCATCTTAAAAATGATATCGTCATCATATGTAAATACGCATTTTATAAAGTGGCTCAGGTTGTGCAATATTATAACTCTATCGCAAGTTTACAGTGAGGTAATTGTACTTATAAGTACAAACAGTTCTACAAGGAGCAGTTGATGGACTGATAGAGTGCGTTTAGAGCTCTTGGGATGAAACTGTTTCTGAACCGCGACGTCCGTACAGGAAAGGTTTTGAAGCGTTTGCTGTGTGAGAAGCAGTTCAAATAGGAAGCATGGCTGAGGCAGCGTGTGCTTGATGCTGTGTACCAATAATTCTCTTTTTGATCAGTTGCTCCGAGTGGTGTAGTGAGAGTAATATGGAAAAAGATGATCCAATATTGCAACCCCTAATGGGAGCAGCTGAAAGAAGAAGAAGAAGGTGCAGTGAGAGTAACAACGCTAAAGCAGTTATGGTATTAAGAATAGTTTGACCATTCTGTAGACCATTATATTGTTACAGGTTAATTACAATCAGATGCATTAAACTAATAAACTTTATGCGGTTAATTTCATTGTATTTATAAAGCCGTGTCAGGGATGTGGATCTAAAAAAGAAAGATAAACCACACAGGAACAGTAGCATTGCTTTGACGCTGGGTGCCGCGAGTCTGCAAAACCGAGCAGAGAACTTGCGTACAACAGGGTGTGAGCTATTGTGAAAATGTGCATGACTTTAGGTTTTATACATCGCGATTTGAACGTGGAAACATTTGTACGTGACATTTCTGTGCATACGCACCGTTTATACATAAGGCCCCTGGTCCATGAATGGGATTCATATGGGCAAGAAGAGAATCCTTGCTCAAAGGATGCTAGACAACCTCTATGGTGGAGCACTACTTTTCACAAGCAATGATGAAGTACATACTCTCAAGGGGTCAAAATCACTAAAAAATGTTGCAGAAAACCTTGCTGACTCTAAATGTGAGAACAGCGAGCCTGTGCTGTCCCATCTCTTCTGTGTTTCAACTTCCCGATAAGAAGGCCACAAGGTGCAAGAAGACAAAAACAGTGAGAACATGCTATTAAAACCCAAAGTGCTGGATTTGCTGCACAAGACTCTTCGATGACCAAACTGGGGATAAGGGACTCTCCTTTCTTTCCACGAGTTGATAAGAGATCTTGGAATCAGTGTGTGAATTCTGCTACCAAATTGTTTGAGAAGGAACAGACTGTCCCTGTAAAGGACTTCCTGACTGATTTTCCTATAGTGCCATGCAAAGCCTGACTGCGCAGGTCAGAGGAGCTGACCCAAAAGCCGAATTGACCTCCAAGAATTGAGGGAGTTTCTAAAACCAGTAAAAGCCCTTCAACTGGTGTTAAATATCCAAGTAGCTGCGGTCAAAGGGGTTGAAGACACAGTCAAAGCACCACTAAAAGAAGTTAATTGGTATTTTTGTCTTTCAGGAAATGGACTGCTGCCTGGAGTGGATATACGTATATGCCAAACTCATTGCTGAGTGACTTCGGAAAATTTATTTAAAAGAAATACACAGTAGCATGCAAATTTGCTATGAGAGAAAACTAGAAAGAAGTTGCAAGGACTATGATGAAGAAAGTGAAAGATGCACGTACAGTATAGTGGTGAAAAGGAGAAAGTCTTTGTTAACCTGGAGACCAAGGGGATGCGTAATGATGCCTCAAGATAAGACAAGTTGTTGTGATGTGAGATTTTGCATATAACTTGATAAATATTTTATATGTCTTTATTTGAAATTTAGGCAAAGTAGTGTAATTTAGTGTTTACCCCCCCCTTTAGGAATGTGTCTCTTTGAATTTTATGACAGGGCTGGGAAGGATGAGCAGCTCTCCGATAAAGACTTTCAACCCCCGCAAGAAAGCCAGGTTACGTTAACATATGGTTTGGGGGCAGGTGTTAAGATGTTCTATTTCCCCCATTGGTCTGAAGTATGGCTGTTTGGAATTGGCTTGGATCAGAAGCTTTTAAGTACCATGACTCCCTATTGGCTGTAGGGGTTGGACAGAAAACCCGTAAATTTGCTTGCTTTATCTCACTCTCTCTCTCTCACTAACCTCTGATGATGAAGAAGTATCTTTCTCTTACTAACATCTGAAATAAGCATCTCTCACTAACCTCTGATGATGAAGACAACACAATGAAGAGCACAGCTTGGCAGCCATATTGAGACAGGCTTGCGGCCTGTTCTGAAGAAAGCTGAGCACCAATGATGCCTTAACTAGAGACGTTAAGTAACAAACAAGTCTGTGTGCCGCCTGAAACTATACATCACCATTTAATCAGGTTGTATGGTTGCCAATATTCAAATGTACTTTGCATATTGTTATTATTTATGAATATTATCAATAATACATTATTTATGTGTAACTTAACTTCTGCTTGTCTTTTTACTACACCTAATTGCCTGAGGTTATAGATATAGAAGGAAAGATGGGGATAAGTTATATACTATAATACCTTATAAACAGTGGTAAGTCTGTGAGATTAGGCATTCTGACAAAGGCTACTTATTAATAATACAAAGGGGAAAGTAGAGCAAAATATTACTCTACCAAGATAAAACACATGTACCTTTAAGGAATGAAATATAGAAGGTGAATGATTTTAAATTTGGCTGGATCCATCAATAAGAGACTCACACTTTTGAACTGTTTCCCCATTTGGAATGCCACCAGGATTTTCTCTCTTAATCACTAAGAATTTTACTGGTTTCAAGTCTATAATAAAGACAGCATTGCAATTTACATAAAAGGTTGGTAGACACATGAGAAAGTCAACAATAAAAGGATAACCAAAACCCTTTGTTAAAAAAAACAAAAAAAACAACAATGATCTGATATGCAATATTCATACGAAAATGTAAGAGCACCACAAAAAGACTGCAAAAAAGTCTCATTTGGAAGCTTTGGCCTCTGCTCATGGCATGTCACAGGGTTGTCAGCCAAAAAAAATGATAGTTTGACAGTTTGTCTTTGACCCCTATTAACTACACTACATTTTTATTTGAACATCTAAAGGGTGGTCTATTGAAAGTCAAATGTCATAGAAATGAGAGGGGGGATAAGGAAATAAAACTTTTAATATTAAAATTTATATTTAAAACAGCGAAGGATGTAAAAATAGTATTAAAATGGCCAAAGAAACAAATAGGTACCAACCCCCTTTTTTCTCTCTGAAGTCCTCAAAGAAGAAGCGACATCACCAGAGAAGTGATGATGCCTCATTTAATCCTCTTTCCCTGTTACATAGACTATATCTTCCTGGTCCCATTTATGGTGTAGCTGTTTAAATTTAAATGTACATAACTACATAACTTTTTCGTCATATATGTATTTCTCTTACATATCTTGGACTATGAGGTGCACATGCTTTCCTCTGTGTCTCCTATTAATGCCCAACACAGGGTGTTCTTGAAATATGCAGGGCATTTTTGTTGCATGAATGTGGTGTGCAGTACAGTTTGCTTGAAAAGAGATAAGTTAAAATACTCAGCAGGAAGCTGCAGTCTTCAACAACAAAATAATTCTAACAATATAACTAAGTTATTAATATCTGAAAGAACAGATAGATAGAAGGTGTGTATTTATGGTAGTGTATTATATTTCCCCTTTGCAGAGAGTCCGAACAATGAAAAGGATGATTTGCCATGTGTGTTAGGTTTGTATGTATATTATCAGTAATACTTTAGATAAAAATGTTAAATGTCTTAAATATCAAGAATTCTTTTCAGGCTGGTCCTTTTTGTGTTTGTGTTTATTATGTCTGGATTTTCTAAGTTCCTCCTCAATTCCAAAGATATGCCTGTGAGGTTAACTTGAGACTCTTAAATGCATGCTGTAAGTGAGGTTGTACATGTGCACTATGATAGCCTGTCGTGCCATCCAGAGGTCAATTTCTGTCTACCATTATCTCAGTCACTATCCTTCCCTTTTCTGAATCCACTTGATCTAGTTCAGGACTGCAGGGAGCTGGAGTCAGGGTATCTTATTGGGTTAGTTTAGAAAAATGGTCAAGACAAAAATAACATTTTGTAATTCCACATTATCAAGACACCACGCATTTATGGTTAGAAACTTAAACTTAAGAGATGCTAGTGAAAGAAAAAAAGAAACTGAAGCTTTTATTTAATGTAAAGCTGTAACAACTCATATACGCTGGATTTGAAAAGAATATTACGGGAACTAAAATAAATCTCAGAGATGTGCTGTACATTCCAAACTTCTAGAGCCCAACAAGGCCAATAGGATTCACAATCACCCATCCATTTGCTTTCAGACGTTCTTATCCCAGGCAGCGCGATGAACAGCTTGAGTAGCAGCAGTCTACATCCCAGTGATGGAGGCACGCAAAGCAACATGCTCTTCCTCATCTCCTTTCAATATGATTAGCAGCCTGGCTGCATGCATTTGGAGCAAGTGTATAACCAGGAAATAATTCTGCATGGAGTGGTAACGCTATGGCTAACCAGTAGGCCAGACTGCACCACACTGAAAACCAATTTGGGCTGTTCAGTGGGAAAGCGGGTGTTTATGCTACTGTATATCACAGTAGTATTTAAACTCCGTTGTTTAGATCTCTGAATACCTTTCCTCAATCAATCAATATTTTTTAAAAGACTTCTTCTGGCCAAAGTTGACAGCACTGGTGGCCCATTTTGTACTTAGACCTAAAAAGAGGCCCCCTTATGCCCCCCAATGCTATTTTTTTCTGCAAATGTGAGTGGTGCTGGTGCAGCAATATCATTTAAGCATACTAATTTGTCTCTCAAAACATTTAATGAGTGAAAAAAATGTATCTTTGTGCAGCACCGCACTTAATAGTGTTACTAGAGATAGATGTAAGGAAGGGCAAATACAGTTTCATATTTCCCCAAGCACCTTTTTGGCCAATTGAGAGCCTATCCTGGAAGAAACAGTCACAAGATAGCATTGGTACTAGCTGGAATTCAACCCACTGCTGGGCCGTCTTACCAGCATCATAGGACTCTGGGCAATGTAGTGTGCTGGGGCCTTTGATTTGATATCAAAACAGAAGCATACCAGAAACATAGTGGGCACCTATGCTCCTGGGGCCATCGGCCAGTGCCCATACATTAAAGACTCCCTGTAACCCATTGCTGGGCATACCCATGCATAAAACCACATTGAGCCAAAAATGCAACTCTCTGGATTCAGGGCCAGATTAAGATGAAATTGGGCCTGATGCTGCAGCGCAAAAAAGGCCTATTTTTTCTCAGCATTGGTGCATGTGCATTCGACACTCACCGTACATGCGCACTCAGACTGACCGAGGAGCCATAACTGCTTGCGACGCAACCAGCCAGCCTTTATTGAACATGAATAATAATAACGATGTAGTATCGTGACAACTCGAGATTAACATCAAACTATGTAACATCAACATTCAATAGCAATTGTCTGAAAAATGCACTTAATGCAGAAAACCTAACAATGAAATACAGAAAAATTTCGCAATTCTCTTACGAAACAGAGTAGGAAAAAATGAATTTGCAGAGACATTGGGTCAAAGTGACTCAGTTCAGGCTCTTGAGGGTAAAAATTTGTCCACGATTTAAATTTTATAATAGACCAGAATGCAGAATCCAACATCCATGCCAGGCCTGTGGGCCGGCTTTTAGTGTTACCTTTACAGATAACCATTTAAATAGTCATTGATTTTTACTGTACAACTAACTTTCAAGGTGAAAGATTTACTACGTGGCACTTACCAAACAATGTTAAAGTGGCAAGAATCCCCAAGATACTGCAAAAAACGCAACTAAATTACTAAGTAAACTGTTTAATGTAAAATTGATAGCATTAACCTGAAACCTTCGGTTAACAATAAACATAACGATGTTATAGTTACGTCATAGCGCAAAGAACAATGCTGTGTCTAGGCGTCCGAAAGTGGGACTCCAAATTTAATTCTAAGAATTATTTTGAGGTTAATATAGCAAAGGAAAACTGTTCAGCTTCCAGAAAATTCTCGTCTGTTTTCATCTGGGCCTACTTCAGGAATGGGCCTAATGCTGCAGCATCAATAGCACCCACCTTAATCTGGCCCTGTCTGGATTGTGGGAGTACATGCAAACTCCACACAGAAACCAAAACAGTCAGGAATCAAACCAGGAGCAAAATCCTGTGAGGTGACAATACTAATGCTGTGCTCACACGCCTCCCTGTTTAGTGCCTTCTTTACTGTTTGTATATATGTTTCTAGCCAGGAAACAGAGTAGTGAGAGAACAGAAGGACAGGAAACTGAAAAGGCACACTGCTTCTCAGATTAAGTGACAAAATGGGTAAGAAGGAGCAAATCAAATGGTGGGGCAAGGCTCATGAAGTATACAGAGTAACAGCCCCAATAAAAACCTCAAAAACAGTCTCATTCATTGTGTGGAGATCCTCCTCCAGGCACAGAACTAGAACTACATGACATGCAAGCGCATAGAAGAGCAGAAGGAACCAATAATGTAGACTGGAAACGCATCCTAAAATGCATGAGATGTTTATTTTGCTGGTAAAATACTGGCAGGTGACAGTTCTACCTCCTTCTAAAATTAATTTAACATGCTAAATGTTGAAAATGCATATTCTTTTGCTGGTAAGCGTTCCACAGTTGGTGTGTTAAGACTGCATTCTTTTGAAATTTAAATGTTGTAGCTGCTATCACCAACCATCGGCATTGTGGGATTAAGCACGCTGTTTCCCAAAGAAGAAATTAAAGAAAACCCTTCAAAGTGATGATCAAGACAAACACAGTGAAATGAATGATGTCATCACCGCTTGCGAGTGTAGCAGCTTGTCCCCTGGCGAAAGACTCACTGTGAAGAACCTTTAAAGCTAATCTGTACAACCAAGAACACAACTGGCAACACGCCCTTCCTAGGGTTGCCACCCGTCCTTTAAAATACGGAATCGTCCCGTATTTGTGGTCTTGGCCCCCAAGGGATGTGGCCCCCGCTGCAGTATGCGTCCCTTATTTTTTTTGGATTAAAAGTGGTAACCCTACCTCCACCCTGAACAACCGCTCTGCGCGCACGGCAAAGTACAAGGACCTTGGACCTTGAACCTTTCTCATCGGATCTCTTTTAGCTGACGTCCACCACCGTACCACGTTCACTGATTTCACTTATATCTAAATTGATCCACTACTTTGGACTTTACTGGAAAGTTCAATATAATTCACACAATAAAAGCTGCGCTCCCTCCACCTTTCCTCGTTCTCGTGAGGCTGTCGCGCGCGCGCTGGTGACGTTCTTTCGCGGCGGCGAGGACGCACAGTTAAAAGCACGATGCCGGGCTTGTAGTGTGACGCCTCAGAGAAGTACGGAGGTTTATTCTCTTGTTCGTCTTATCGTCTTACTAGAAGCAGAACCATGGCAGCGGTGGTGGATCCTTGCTCCTTTTCGTCTTTCTCCAGTTGTGTCACTAGACACCTGAACCTGTACTTTCACGTGGATTTTGACAGCCATATCCTGAGGGGAGACGTTGCTTTAACGGTTGAGGCACTGGAAGACAAATTGCCGAGCTTGGTAACTTTGTATTTTTGTATGTTACAGAGTTTTGACTCTAGCTCTCGATTCGTGCCGTGTAAAATGAGACTGGGCTATATAAACTATTTTTCCATTAGCGAGGGTGTCCACCAGAGCTAAAGGGTACTGGTAAGAGACTCGATTGTATGCCACGATTAACGGACAGATATTTTTTTCTCTGGGCACCTTGCGTATGTTAGTTTAAAGGATGAAGTACTGGGGAATTATGAGGCTGCGCCCGTATGAAGTTCCGACAATTGACTAAACAGGACTGGCGGCATTCCTGCTTGTAAATCTGGCAGAAGCAAATAGATTGCAAGAGACGCGGCGATATTATTGGAATTGCCTGTCAAGATTTGCGTACACAAACAACTCATATCATAACCTCTTACTCCGTTCTACCCAGATCTTGCAGTAACTATTAAGTCAAATCTGAAACCTACAGTTAACAGTCGCTTTATTTTTAGATGATAGTCATGAAATACCTCTGATACAGAAACACTAAATAAACACTATTTTGTTTAAAGCCTCAAAAAGTTATCTACTGTAAATTCTACTATCACTATTAATTATAAGAATAATAGAAAGCTTAACAAGCACACTAAACAGTAAGATTCTTGATTGAAATATTTTTTGTATTTGCACAGGTTTTTTCATGAAACTGGAAACGATATGTTTATAAATACATATGCTATTACTTGCACAATCCAAACACAATCTATTAGGTCGAAAGGAGAAGTACGAACGTTTTGCGGCAAATTGCATGCGCTGTCTCAAGCTTCAGTTCTGATGAACAGCGCTGTAACATGACATGTGCACAATCAGTCAAGTGGGATTTTGACATCTATGTTCAAAATGTAAACGTTTGTTATTTTGCAGTGTTCTTTCTTTGCAAATATGATCACTGATCACATAAAGTTGGGATTTACCAGAGACTTCACAATTCTATGTCACCCCTATAAAATAATAATATTATAATTGTTTTATGTTTTACAATTTATTAAGCGTTTTAGTCCGATTCTGGGATAACTAGTAGTTTAATTTTTTTCGACTGAAATTAAAGTTGAAATTATAGCGAACAGGAAAAATGCCTATCAGTTACACCTAAACAAACTAAGGCCTGAGTTTAATACTCAAAATGGATTCATAGTATATTGGCAGCCTGCTTCAAGAAAGGAGCAAGAGAGTGTATTCGGAGTAGTTACTATTAACGAAATCAAGGAATGTTAATAATAGGTGTTGAGTGAAGATTGTATGATCACAAAATAGCAGCAGTCTGCAAATTAAGAAATGGATTATTAGGTTACAGTACATAACATGCTAACATACTGTACATTAGTATAAAATGTGCCCTTTGCAGTGGTTGAGTCTTTGTGGCATGAGCTTTTATATTTGAAGTAGGTTTGTCTACCAGTGATATTTGAATATTCAATATATTAAATATTGTTTGAATATTTACAGATGTGCATCTAAAATCTTTGGAGTTAAATACATGTATTTTGCCATGATATACATGTAAACTATTCCTTTGCTTTTGGTTCAATACATTCTTAAATGTTCATGAACCTGCAAAACATTATTAACACTATTAAGTTCATAAATACTTATGAAGGTTCCATGGTAATTAATAGTGAATGTTTTTTGTCTTTATTTAAAGGACATTACCCTTTAATTCCACCTTTGCTAGCTGAGCTTCAGCGCAGTTCTTGCAGAAATTAACTTTGGCCAATCAGACTGGGAGCTAACACAGTTTCCATGGGAGTTTCATATGACAAACAGCCACTGGTGAAGTTTCTTGCATGTTTTGTCTTTGATTAAATTGGTTTGTGAATTTTAAGGTCACAATAAATCAGACTTCAAGTGCTACTATCTACTGCTGTTAAGAGAAACAAACCCATTCTGGTGGAGTATTTTATTTTAATATAGCAGTGCTTGTAAATTGCATGTTTTATATTAAGCTCTTTTTTTTATTTCTGTACCATTGCGAAAAACAAAAAGCTGCATATAAACTTTATAGGAATGTTTGCAGCAGGGAAAGCTAGGGAAATGTTTATATAGGTTCTAAGTTAAAAAGAGAGGGACCATATGTATTTAGTGGCATACCCACCCTAGAGCCCACTTACATTTCAGTGTTGCATATGTCCAGTGTTTATTTTTCAATCTTTTTAATGGCTTTTTTTCATGCATTTTTTAGGCTTTTTTGGGTGTTTTCAAAGAAGCATTTTGCAGGGAAAATGTGATTGACATCACTTCCATTTTGCAGACTGTAAGGCGTTGTCATGTTGTGAAGTGACTGTTGTGTTTCCAGATTGTCTTCTATGACTTTCGTGCTTTTAATCCTGGTGGTCACAGTCCTAAAGAGCAGGTGTCATCAGCATTATGTGCACACCTTAGGTGGACCCAGTTCTGTAGCAAAGGGAGTCGAGAGGACAGTTCTGGACTCTATAAAGCAGGTAACATCCTGACAGTTCCCAGGGATACACACTGATAGGCATATAAGAACTTAAGTAGTGATATATGGGGAAAAAATCATTGTATTACTTTTTTTTTTTTTTTTTTTTGCAAAATATCTGCTGCTGTTGGTGCAATACTATGCAAGCTCGTTACCATGTCGTCTAGTTTTCGGGTCTTGAGGAGGGGGTTAAGCATGTGCACATCAAGTAGTTAACTCAAAATAAATGAGCATGTTGTATTCATATACATTTAATCTTGCATGTGCTGAAGGGTAAATTGAATCTGCCCAGTTTAGGATCACTGGGAGCCAGTGATTACTGCAGCATCACTGGGGGTAAGGCAAGAAGGAAATGTGGTGGATAGTGTGTCAATCCTTTGCAGCCAAGGAGAAAAGAGTGAGTGTGTGAGGGTCTCTAAAAAGAGCCATGACAGAAGAAGGTGGTGCCCGAAAGCTGACAGCATCCTTCTTCCACAGGAGTGGTACTGCATAGCAACTCACACCTTTGACTACAATAGGAGGGTCTTTCTACTCCAGAGTGCCAAGTGCAGCTTTGTCCGGCTTTGAGCAGGTTATCTCCTTCTCATTTCTGTGTGGCAGTATGCCAAGCTGCCAAAGCCTGTCAACATGAGGACACAGTTCAGTTAGCAAGGCAGTTTAGCCAGCAGTGTATCTATATAAGACCCACACTGTAGTTCAGATCTACAGGGGCCATCCATAGTGTTATGCATGCTCACCAAAGTGTTGATGGCAACTGCAAAGTCCTCAAATCCCTGAGCACTACCTGGCCGGAGGAGTGGAATAATTAAAACTGAGTTCAATTCACATTGGTTGATCATACCTCTGCTCCAAAGCCTGCATATCACTAGTGTATAGGAATGGGCTATTCATATATATTTTTAGCTACCTGGAAAGCAGCCCGTGGCTCTAGATGCTCCAGCAGTACCTGATACTTATAGTTCTCAATTATATGATTGTGAGGGTCTAGGACACATAAGATGATGCAATGGCCATATCTGTTAATTCAGACACACTAGAACAGTGTGGATATGTAGATCTGTGGAAGAGGCTGCCTTTGGTAGTGATGAAACAGAATCATACTAGACAATGAAGGCAGTGGCTTGAACTGTGACTATGCTGGAGGTGGCACAGACTGCAAAGGAGCTGGATGGTACTATGGCTGCAGTGGAGATAGTGCAGATTGCTCAAGAGCTGGTTGTAGCTTTGGCTGCACTGGAGGTAGTGCAGGCTTTAGAGGAGCTGGCTGCAGCTGTTGTTGCACAGGAGCTGGCTGGGGCCAAAAATATGATCTATAGAATCCAGTTAACTGTCCATAAGGTTTTGAGCCTAACAGGGCTGCTATACTGGCTTGAGGAGCTGGTATGGAAATTGACCGTGTCCTTTGTTGCTTGTAATGATGCACAGGGGACTTAGGACAAAAGGACTCCTCGGATTCCTGTGTAGCACTGTCCTTACCAGTTTGAAGCTCTCCCATATTGTTACTCGGAGCTCTTCAACATACCTTTCTGTCTCTTACCATTGGGAACTTGTCTAATGCCTTCTGTGTGAATCATGGCTTAAATATGTACTTTCTGTTCTTGTAGGCATATCTGCTGTTGCTGAAGGAATGTCATGTGGCAGTGGATGGTCAATCATAATGTCCTCCAAATAAGCTGGCACACACTGTGTACGACTTGGACGAGGACTCGTTGTCTGTATCCCACCGTAAAAAATCTCCAGATATAGCCATGGTTTGGCTTATGTACTATCCCGCACAAGTGACCAATTGTGAGGGGCAGTTGTACATTATAGCACTGATCATACACAAGCTAGCCTAAATATTTGGTTAGAAAGAACAGCAGCCACACCATAGAGTACTTTGAGCCCCCTTTCAGGCTTGACAGGAAACACTTTGATATATGTGCATATGCGTTATTTTGTCAGCAATGCATACCACACAATTGACGGGTTTAGAATCGAACACTGAAGAGAAAGTGCAAACAAGCATGGAGTCTGTGAGCACACTGGACACACCAAACCAAAAATGCTGGGTGTGTCTTGCGGAGCTCAGATGTGAAGCAAGGAATTAACCAAAAGCTGTGTGCACCCTAGTAACATTCTATTAATAAAGCACGTGGTTAATTTTTATTCCAAGGTAAGTTAAAGATATTTTAAAATAGCATAATCTGGTGGCACAGTGGACAATGTTGACCATGGGGGATCAGATTAGGGATGGTTTAAAAAAAAGAAAAAAAAAGAGATGGATGTCATTTACTTCATGAAGGACTAAACATATTCTCTTTATTAAGAAATACTACTGACACATTTTCAGTATTCAGTGTTAAAACGGGTAATACTGCTTAGTTAAACACTCTCACTAATACTGATCAGTCCAAAAATGCACAAGCAGAACATGCATATTCCATACAGTTGGGACTGTGAGGCACAAAATGACCACTCTAAGCTATTTGTTAAAACATCTGCTCTAAACCTATTAAACTTTAACTAGGTTAAAACTAAATGTATACCTATACGTTTTTTTTTAATTTTTGTCACTTAATTGCGAACCACAAGTACAGGATGGTCCAGGTCTAATTATGCAATTTTCATTACGCTATAACTTATTAAGTTTATTACTCCAAGCCTGTATCCAACTGAATGGAGGACAAGTGGGACATTACATGGAAAATCAGTGAATTAATTCAATGTAAGACCATTTTCGTTTATTACACGATATTTCAAACAATTCTTTTGTCTTGTATTGTTTTCCTGCATTGCATTAAAAGTTGCATAATAAGATCTGGACCACCCTATATATGTGCTTGATGACACTGACATTTTTTTTTTAGTTTCGGTGAGCTGCTAATCTCCATGCTCATCTAGAAAGATAAACAAATGCTCTTTTTCAATTTGTGTTTTACAAGCATTATCACTGATTTCAATAGAAGGTGGCCAAAAACACTCAAACTCTTGTATGCAGGAGTTTTCTAAACTGCTTGCTGCTAAAATGTTTAGTTGTAAATAGTGCTAATTGAAAATAATGACAAATAACTTTGAATGGTTTGGGAGCGTTTACCTGTGGCATGTGGCAAGGGTCAGATATTTGACTCTACCCACATCTGACCCCACCCCATCTGTGAGATGACATTGTATTATACAAGTACTAATTTAAATGCAGTGTTTTTTCATTCCAACAGTTAGATGATCACAAATGTTACCACTACAACATATACTCTTGTACTTAATTCAAGGCACAAAATCCCAAAACATATCCCCACTAGTGTGATAACGTAGTTCCATAAAAACTATAACGTTAACCCATTGTTTTGATTTTTTTTTTTCTCTTCCATCTCTACTATAAATGTTGTAGGTCTTTTGCTGAGCAAGTGATTTTTAAATTCTGTTGTGTTTAAAGCTGCCCATATGAAAATTAAAAAAATAATTTAGTGCAAACTTTTACTGGTATTAGTACATTTAGGTTATCCTTTAAAGATTTGATTTGTGTTGTCTGTTCTAACTCTGGAAATTTGGATGTACAGTAAGTCTAGTACTGTACCACAGTTGTTTTACTGCTGCCTATAGAATTAAAAAAAATAAATAAATCTTACTGCAAATTTCTATCATGGCAATACAAATACTGTATCTTTAGAACATCATTTTGTGCAAACTAACTGTTGAACTGGAAAACAATTATTATTAATAATAGTGAAGCCAAATAACTTTGTTACATTAAAGCCTGTAGAATGTTTTAATGTTAATCTCTGTCCATGCAAGAGTGTTATTGTTGTCCATTTTGACATGTGTAAATAGTGAGTTATAGTAAATTAATAACTTACAATTAAATAAAATCACATTTTAGTTATAAGTATTGATTTATAATAAGTCAAATGGCATTGTTATATTGCACTTTGAGAAAATAAACACCATCATGTGCATTTCTAATAGTTGTTCTTGCTTGTAATGTTGTATTAATAATCATTCAAGTTGAAGTGTTTTGGGCAGTGATTGTAATTTAATTTGATGTGAAGATTATCATAGAAGGTTATTTACAAATATTATTTGAGTTATGGACAAACAGATAACATAAAAAGTAAAATATAAACAAAACACAAAGAATTGAAACAATATAGCATATATATTCTCACAGTGCCTCACAGCAGTGTTGTATATGGAACAGCTCTGAGTGAATTCCCAAAGGTTAAATATAGTCTATTGCAGTTTGTCTAAGCAAAAATTTGTAAAAGAGGCCAATTGATGCTTTCAATATAGTGCCTGTAGTCTTAAAGTGACAGTTGTCCTCTCCTCAACACATCCATATCCTCAATTTCACTAATTTTGTAGGATTATATTATACACAATCTGTTTATGTAAATGTAAGTAATATCTGTTGTTCATAATTACAAATTCTGTAATACCGCAGACCATTATGATTGTTGTGAAAGTCTGATAAGAACTAAAAACCTGACCAAAGGGGCTTTGGTGAAGTCTGTGATGGGCTAAACCATGACATGACAGAGAAAAATATAAAGCTTCCCCTAATACTGTAAAGGCATAGAGAGTAGAAATAATTACAAATTCATATACATGTATTTCAAAAATGTATATACTCTTTAAAAAAAGTTTTTAACGGTGTGCAATCAATGGTTGCAACCATGTTAACGGAATAAAAAGAACAGGAAGTTAGGACTGTACTATTGCAAGAGAAATCATATGACTGAAATAATAAAATATTAAGAAGAATATCCTTCTCTTGACTCTGTGTGTGTATGTGTATCTCTAACCACCACCTCACCCACCTAATACTTAAACTTGTTAATTATATGTGTACTATACATTAAAAAAAACAATAAATGCTATTAACTTTCTTCAATAATGTTCTGTCAGCAAACTGGAAGATAAACATTTGAGCAGAAACCAGGAGATGTAAACTGAAGCCCAAGACAAGCGACAATAATCGTGGTCGAAAGAACAACAGGGTCAAAATCAAAAATACATGTGAGAAAAAAAGCTCAAAGAAACTTTGAATGCTGCAGAGATTTGGTATTTATAGATTGGATAAGGCCAGGTAAAGCCCTAACCTTATGCACTTTAAATTTGACAACTTGTGCCACCACTTAAGTGGTAAAAGTTTGGTTTTAGGTTAAGGTTAATTGATAGCATATATATAGCTATATTTGCTTTATTACCCTCATATCAAACATGAACAAATTTTATTAAACGTATAGTAAGCTACCCTAGAGTACAAGGTCAATCTCTTCAGCCAGATGCCTACAATCGACAGATAGGGTAGCTTCTTTCATAATTGTCAGTTGCTTCTGCCAATGTGCTTCCTGAATTTTTTATATTAGTTTATTAAACAATTTAATAAAATAAGAAATAAAAACATGTGTGAGCAGACAGGAAAGCGATTGGATGCAGACATCCAGTAAAGTGTGTTCAATGTGAGGGATCACTGTGTAGACTGACTGGTCATTTGAACCTGATTGATACTTCGGACACCCTGTCAAAACATTCATTGGAAATTTCATAGGTAAATGAGCATTATATTGGAATAAATACATCCACCTCAATAACTTTTATATATTTTGTTATAAGAGCAACACTTTATTTTAATTGAGATATTTTATATATTATATAAATGAAGGCCTGTCAGGTATAAAGTGTTTTTGAGGTTCACACAGTGAACCCATGAAGCAGAGTGAACTTCAGATTTGTATTCCATTAGACAGTTGATACCAGTGGCTGCACTGCTGTTTTGTTTGCAATGTGCCTTGTGGTGGTGTGGTCAGTGAAGGGTTCTATGTCAAATAAAGCCTTACTATTTTAACTTAAATATGCTCTTCAGTAGGGAAAAAATGTTCAGATAGGTTCTGCCATTATCTGTGTTCTAGATGTTCATTTAGAAGTTTACAAAAAGAATGGGTAACATTGATTCCTGAAATTAAATGCAAAAGGTGGTAAGCTAAATTAAATTAAAAGGAATTGTCTTCTGGTGAAGACAAGAATTTGTCGGGAAAATTAGCGGCCACATGGTAGCTATTGCCTCACAAGGAGCTAAATGGTAGGGAGGGCTGAGGCAAGGTACTTGACACCATACTTACAGGCAAAATGTATAAACACTTTGGTTCTATGTGCACAAAACAGGTACATTTACAAATGATAGGGCTATCAGTCATTCCATTGAGCCTGCTTTGTTATCTCGGTACTGTACATCTTCCGGCAGGTTCTTAAAGGATGGTACAGATGAGTTGTGATACCTGCAACTGGCATACTTCCTTGAACCTGAGACATTGATAGTCATAGGCTGAGATGAACTTAGACAAATTAGGACAAAGAATAAGGGTTTGTACAAATGTGCAAAATCTGTTTACTAAAAACAAAAGGCAGTTAATTTTCAAATAAACGTGCAGTGCAAATTAATAAATAAAAAAACAAACAAGTGTTTGTGGGAGATAAAAATTAATCAATAAATATATCCAAATAAATAAGCTAAAATCCACAATGGTGATGAGATAAAACCTTTTTTTTTTTGCTTCCTAGGTTGGTCTTCCTGTCCTTGTCAGGACTTATGGAATCCTCAACCACACATTCTGTCAAATTCCTTTGTCAAACACACGGACTTGAACCGTGACTTCCTACAGCTACCAGGGTGCCTTGCCATTCAGCAGATGCTGCTGCACTGTGCTCCGCTTATGATGTAGCTTGTCGTATTTTGTCCAACCAAAGAATCCAAGCTACACCAGCACAACAGCTGCAGTTCCTAGAGTATTCTGCTCATCAGCTGGATGCCACTACACCTTCAAGCTACTTACTCTACTGGCCTCCCCTTACCTTTCTCGCTCCACAGCTCAGCTCTTTCAGAGTGTCTGCAGCACTTGGTCTGGCTCCTTTAAAAAAAACAAAAACAATGTTCAGCCAAGTTGATTCTCCCTCTTCCATCTTTCAATCTCTCTCACACCAGCAACTGCACCAATGCTCTGCCCTCTCTCAAACTCACTCAGTCCTTATTTGTGCACTTTGTGAATGCAGGTGCATTGAGCCCCAATGAAGGATGGCTGAGCTGATCGGTCTTTAGCATATGAATGCCTAATCAGACCATTCCCCCCGTGTGTCTCCTCATCCGCTCGTCACTCCTACCCACACCCACAATGTCTGAAAACTACCTGCACCCAAGGTTATTATAGTTTTGACTTCTTCAATTAGTTTTTATTACTATATTTTTTCTGACTTTACTTGGAAATTCAGTTTAGTTTTAGTTTTCCTTCAGCGTATATTTTTAGTTTTAATTTAGTTTTTATTTCACAAAGACATTTCTATTTTATTTTTATATCTATTAGTTTCAGCTTTAGTTTTAGTAATTATGGTCTGGTTAAAGAGCTACTATGGAGGTAAGTTTTGTGTCACAGTCAGAATTGTACACTTAAAATGTTAGGATATGAGTTTTAAAACTAACTACATCACATTGTTTACTATATACTGTGTATGAACAATTTTCCATAATCATTTAAAAAAATATTTTTTTTGTCATTTGTGCTGAACAAATGTGCGCTGATTGTTGGCACTTTTTAATCTTTTTTTGCCCGGAATGGGACAATTTGTAATGAAATTTAGGTCAATTTTAAGGTTCAAGTTTTTTTTTTTTTTTACTCTAAATGTCTACAGCACACAACATATCTCGCTCCAAGACAATGTGCTTCTAATGAAGGCCTTCAATATTGCATTCAAAAATCTCCCATACTGGGTTTTGTTGTTCTCCTGTGCGAAGTGGCAGGTGAATTATTGTCAACAAAATGCAGGCACCTGAGAAATAAACTGAAATGTTACTCACTTGTGATTCTTCTGTCCATACGGTAAAGGTTTTGTTGACTAGCACATTCCAACTTCAGGAGTTTGAATTACATCTTGACATACTGTACAAGAAGCGTAAAGAAAGGCGGCACAGTAAATCGCTTTCTATTTCACATGCTTTACACGCCCGTAGTCCATTCGCTGTGTCACTGCAAATGCTGTTTGAACACCCGCCCTCCATCACCAGCCGCCATTCAATGGATGAATAGATGAGGGCAGCTCGTGGTGGATGAGTTTCTGTTTTAGAGCTTTAGGGTTAAAGACTAACAGCAAGAATATTCATTCAAAAATGAAAATTAAAAATATTTTTAATATGTTATTATTTTATTTCAGTTATTCTTTCCAGCTACTTTAATAGTTTTGTTTAGTTTTAGTTTTTCATTTCAGCTTTGTTTAATTATTTTGTTTCAGTTTATGAAAATGTCTTTTTATTAATAGTTTCAGTTTTGATTTTAGTTTTCGTTAACTATTATAACCTTGCCTGCCCCTATGCTAATCTGCCACAGACATTATACACACTTTAAGACATGAGAGGGGTGATTTGTTCTGAGCTCCAGCAAGTGTTAATATAAATAAATGCTTTTTTCTTCCATTTTGAATGCATGTTTTCTAGAGATCTTGAAAGCACATTTCATTTGTTAGCTAAAGAAAAGTGTCTAAAACCCCTCTTTCCTGCCTGGCTGAGATTTGAAAGTTCATATTAGGCTGTCATGCTGTCTTCTCTAGTGAGTTTCTTTACCCTGTCTGAGTTGGGCGTCATCTCTCTGGTTTTCTGTTTTGGGAAGAAATGCTGTCTTAGTGGTGCAATGAAATATTTGGATATTTCTTTGTTTATGTAATCTTCAATGTTTTATTTATTTGTTCTCATAATGGTTCAATCGTTGTTTTAATTACTGGTATATAATTTCTCGTGATATGTTAGAATGAAGGAGCTGTCCATTTAAACATGTTCTCTTGCTTACTGTGATTTGTATGTTCTTTCAGCTTTGTTCAATGACCGGACACTTAAAATTCTTTGCAAGGGGCACAAACTCTTCAAAAGATAGGTTCCTTTATCTGTACCCAAATTCATATCCACAAGCACAAATAAAAAATTCAAAACATGCAGTGAAAGACAAACACTCACACATTATACAAAAATAACTCTTCGGTTAACTTTAATGTTTGTTTAACCAAAATCAAGCGACTGTAGGAACAGGGAGCCAATAATCATCATCATCACAAATGTCTGTGGTCCAGCCGTGAAAATGGGGAAAAAGTGTGGGTTTCTTTTCTATTTTAATTGCTGTGTTCCTGGCACTTAAGCTGTTTCTAGGTGCCCATTACTTCTTGCAATTTAATGGTTATAAAAAAATTAATCTTGTTTGGCCTTCAGCCTGTATAATTTTGTAGTTTGTTTCTGTACCTTTACACTTGAGCAATGCCTTTTCTTAGAGCCTAAAAATGATTTCATAATGTCTAAAGATACCCACCTGAAGCTGAATACTTCTTATGCATGTATAATCACAGGCTATGTAAATCTATGTGTAAAAGGAATTAGAAAGATGTCTGCATAACCATTTACAGCAATAAATCATAGTGATGTTTTAATTATTATTATTATTATATCTACAATTTGATACACCTGTCAGATTGTGAGCTGGTCCCACAGCCTGAATTCATCAGGCCAGGAATGCAACAAGATGCTGAAACTGTTATTGTGGTTTTATGTGTCCCGTAACTCTTAAAAATGATCTGACAATGGATTGCAACTTCACATGGATGTGCTGGCTAAGCATTCGACTTTGAACCTTAAGGCTGCCTGTACACATTCTAACCAACCAATCACTCTGTGACACTGCTCAAGTCACTTGATGCATATGTATACCAAATGTAGCAAGTGTATATGACCAACCGTGTGGTATCTTGATATTGTAAGTTGCCTTGAATAAAGGCATCTGCTCACTATATAAAAACTAGCATAGCGAAATGCCCGTTTATTAAAAGGGGCTTTATGATACAATGATAAGTCCATCTGCTTCAATCTCATTGTGCATTCCCAAAGCCTTTGTTCACTTTATGTGCTTTACATGCCTCTTTCTTTGTGTGTCGTTTTCTTTTTTCATAGGACATTCTAGCCCTTACATCCCTCTTTCTATGTGCTTTTTGCTACCTCTCTGTTGGACATTCCAGCCATGTTGTAGATGCTGGATGACATGACACCTGGACATGCAGACATATGCCACACGTTTTACTATCTTAAGCTGGCCACTTACCTTTGCTCTTCAGACATTCTCAGACTCTTGTGAATGCTGGACAACATTACTCCCGTGCAAGGGCACAGATGCCGGACAGACGCACATTTTATCATTTTATATTTACAGAGATAATGAACCTGTCCATCTATAACAGTTCCTACTATTCTTTAACACAGTCAAACTATGGCATATTTAAAATACAGAAATAGTCTTGAGCCAGGCCGCATTAAGACCACTGCAGGCCCCTGGGTGACAAAGTTCCTGAGAGTTGATCATGCTGTTACAAATACAGCGAGGGGACACCAAGTTGTTTAATGTAGCGTAGGTTTTCTCACTTTTGATTTTGACTGAAGACTTGATCGCTTCATCACCCCCAGGATTGTTGTCTCTTCATCCATGTTGTCCGTATCATTGAGTTTGGTCCCTTGGTGGTTTGACTTGCAGGGAATTGCTGAAAAAGCCCCCTGCCATCATGGGCCCTCTGGGTACACACCCAGAATGTCCTGATTGTAGATTGACCCCTGGTTTTGAAAGAACCTTGTGCGAACCAGCACCTTTCCATTTCTGCCATCAATTGTCTCCTAACTTATAACCTTTATTCTGTTGCCTGGATTTGTGATCTTGCTCCCTCTGTACAGTATTGGGAAAATCATCTAAACAGATTAGATTAAGAAATTCCAGGTAATAGGTTTTATAGGTACAAGGTACGACTTTATTGTTGCTTCTGAAGTAAAAGCTGCCCTTGCTGAGTCAGTGCAAATCCAGTACCATTTCTTGTAGTACTGATAATTGACTAAACTTTATTATATTTAATTTTAATTTCTTTAATTTTTGTTATCATATAGAGTGATTTTACACTATTTCAAAACACTTTAACAAAGTAATTTTTGAAGAAAGTCAGCTTATTGCCTGCATACTTTTAATAGGACACACAGAAGTGAATATACTGTCATCCTGAACCAGGATTTCATTATACTCTGTTTCCTTTTTTTGGGTTCTTTAGTTTTATGCTGGTTGGTTTTATATGATTATTACTGTCCTTACATTGGTTATTATATGTTGAGTCCTTTCACAAAGTATTTGACATTTAACACTATATGATGCTTTGTAAACATCTAGCAACATAGTGAAAATGCTTGATAGATGCAGTATGCATACACAGAGCCTTATATAAAGTGCTAGAAAAGGCAATCTGCCAGAAAACGTCTCAAAGAAACTGGACTCAAGCCACCCTGCACTTATTTTTCATGTTAATTGGTAATATGCAATGTGCATCTTTGAATCTTCCTCCTAGGCATTAAGAAACACAGTGGGTAGAACGTTTTGATTGCAATGCACAGGGTTTGATTAAAAAAAAGTACATTAGTAATCTGTAGTTTTAGTCAGTCTTTATTTTATATAGCGCTTTTCACAGAGCCTATTTTCCTGCTCAAAGTTTAGTACATCTGGGTCCCAACTGTGAACCCAAATGGTGGGTCAACAGAGGTTCTTCAGGTCTAGCCAGACTAATGTATATAAGACATACAGTATTCACTAGGTGCTTACCTGGGAATGCCTCCTCCAGGCCTGGCTTCAAGAGTCTGTCTTAGTATCCCTTTACCTAGACAAAGTTAGGATAATATTATTTAGATCCATTATTGATGTCTTATTTTGGGGTTCTCTTTGTCTGGCCATCCCAGCATACAGTTTCTGACCACATATCACTAAGAATAATTGAGGCACACATGCGTCTGTGATACACAAGAATTGAATTCAAAGGTTAAAAGAAATGAGTGGGCAGGTCCAATCCAGGTATTTTCTGATACATTATGATTAATTTAGTTAATGTTTTTAGGATGCCAGAGCCTAATCCAGCAGCCTTGGGTGAAGGGCAGAAACCAATGCTGAAATGGACACAAAATGTGTTTTCAGCAAAGTATTAAACTTCCTGGTTTGTACCACTAGAAAAATTATAATACCTCACAAAACTGAAGAGGGCAAAGAATTTGCACTTGTTGCCAATAAGATTGATGCCAAGAAGAGTAAAGACAATGTGAAATTCAATGTGCGCTGAAGAAAGTGCATGTACATATTGGTCATCCCTGAAAAAAGAGAAGGCAGAGGAACTCTAATCCTTAAACACAGGTTTTGCTGTGAAATATCTGAAATAAAAAAGATGTGTATATAATTTAAATTTATTGTAACATATTGAAAATACAGTGGTATTCGCTGTAATCATATTACATAAGATTAATGTTTTTGAGCATGTTTTAATAATAGTGACCACACTGATCCAAAATAATTAGGCAACAATAGTCTATGCAACTCCAAAACCTTTTAAATTCTATGTATTAGATGTCTTATTTTCTAGTGAAAACCCATTTAATAGAAGTAAACTGATGAAAGTGATTGGGTCAAGGCAGACTTTTTAACCACCAGGCTACAATGATTATGACAATGATAAACATAAACTTCAGAATGTACTTGGCTAGCAGCTTTTCTCACAGTCTGTGAGTCTATTGCCATTTTGGTTTTCTCACTTCTCATATCTTGTTGCAAACTGGTCAGTAGAAGTGTTAAATAAACTACTTTGTTTGATCCTCAGCTGTATGTTCTCAAAGTCACAGTTTTCATGATACAACATACAGTTAATGCAGTTAAAGAAATTACGGTTCTTGAACATTTGCCTAGTAATAGATCCATGCTTTTCCTGAACCTGCTTTAGGATTGCTTGTAGGCATGCAGCATTGTTTGCTGTCTAGTAGCCTTCCTTGGACATGCTGACATTACATCAATTAGCACAATCAAGCCTGCAAACACATTTTGGGCCAATTTACAGTGAGTACTTAATCTGGAAGGCACATCTGTTGGATGTGGTGGGAGATACCCAGAGATATTTTCCACAAATAAAGACCAACCAGGTGATGACCAGACTGGAAACTGAACCCAGATTCCAGATTCAACCTAATCTAGCCTTTTAAAAGCCTCAAAAGCATTGATAAAATATATTCAGCAACATTCTTTTGGCTTAAGGGTGAATCATGAACTCAAGAACATCAATGGAAATTAAGGGAAAGTGCATTTAAGACTAAAGCCAGGAAGCACTTCTTTATGCAAGGAGTTATGGGAGTCTGGAACAGAGTACCAAAATATGTAGTTGAAGCAGAAACCTTGACAATCTTTAAGAAAAATATGGATAAGTTATTTAGACAGCTTAGTTATTGGCTAAACAAAGAGGATTGATGGACTGAATTGTCTCCTCTTGTTTGTTAAATTTCTTATGTTCTTAGGAGCTGTGAGGAAGCAGTGCCCAACCTTGCATTCTGTCCCAACCCATATCCAAACACTATCTAATAAGTTTGTACAAGTTTAAGTTTCATGTGATCTTTTTACTTTAATTTCCAAATGTCAGCATTTTAAAAAAAGTAGCAGGTGCTAAATAAATTTAAGTAAATAAAATTAAGTAAAATGCCTAGAGCAAATCTTGAGTAAGCATAAGTACACTTGCTGCCATTTGTACACGTTGACTATGAGAAAAGGAGAACCTGTCATTTTTTATGAACTGCTGGTCCACTTTTTCGTATTTGCTAAAGATATATTTAAGTAAACTGATCTGCTTATTGCATTGCACATTCCTTGGGTATTAGAACGTATCCCAAAGGCAACTTTGGACAGGGTAGCAGAACAACCCCATGAACACACATTCACCGATAACACCGGTAAACTTGAATGCTCAATTTAGCCACATTTACTATTGATATTTAACTTAACATGAAGTTTTTAGGATGTGGATGAAGCTTGTGGGGAGTATGTGCAAACTCAATATACGTAGACAGAGATTCCGGTTCAAATCGTAGTACTCAGAGCTGTGAGGCAGAAAAGTATATAATGTAGTGTGCTTGTCATTATTTATAATTGTACTTTGAGCTTTGAGGATGTACTGTGTCAAACATAAAAGAAGAAAACTTGAGCTTCACAAATTATTCATCTGTGCTAATTTTAGTACTCGGGTATTCTGATGCACTTCATAACAAATTAGCTTTTTGAGTTATGCAGCTTCCCGAAATATTTGTGTCAAGCTTTATTTCTTTCTTGATGGACTGTCTTTTCATCTTTAATTTAGCTGATCATTTTTTCTTCTCTTATGTGTACCTATTTTGATGCTTGTCCAAAAAGTGTATAAACTGTGCCATTTTCTTAATTCATGACTTGTTTATGTTAGTTGGATCCAATGTTGTTATAGTTTTGTCTTTTTATATTCGTTTTTATATTTGTATTTTTCTGACCTTACTTGGAAATTCAGTTTAGTTTTAGTTTTCCTTCATTGTGTACTTTTTGTTTTATTTCAAAAAGATATTTTTATTTTATTTTATATATTAGTTTCATTTTTAATTTTAGTAATTATGGCAAGGTTAAAGAGCTACTGTGGAGTTTAGTTTTGTGTCACAATCAGACAGAACTGTACACTTAACGGGTTTGGACATGAGTTTAATGTTAGTGGAACCTTGCTGCACTACATGGTTTGCTATCTGGTTTTGTTTTTATCTGATAAAAACAAGCATAATCAAAAAACAGATACTGAATATGAACAATTTTATACAATTTTATAATTTTTAAAATATTTTCTGTGTCATTTTTTGCTGAACAGATGTGCACTGAGTGTTGGCATGTTTCACCTTTCCCTTTCTTGCCCAGAATGGGCCAATTTGTAATGAAATTAAGTGAATTTTAAGGTTTGAGGGTGTTTTTACTCTAAATGCTTACAGTACACAACATATCCTGCTCCAAGACAATATGCTTACAATTAATGCCTTCAATATTGTATAAAAAAAATCTCCCATACTGGGCTTTATTTTCTACCAGCCATATTGATCTGTGATTCCATCTCAGGCATAGAATACACAGAATTTTGCCACCTTCAGGCAAAAATATCAAAAATCAGAAAACAGATTCTACTGTGTTATGACAGGTGTGATCATAAAAATCATGGGGGCTTAGAAAGAATAGGACTCTTAGGCCTAAATCAGTGTGCAGACCCCACCTAGCTGTACTGAGGGAAACAAAGAAAAACAAGCATATAGTGTTGAGGTTAGGGGAGACTTGAATAGCCCTTGCATAAGAACATTAAACTCTTGGAAGTGGAGGTTAAAATCCAATAGAAAAAAGTCTTCATTAAATACAGTATTAAAACAGTCTCTTTAAAAACAAGCCCGGTGCATTCTTTAACTGCCTTCTCGGCCTTACTGCCTTCTTTAACTGCTTTCTCATGCTCTCGCTCTCTCGCGCTCTCTGTCTGGCTCGCTCGCGCTCTCTGTCTGGCTCGCTCGCGCTCTCTATCTCTCGCTCGCTCGCTGCACAGGGAGAGACTGAACATGTGTGAAAATCATCGGTGCGTATGAACCGGAAGGGAAACTGCCTCGTTTGTCACCTGAGTGTGCAAAAAGTTTGGCGAACTTTTTGGTCGTAACCCGATTTGTACGTGGTCCGAGATGTTCGTGACCCGAGGTTCCACTGTATACATCTTCTAAACCTGCATATCCGGAGCAGGATTGCAGGAATCCTGGAGCCTATTCCAGCAGGTTTGGATGCAAGGCAGGAAAAATCCCTGGACAGAGTGCCAGTCTATTGCAACATTACTATATATGTATGACATGGCTGATGTTAAGAACAAAACCTATATTTTGAGAACAAGAGAAAGATTGAAAAGAGGGAGAGAGATATTTTAGAACATAATTCTGCCACCAGATTATTTTTACAATATCAGGTATTTTGAGCTGTGAATGTAAAACTAAAAAAAGATAAATTAAATGCAGAATAAATACAAAAACTCATTAGTAGATTTAGTTTTTCACCAGCTGACAGACTCTCTTCACCTACCTACCTGTAGCTCAGTAGAGACATTGCCAACTCGGAATTTTACAAGGTTTGTATCAACCTTTTTAAAGCAAAAGTGATTGGTCAGCAATAATATGCTGATCTTGCATGGTGACCATCAGTCTGTTGATCAGTGCTGTTTTATTTTCAAAAAGGATTTCTTCTGTGTGAAGTGGCAGGTGAATTATTCTCAACAAAACGCATGCACCTGAGAAATAAACTGAAATGTTACTGGCTTGTGACTTTCTGTCTATACAGTAAAGGTTTTGTTGATCAGCACATTCCAACTTCAGGTGTTTGATTTACATCTTGTGTGAATTAGGACGCTGTATAGCGCCCAAACCGGCACAGACTTACACTGAGGCACGTGTAAAAAGACACAAAAACCATTATTTTCTTCAGCTGGAGAGCACGTCTTCCCCATGACCCCCCAGCCACAACACAGTCCCAAAAGCACTTAAAGTAAATCGCAACACTCCCGTTTGGCACCACCACTCCTCCCTGGCAACTTCGTCCTCTTTCTCCCGGTTCTGGCTATTGAGTGGTGGTCACTGGCTCCTTTTTATTGGGTACCCAGAAGTGCTTCAGATGCTTGATTGGTGACATCCGGCTGCACTTCCAGGTAAGGCAAAACCAGTGCCCGAAAGGGGCCAGCAGCTCCTGCTGAAGCACCCCCTGGCGGCGCCTGCGGAACCCCACAGAGCTGCACAGAACCCCAACCCCCATGAAGCCCTTGGGGAATCCAAGGCACCGCTGCAACCCAGGGAGGCTGCCATCTAGCATCTGGGGAAGATACTGGGCTTCCCACCCTTGTCCCCCTGGCAGATGTGGTGAAGGGGCACCCCGGCCATCCGTCACACTTGATATACAAGAATTGCCAAGAAACAGACAGCTCATCATAATGGACATCAGACTCGTATACAGTCTGGAATTTGGCTTAGTGTGTGCTGCTTTATTAACTGCTGTGTACATCTGTATCTTGGGCTCAGTCAGAATTACAACTAACATGCCGTCATTTATGAACAGACTGAAATTCTGTAAGGGATTATATGTATCTAATACTTTTCTCTCTTGAGCCCTGGAGATCCAGTGAATGGCAGCTTTAAAAGCTACTGAGCGCATTCAAAGAAAAATCATCACCTTGGTATTCTTCACTAACACCAGAACCAGAATTTCTCATGTTGTCAATATCAGCTCCTGAAGAACTGTCACTGTTCTCACACAGTAAATCGCTTTCTATTTCATGTACTTTAGGCACCCGTATTCAGCTGGCAATGTCACCGCAAATGCTGTATGAACACCGCCCTCCTTTACCAGCTGCTGATCACTAGTTGAATACATGCAGGCAGCTCGTGGTGGATGACTTTTTGCTTCAGGGCTGCAATGAGAAGTCAAACAAAATGACACCTTTTATTGGCAAACTAAAAAGTTTACAATATGCATGCATTCAAAGCAGCTCAAACCCCTTCTTCAGGCAAGATGTAATTTTAGAGTTGAATGTTACAAGGGTTAAAGGCTAACAGCAAGAATACTGTATTTATTCAAAAACCAAATACGAAATTCTTATTAATATATTTTGATTAATTTCAGGACTCCTGAACCCCAGGTTAGCCCTTGTGTAAGTCTGGTTGTCACGGAAACTAAAAATATTTCTAGTAAATTATTTTATTTCCATTAGTCTTTCCAGCTACTTTAATAGCATTGTTTACTTTTAGTTTTTCATTTTGGTTTTATTATTTATTTTATTTCAGTTTATGAAAGTGTTTTTAAATAGTTTTCAGTTCTGATTTCAGTTTTTGTTAACTATAATAACCTTGACTGGATTACTTGTGTACTGTCCAAAGATACATGTTCAGTACTGCACACTGAAAGGAGCTTGAATTATTGAGTTTGATTTACAAAAATGACCTGAAGTAGTTTACTCGAGCTGGAGCTTTGATGTCACAGAAATGCAGTTGCCTCTCATGGTCCTTCCCCTTCCTGTCCGACAAGCAAAATGGGACACAAAAGGTTCTTCATTTTTTAACAGAATTCACGTGTACTATGCAGTGTATAGTGATATATAAAGTTAACAATGTGGGCTGAACACTTTTTTAGTTTCTGCCCATTGCTCTTGCTTTTTATAAGATGCACTGAGGCCACTGGTCAGAAGTCATTACAACATTCTAAGTAGGTCCACATATTGTTTACAATATGCTTTCTCAGAGTTGTCAGTCAATTTCTGACAATGACAGAGTTAATTTTCCCTGGGATATATTATATTTTTAACAATATATTGTAATGGTATGGGTGACCAACGTTAACCTGTCCTGGCAGGGGGGCCAAAGGAGGACAAAATCCTGGAAATATCTATTTCAGGAAATTATAAGGCCAGGACAGTGGGCCAAAGGGATCATACATTCCTAACTTGTTATACTGGGGGCAGTAGGACAGGAACAGTATTTATTAAGATCTCTGCACAATTACTTGGCCCTTTTATTATGAACAAGCTAGTATAGGTGCAATTGAAATATCGACATACCAGATCCAAAACACGGTTTAAGACATAGTCTATGGTCTTCCTCTGTTTAAATGAGGGAATTGTACAAAGTTTGGCAGTGATGGGTCCAACGGTGTGGATATGTTTACTGGACATGTGTATGTGTATATGTATGAGATTACTGTGGGAGTTTTATAAGGTTATCCATGGCCTGGAAGAACTTTGAGTGGGTCTGGAAGTGACTATTTTGCAGCCAGGAATAATTATGTGGCTGCATCAAATCTTTTTGTGGCTCTTCGTCTCATCTTTGACAATTATTTGGGTTTTTATTTTATTCTCTGCTTTTCCAGTGAATTATCAAGGGTGGGTTAGGATTCCTGTAGCTATGCAAGATAAGTTGAAGCATGAGCCTGTGATGGATATCACAAGTGACTTGTTTATTGTGCAGTCTTTTGGCATGCAACTCTTTGCACTGTAAGCTAGGTCACTATTTCCTGACTATATCTGCAAGATTGGGCATGAGTAACCTACTTTATATTTTTGTGTTCCAGCTGTTCAAATTATGTTCAGTATTTCTTTTATTTTTATTATACATGTAATGCTTTGGAATGGTATTTCACCTAAAAGGCGATACTGTATCTACAACATACTGTATCTGATTGGTGTTTTAATATTTTATACAAATGGAGTACAGTTTTAACTAATGTGTCTGTCAAACTGAATTTGTATAAAATGGGAAGTTTACAAGATTGACTCTTACCTGTAATATAAGAGATAATTTGTTGTATGTTTTTAAATTTTTTAACCACACATCCATTTCCATCCTATATGCTGACATATTGTTTGATGGCTATAAACTAACCCAGTAAAAGGGTGTCACACCTGTCTTGAAAAGGACGGTTGGTAAAAGACCTGGAGATAAAGGGCCTAAGCAAAAGATCATCAAACAAACAGGCAACAAAATCATTAATGGGAATCAAAACATCCTGTACCCAAAACCAAACCACAAGACAAAAGTCAAAGTAATGTAAAAGAGACTTTAAAAAAATAGGATACTGATTTTGTCTTAGTCTAGTTGCCGATTTAATTGTTTAATACTACTCCCTCTTCCTTGGGCTTTTATCTTGCTTTCTAATGCTTTTGATGCTTACACCTTCTAATCATTCTAGTAAGTATTATAACTTGCTTTGTAAGTCACTTTCGATAAAGCTGTCTGCTAAATAAATAATAATAATCATTGTAATATTAAAATATTAAATATTTAATATTAAAATATTAAAAAGGGGGGAAAAGCATGAGCAGACATATGTTTGCTTAGAAATTCAAAAACTTGGAAGCTGATGTCTGGGCCGTGCCATCTTATATATTGGTAAACAAGATATATTGGTAAACAAGATGGCAACATCCATGCACACAAATCACAAAATGGTGGTGCTTGTGTATTTTTAAAAACAATAATTTAGAATTCAAACTAAAGAAATTATAGACAAAACAAAAAAGTAATATGGAAAAACTGTAAAAGATCATGGCATCCAGGAAGCAGTGTGTTTTCTGGTGTATTGATGCCTCATTATTTCTTGTCTTGCATATAAAAGACCAAAATGGTCTTTTACCTTCACGTTGACCCCACACTGTTACAGGAGAGAAACTAAACGATATCTTTTTACAGTTTCAATGACTTTCAAGATCACATAAAATGGAAGAAAAATATATTTTAAAAGGTAAAGCAGCTTGATACTTAAAAGCAAATGTAAAATATTTGCCCTAATGTATTATAATGATGGCCCTAAGCAGTAAATCTAAAATAAATCTGCAATTTTCATAGTATTTTCACTTTTTTGCCCTTTCAGATTTTTTTTTTTTAAACTAACTGTATTTCTATGCATAAATGATATTTATATAAATATGCACAAAAACTTCTAACTTAGTGGATCCATCATTGTTTGAACACAGACTTTTGTACTGTTAACACCATGTTTCATCTGTATTTTGTTAAATCACACTAGTACTGGGTGGAGTGGTCAGAAACTCATACCATAATTTATTTAAAAATTCTGAGAATTTTAGTTGATGCATCATTCATAAAGCATTTGAGAAGGTGCCACATGAGAGGTTGGGCATCAAGTTAAAAGAAGTGGGAGTTCAAGGTGATGTTTTTAGATGGGTACAGAATTGGCTCAGGCACAGGAAGCAGAGGGTGATGGTGCGAGGAACCTCATCAGAACTGGCCGATGTTAAGAGTGGTGTTCCACAGGGGTCAGTGCTAGGGCTGCTGCTATTTTTAATATATATAAATGATTTAGATAGGAATATAAGTAACAAGCTGGTTAAGTTTGCAGATGATACCAAGATAGGTGGATTAGCAGATAATTTGGAATCCTGCAAATATGTAAAATGATGAGAACTTCCTGTTTTAGTTTATGCAGGGACCCTGGAAGAGGTAGAGCTTGATGGCAGGATCGGTTCTTTATTCAGGTCACTGTCCTTTGTTTCAAAGTGGCCTGTTGTTTGAAATGATCAAGTTGTATCTGTGCAAGTACATGTATTTCCAAAACTATACAGGAGAAATGTTTAAACAAGGCTGATTAATGTAAACAAATGTATGCAACTTAGGCTATTGGCATTTCACATACAATGACAAACAAAATGTTAAAACACAACTTTTCATTATTCTAATGCACAAATATGGATCACCCCTTATCTCTATACCAGCTTCTGTTGTCTTTGAGATTCTTAAAAGCATCTATTTTGGGTACACTTAATTTGCCGGATGCTCTGTATTTCCTTATTTTAACAGTGGGTAAGGCTGTTCACACATCTTCATATAGTTGTTTTTTTTCCAGAGGTTTTGGTGACTTAATGGAACATGTCAAGGATCAATGTTTTTTATTTCACTAAGTGCCAAGAACATGTTCCTGGTAGCATTACTGTATACTGGCCTTATATTGGAGGCACAGAACTTTAGGATTTGATCATTACTTTATTTAAATTGTTAATTTTCATGCTTTATGTTCATTATCATTATTTGCAGATTCTGGATACTAAAGATCTGAAAATAAGCAAAGTAACAGTTAATGACCAAGATGCAAAATTTTCTTTGGGTACAAAGCACAACATTAAAGGAACACCACTGGAAATCACTTTCCCCTTTGAGCTATCCAGGTAAGACAACCTTACAGGACCAGTTTTCTTTAAAGAATAAAGTAGAGCAGAGCTCTGGAATGACTGGGAAGTGTTTTCATGCTATTTTTAGATGGTTAATCTGTGAAGATTGGAGAGACTTGTATGTGGCAGTCAGCCAGTGACAGTGGGAAGTCAGAGCTTAGTGCTAGACAGAGTTCTAATAGGTATGCCTGTGTGAAGTTGAGGGATGCCCTTGATGCACTGGGACTCTAGAAGTCTTCAGACTGGTTTGCAAGAGTCAGCTGGAAAGATCCTAGGAGTGGAGTATGATAACCATGATAATGATGATTATTATTACTAAAATGGATTATTCTAATGTAATCATTCATCATGTAGGAGATTAGTTAACCATTTGCAGTACTATCTGAGTGGCATCAATGCTGGCTTACTACCAAAGTGTGAAAATGGGGATAGCTGTAGGCAATATCTCTTGCTAAAATTCTAATGCT
This sequence comes from Polypterus bichir lapradei, assembly GCA_026402145.1. Classification (NCBI taxonomy): domain Eukaryota; kingdom Metazoa; phylum Chordata; class Cladistia; order Polypteriformes; family Polypteridae; genus Polypterus; species Polypterus bichir. The sequence continues at coordinate 59,417,106 of JANRMT010062792.1, forward strand.
TCATGTTCTCTCTTGCTAAAATTCTATGTACTGTATATATTTACCTTAATATCTGAACATTATTTAGATCAAATCCTGCCTTAAAAAGTAAAAAGAAAGAGAAAAGATGTTGTAAGCGATTTAATCTCAGAATAAATCTTTTTTTTTTTTTTGTTCCATGGCCTTATATATTTTTTGTGTGGAAAACCAAAATGTATTGTTGTGTGTGTGTGTGACTAGAAAGTTCTCCTCTCATTTTAGGGGTCAGCAAGTTATCATCAAAATTTCTTATGAGACCTCCCCAAAAGCTTTTGCGCTGCAATGGCTCACACCTCAGCAGACAGCTGGAAAGAAGCATCCCTACCTCTTCAGTCAATGTCAGGTAATGTCACATATACACTGTGGCCTTTAGCAGATTGCACCTGAAAGCTTTGCTATGCTATACTGTGTTTCTGTATTCTTTGTGTACAAAAACCAGAGTTTTTATTCTATTATTTATTTTATTTATATTTTATTTATTTTTCTTCGTTTATTTTTTTTCACTCCATGTTATATTGAACTTTTTCCTTATTTGATTGATTATGAATACTGTCAAGTGATTTTATGCAGTAGAAAAGTGTTTGGATAGCTGAAATTGCGGGTTGTGCTTTTCCCTGAGCACATTTAGCTTCTCATTGGTTACTGTATACCAAATATATTAATTATAAAATAGAAAAGAACTAAAAATTTGGAATTGCATTATCTATTTTATTAAATACATGTCTTTATAGCCTGCTTTATGCCTAGATGTGGGCACTATTCTTGTGCACATGTTCCATCTAAGACTTTAAAGTCAGAAAAAAATTATGGAACAGCTCGCAGTGCCTCCTGGAGCAAAATCAGCAGAACATTGCATTTCTGTCCAATTCACATCTAAGTCAGATCCTCACCATCTCCTACAGAAGAGCGTTTGACTCTTCTCACAAGTTGAGTACTATCAGCACACCACCTGATAGACAGGGGTCAGCACCCATATAGAAATGCTCAGAAAGGCCACAATATTGCATTTTTTTGTCAGTTTTTGTGTTTTGTGTTCTTTTGTTTGTTCCAACTTGTGAACCTTACTTTATTGTGACGTCAGTTACTTTGCTTATGAATAATAGCCACATAGATCCCTATCCTATCTTGATATTCACATGCCATATCATTTTCTGTCTCCTTTTATACACTTTGTTCAGCTTTGTTTTGTGTTTGTTTGTTTAACAAGAGAGAGTATTCATTAAAAAATAAATGCTTAAACTGAAAATCATCTGCACACACAATCCAAATTTACTGACGCACACAATGTAGAATAGACTATTTAAAAGACTAATTGTCTGGCAAGATTCAAAGATTAGCAGTTCATTAGTCCTAAGAACATTTCCCGTAGTTCCAAGAAATTTATCTCAACAGTGTTACCGTATCTTTAATCACTGTTGCCATTGGCAGCCAAATGTAAATATTTCTTGCCAAACTACATTTTTGCTTTAGCTTATCATTACTTCAAATGAAAAGTGTTATTGTTGACAACAGAACTATTTCATTGTTAACCTTTTAAATTTTTTGATGAAGGTTATATAAACAATAAAAGCATGCACTTTGCTCAGATGTGGATGGTGTATCTGTAGTTTTTAGTGGCATGCAGAATCCAACATGATCTTGGATGCTATTCACTGTGTCAACCACAAAGGCTGAGCTTAAATATACTGCACAGTAACTACACCGTAGGCAGTGCAGAAAGCTTGTCTGCTTTGTTTTACTCTTTGTTCCAACGATTGAATGAAGTAGTTAACTAATTCACAGGAAGAGGAATGTGTTCTAGCTGTCAGTCAATCATTTTATAATTCCTCCAATCAAAGACAGATTTTATTTTTTTAAATATATACTCCTATCATTGATACACAGGCAGAGTAATTAACATGGTTAGTCATGAAACAGTGTTTCATTGAAAATACAGCATTGCATCTTTACCAGTTTCAAAATAAAATGCAAATAATTTATATTGTGAGAAATGGGTTAAATGATATGAAATTAAATAGTTTATATGTGTTGTGTTTTGAATAAGAAACAGCACTGTATACCTTACTGATAGGCAGTGTACCCACTGGAATGAAGTTATAAAATCAATAATATATTTTAAAAAGAAACTTTAGTTTTGTCTTTACCTGAATGTATCTCTTCAGATATTATGAGGTGTTTGTTATTGTACCAAAAGTGTTATTCTGTTTTATCTTTTGTTTTACTCTTCCCTTTTATAACTGATATTTCTATTGTTTGTAAACCCAACTTAATTCATTTGACTTTTAAAATAATTTTAACATATTATAGCATAATCCTCCATGTGAATACAGTGTAAAAAAGTACATGTAAGATCCAGTTGTGGGCATTAGAGCTATATTGCTTAAGCTCCGATGATCCCAGACATATTTTTTCAATACTAACTAGCAAAAAGAAATGAAAATTTACAGAAAGTTGACATGACTGACCGCTAGCAAATGGGCAATATGTTGTCAAAGTAAAAAACATTTTAACTTTTTGTTTTATTGTAAAATATTTTTATAAGCAGATGCAAATGTGTACCATGATTTATTGTATTAAGTCACTTATTACATGGTATCAAAAATAATGTCAATTTATTTTTAATTAGACCCCTTCACTTTTTATATCTAGTAATATGATAACCTACTTAGTTATTTGATTAAACATTTTATGTAATACTGATGTATACTGTATGTGACTTCATTTCTTTAGGCAACTCATTGCAGAACAATGCTGCCCTGCCAAGACACGCCCTCTATAAAGCACACTTATTATGCTAAGGTAAGGATCCATTAATGTTTTTGTGCCTTATTAATATAAATTGGGTGATATGGCTATGTGATAACAAGACAATATTCTGGTTCACTTTTTTAATAAGCCTGAATTTTGATTAAGTTTTATTTAATTTTTGCACAGGTGTCTGTACCCAAAGAGCTGGTGGCAGTGATGAGTGCAATCAGAGATGGACAAGAAGAAGATCCACACGACAACAACAGAATGATTTATCGTTTCAGGCAACCTGTAAGGATTTTGTTTATAATGTAACAGGGGACATGCAGAAAGTGCTTTTAAATTATTTATTTATATATTCCTTTTTCTTCTGCTGTCTTCAAAACTTACCTTTCTTAAAATTGACTAAATGTTCTCCTTCAAAGTCCTCAACTGATTGAAGCAAATGGTAGGCTGACAAAATCCAAGCATTAATGGCTGCTGCTTGCACCATTTATCTTTTCTTTGCTGCTTGGGATTTCCATGTTTTTTGACCATAGGCTAATTTTAATTACAATGCATGCATATGTTGCCATATAAAACTGTACCTGATGAATCCATGCAATTACAAACTCAGTTCCACATTGGTAGGACTTGCTAAATGGTTCTGTCTTTTTTTGTTAGATGCTCAAACGTAGTGTGTGGGCTGTCTGCCATTTTTTGGTTGTTGGCAATTTGTGTACACCTGATAACTGTTACAAATAGTAGCAGAAATGAAAATGTCTACTGCCATATGAAAAATATACTGAGTAACTATGGAAGATATATGGAGTGCTATGGAAGAAGACCAACATTGAATTTAATATCCAATAGTGTGTGAGAACCAGTGCATGACAACCAATCACAATGCCACACATGCAGCATGGACATATTATATTGAATTTCAAGTACTCTGATCCATAAAGCAACATTTCAGTGTTTCTGTCATAATTTGGAGTAGAGGTGTACTCATACTACGTTTTATATAAAAAAGTAAGTTTAGTTAGGAGTTACTGCTCACATGAACATTATTTCATTATTTTTTGCTGCTTCAGACTTGATCAAAATTTGGTAAAGGATTTTGTATAAAAGGAAAGTGGAAAAAAAAAGCTAATTTCTGAGGGTGTTAATTTCATGACTGGTATTCTGTATATTGTTTATACCACTTTCACATGTATGTATACACACAATTTACAACCCACTTAATCCAGTTCAGTGACTCGGGGAACCAGAGATTATCCCAGTTGCCCATCACAGGGCACAGGCATATAGGCACACTCTGTCACATTGGGATAAATTCAAGCAAATGGAAGGATAAACATGTTTGAGAGTGTGGGAAGAGAACCACGTGTATGTGTGTTTATGAGAAGGGAAGGGGAGGATGACTGTTTAGACACCACAAAGACAATAACCGGATGTTGGATTCTGGGTCTGTAAGACAGCAGTGCAAACCACTGTGCCACCATTTATGTTGCTACATATATATGCCAAATAAATAGTACACTCCTTCATGATTTTCCTACATACAGTATGTGTGTATATATATATATAT